>CAAKHD010013949.1:137789-189604 GCA_901007705.1 Fistularia tabacaria
ACAAAAACTCTAACTAACACACACACACACACACACACACACACACACACACACACACTCACACACACACACACACACACACACACACACACACATACTTGCACATCCATTTAATTTGACAAGGAAAGGAAACTAGAATAAAGTACTCATTATGTTGTTGTTTTTTCCTCTGAAGTGAAAGGGTCAGTAGAGCTGCAGCCATGAAACTGACAGGGATCAGTGACTCACTTAAGCAGGGCAAATGCTTACAACACACAAGCTCCAGTTGAGAGATGGTGTTCCTTTCACTTTGGCATCCTGCCACCTCTTAACACCAGGCTTTAGAGTTAACAACAGTGGCTTTATTATTACAGATTATCCTGCTGCTGTGTTGGAATGGAGGAACTGGACAGTTATTTTTACTGAATTTACAGAACCAGTTACCTGGTCCTGATTAAAAAGGCCTGTTATTTGGTTCGTTGAAACCAAAAATGGACCACTGACAAAAAGATTGCAATTAATTGTGATCTAAAAATTATTAGTGTGTAATTTCTTAAGCTGAAACATTAAAAAAGGAAGAAACAAAGGAAAGTACATCAAATCTGTCACACACTGCATTTGTTCAATATTTAGTGGTTGGAATCTAAACTGAATTTATATGCACTATGACTAAATCCACTTTCACTGAAATCAAAACCATGAATATAACACCACCTTTGGATTCTTATTTGGTATTGAAACCCCATTGCTTGTGTTAATGCCCATTTGCATCAAACATGTATGTTAAGATGGACCTTATTGTTTACGAGTAAATCTATATTCTTACAGTGAAGTTCCCCGTTTTTCTTTTTTTATGTAAAATTCACTGTAAAACCCCATATATAAATTCATAAAGAACACAAATTTCTCCTCCTTTCTGAAAATCTTTGCTAAAAAACAACATATTTACTTCAATGTATGATTTCATGATGATGCAATAACATTAATCTGCCATTTAATCAAATTGGGCGATGAAAACTATTAATGTGTTACTTAATTGTTGATTGTTATGAGGTCCAAGGTTATACCATCTAATCTCCTTATCTCCCATGCTTGAATTTATTCATAACCAGTCAGTATTTCAAATGCAGTTGAATTAATTATTTTATAGAATAAGATAAGATGAGATAAGATAAGATAAGGTAATACTTTATTGATCCCCATAGGGGAATTTCGGCTGTTGCAGCAGCAACATTAGAGGAAAAAAAACAAAAAAAAACAGGAAAGATAACAGTGCAAATACATATGCATATGCACATAAGTCACCATACATTCCACACACATGTATACATACATTTTTACACACATACCCATACCAACATAAATATATATATACATATACACAATATACACAATATACACATACACATATGCATGAATATGGCTGTGCCTTGTCATGGGCTATGTTTCCATTTCAGTTTAAATACTCCCAAAAAACTCCAGGATACAGATGATTGGTTTTCATGAAGTTTACTTGGAATCTTGTGAAACTATAACTTAATACAACAAAATGTCTGCGTTTTTAAACGAACAAAACATCACAGCACTATCTGGTACATTGCATAGCTCAGCTATCCTAAGGGCGCAGCCAATACGGTGAAACGCGATCAATCGAATGAAAACAGTAAGCAGCGGCAAAATATAGAGCTAACTTAACTTTGCGACAACTAGCATCGCAGCAGTTTTGTAGTCACATAAACATAAATAGCTTCCTAACTTTGTTATTGAATGAATAATACTCAAAGACGTTGCCTTAGCAGAGAGGGAGAGAGAACAGTCTACTAATTGCAGGGCTGGTGACCGTTACTGTACTCACACTACTGTAACTGATGGCCGCATGGTGAATTTACCTCCTATCGCCCAGCATTCACTGCTTCTGTGTTGCTATGGTAACAAATAAATATCAAATAGAACTGCATTTTCTAAAAACAAACATTTTGTAAGGGCATAAGATGCCTCTTGATTTGTACTGTAATTCTAATGCTAAGTGTCTGCTCTGCTCCTTTTTGACTGGTTTTCAAAGACAAAATGGTCCCAAAGCATACAATTATAGCAATATGATACATCACCAACAACAAAACTGGGTATGGTGGAAATTAATGCTTGGCAGTTCCAGTTACATGAAAAACACCATGAAAACAAACAAATAAACAAAAAAATCAAACGCAAGTTGCACACTAAATGTTTAGGTTCCTTTCTTATCAGTTCATACTAGCTTCTTTGACCTATTGGACTACCAAATCTGTTCCCAGTTATGACATACATTGACCACATCTAAAGAAATAATACAGTCAGCCCAAGATGGAGAGGAATAATAAGAGAAACATTGCATGTTTGTGTTTTTGTGGTTTGCTATTGTGCTGACCTTGAACTATAAGCTCTTTGTCTCTGTGCCTTATGAAAGGGTCTTTTCATCACCTCTGCATGACACCTCACAAAAAGGTGATTTCCAAATGTGCCCCTTTTGAAAGAGACGGTCTTTGTTAAGACAAAAATACCTACATCCTAATGAGACAGATTTACTCATTATTACTACTTTTTTAACTAGCAACACAAAAAATGTTCAGAATGGAGGCAGAATACAGAGGCAATCTTGATGTGACAAAAAAAAAAGTTTTTTTACTGTGTGAGAATATCATGTATCATAGCACCTCATTATATAGAGGCATATCGGTATTTAAAGGTATGCAAAAGTTTATTCTTCGTTTACTTTTGTCGTTATCCTTCAAAGGTCGCCATAGCAGATAAACCTCCTCCGTCTAACCCTATTCCTATTACTGTTATTCTTCTCGTATCCTCTTCTCTCACACCAATAACTGCAAGTCTTCTAAATCTACCTCATTAATCTTCTCTTTGGTCTTCCTAAAGACCTTCTGCCTGGCAGTTCGAACCCCAGTATCCTTCTACCTATATATTCACTATCCCTCCTCTGTACATGACCAAACCATCTCAGCCTGGCTTCTCTAACCCATTCTCCAAAACTTCTAAGATGTGCTGTCTGATAGACTCATTCATGATTCTTTCTACCCTCATCATTTCCAAAGACAACCTCAACATAATCATCGCTGCGACCTCCATATCTGCCCCCTGTCTTCTCTTCCATGCCACTGTCTCTAAATTATCTCTGGTCTCACAACTGTCCTGTACACCTCTCCTTTCATTCCTGTTTGATTCTATTTTATCACACATCACCCCTGACACTTTTCTCAAACCATTCCGACCTGCTTGAACCCATTTCTTCACCTCTTTTCCTCACTCTCCGTTGCTCTGGGCTGTTGACCTTAAGTACTTAAAATCCTCCACCTTCTTGATCTCCACTCCCTGTAGCTCTCTCATTCACACACACATATATTCTGTCTTGCTGCAACTAACCTTCATTCCTCACTGTTACAGAAAACACCTCCACCTCTGGATTTTCCACCACCTGTCCTCAGCTCTCACTACAGAGCACAATGTCATCTGCAATTATCATGGTCCATGGAGATTCCTGTTTAACCTCATCTGTCAGCTGATCCATCACCACTGCTAACAAGATGGAGCTCAAAGCTGATCCTGGATGTAGTCCCACCAACACCTTGAACATCTCTGTCATAACTACAGTGCACCTCACCATTGTCTTGTAGTCCAACATACTTGTCTGCCAGACATCCTCATACAATAACATAGTTCATCTCTTGGCACCCAGTCATATGCTTTTTCTAGGTCTACAAAGCCACAACAAAGCTCTCTCTTACTTTCTCTGTACTTCTTTACCAACAATCTTAAAGCAAATACTGAATCTGTAGTACTCTTTCTAGCCATGTAACCATACTTCTGCTAACAAATACTGACTTCTGCTCTCAGTCTAGTTTACACAACTCTTTCCTACAACTTCATTGTATGTGTTATCAACTTTATCCCTCTATATTTACCACAATTCTGCACATCGCCCTTATTCTTAAAAATCACAGTTTTCCATTTCTCAGGCATCTTCTCACTCTCCTGAACTTAGTGAACTTTTTGATAAGGATTTTCCATCATCATACAGTTTCCATGCAGTAATGTTTCCCCATAAATAGGCAAGTGTTATTGTCTTAGGTTTTTGAAATGACAAGGTTCTTGCTGAGTGGTGTCACTCCCTGAAAAGTGATCCTGGTAAAATGTAAACCAGTAGCATTTTCCAGTACACTAGACTGTGTTTAGTTTTAATTTGGTTCAAATTATTTTCATATTTTGAATCTTCAGTAACTGGAATACAATTAAAATAATTAGCATGTTATATAGTTAGAAGTCGTCGCGCAAAACATTGATGCAGTCAGTGGGGAAGAATTAATGCAAGTTTGTCACAGTTCTATGTTGAATGTTAATGAACACATTGAAAACCTGTTTTTTGTTGTTTTTTTTAATATAAATTAATTAACACAGATCATTGGAAGTGTACAATATTTTTTTGTAACAGAACCTTTTGTAAAGTAACCTCATCTGATGCTAAGATGCAAGCCATTCATAAATCATATTTCAACAAAGTCTGAGGTACAGGAAAGACCATTAGGCATCTCCACATAAACCCACTTGCAGTCTCAATCTCTTTGTTGTGAAACATATTCGATCTGGTACAGATCAGATACAAGATTAAGAGTGCATTTTGCTTTAATTCAACATCTACATATCCTCTCTTAAGCCACTATTATTGCAGCATTGTAAAGAACACTAATTAAGCCCTTTGTCACATGTTGCAATGTCAATATAATGAGGCTTGATGCTCCTGTAGAACCTGTAACACCTCAAAGTACATTACAGTTCTGGCATTTTTATCAGCATAAGAACAGCAAAATTCTAGATGGTGAGATGCATTTGACCAAAATTCATGTGAATTATTGATTTATAGATCAACTCCTAGTTATGTTTACTGTATAGGAATATTTTACACTAAAATTCAGGAAGGATTCCAGCCTGTACATATCAAGATTCCTTAGAAGAGTCTAAACACATATACCCGTGCAAATAAAGGTCCTAATTTAGTGAAGCTAGATATAAGAAGGTTTTGAAGAAAATTTGAATTCAACAAATTATATATTTCACTGACTAATAGCAAGATATGATTGACTTACACTACTTTTCTAAAGGTCTCCTTCAAACTAATTTATCATCCTGGACACTGAATAAATCATCACAGAACCAAATACTGCATCAGATCACCCTAACCTTTCAAACAAAGGATTTCGATTTTCATTTAACAAGTAGTATTATGATGTCAGTGAACAGATAAGGGGTATATCTGTGCTTAATGAAGTGTCTGCTCAATTTGCAAACCGTTTCTCAAATATATTTACATATATTACAGAGATGCAAAATAATGTTAATATAGATAACACAGTTGTTGAATGGGGAGCAAAACAGACTGACTCATACAGAAGGAATTTTTCATGTGCCAGTTTGGGCTGAAAATGAAGGTTCCAGCCATATCATCTCCTACTTTGGTAATATTTTGATTGAAATGTGGTACTGTAACAAGGTCATTATGAGCATTGCAATATTGATCAGGACACAAAACCGTTCCAGTAAATTGTGTAACCTTGTGTGAAAAAGGAAGCCTTGTTGACTAATTAAGCATAATTTCATACTCAGTTCACAGTTCAATGTTGATGTTGATAACATTTTCCAAACTATGACCCCATTTGCAAGTTTTGTGTGTTCATCAGCATGAGAAATATCAAAGAATAAGTTTGTTATTAGGTGTTTAGAAATCTATCAGGACAGAGATTTTGGGATTGAAATCTTTGTTTCTTTCCCAGAAGGACCAAAGTAGTCTTTGCAGATTCCCAATGGGCATAAATATATTTCATGCCTCACTGTTATATAATTTCTAATTAGTAGATCCAGCAAAACACTAAGATGTGCTTAAAAATGTGTGTAACTGTGTGAGTCTGAGACTGGAAGACAAGACACAAGATGGAATTCAAAGACAAGAACAGCATCTATGACTCTGTTAATGCCCAAACTTATACAGTACTATACAGTACAAGTACAAGCAGTACTGTACAGTACAAGCTTTTTGTGCTTTCTCAACTCTCAATCCACACATTTTGCACTTCAATCCGTGACCTATAAGTCAATCAAGGTTCAACATTACAGAGGTTCAGATCAGTTAAGACGGTTAATGGAAAGTAATTGGCAAAGCTAGGATAGCCCCCTGGAAGATCTCGCATGGAGAACACAGTTGTCAGCAGTACGCAGATTTGTAAATAGTTGGAAACACCTTTCAGTGGTTTCTTCACTCGTCACTAGACTTTGTCTGATTTGGATATAAAAGATATGAAAGAGGTTCGTGTGGATTCAGCAACAAGAATATGAATATGTCAAGCTACCTGTGAGTATAGGATAAAAAAGGCAGAAAAAAGCATAAACAGCGGGTGTTCATCCCATGTTTCAACTATAAAGTCAAATGAATTTGATCTCTGTAGGGTGATCAGAATCACAAATGAATCATAATCAAACACTTTCCCCATCTCCCTACCCTTTGTAATTTTTTCCTGTTAATACAGTGGTTCTTAACCTGGGTTTGATCAAACCCCGGGGGTTCGAAGAGTCAGTCTCAGGGGTTCGGCAGAGTTCAAGCCATGGACCCCAGTACCATATAAATCAAACAAAAAAACGTTATTTATCTATGAATTGTGCATTAAAAAATAAACTGAAAATATAGAGTTCTGTTTTTTAAAGAAAATAATGTTTTTTTAACCCATAAACAAAAAATCTTTGCCTCACCAGAGCAATTTTGGAGCCCACTGTAAATACCTATGTTGTGAATTAAAAAAAAAACATACTTTATATTTCCTATTAGGACGGGTTCAGAGAATGCGCATATGAAACTAGTGGGGTTCAGTACCTCCACCAAGGTTAAGAACTACTGTGTTAATGAGTTGTAAGCTTTATAATAGTCTTCAATGCACACGCTACCTTAAATAAACCACACAATGTGGACATCTAGCTGAGAGAAGGCTTTTTCAAATCTAGTCAAAATATAATACTTATTGAAATAATACAGAAATATTACATGTTCTCTAAAATATTGACCTATACACAAAAATGATTAATGGCTGATTCATATTCCTTGTGGTTGCATTTTGTGCAGTTAAACATCTGCTACATTTGGGAGAAGAAATAAGTACAGCCATCTTACCCTCAGAACACAAGAATCTTGTTGTGAAACAATTACTCACTGTCTAACCAAAAAGAAGTAAGTAGAAGAAAGTACTTTGATTACAAAAAAGGTGACAAGTGAAAAAGCTATGTGTCAGTTATTACAATTCTTCAAGTATCTTTCGTAACACTCTGGGAGAGAGATAGGATAATGGAGGGGTTAAAAATATCCTCTTCTTTCTGGTCAATTGGTTCATGGTTCAGGGGAGAAGAATATAGATTTGAAAAAACACTTTAGATGCATTGATTATGAAGGTGAAACCTAGAAATTCAAATTGGGGTTTTTTACGTGCCTGTTGGTTCAAGTATAAAAAACAAGGTGTTAACAGCCCGTAAAAGACCATGAGCTTTTAAGACTGTGACAGCAGAAATTGTGTGCAACATTCACTATCAGTCTCTCTCTCTGTCCACGAAGACCATCATGAATCCCCTCTAAAAGGTCAAGCCTTCATTAGAAAAAATTAATTCATTCAGCACAAAATTATCGGTTCATGTTCGATGTTATTTTTCCTCTTGGACATCAGCCTTGTTGACAAATTTGATATTCACTGATTTCCAAAGAGAACAGAAAAATACATTCCAATATTATGGTTACTGGGCAAAATAGAAATAGCTTGAAACAGAAATGTCAATACTCTGCAGTCACTGTTGAAGAGGGTGAAATGAAAATGGCATAACTCATAGTGTCACTTTTAGCAAGATATACCTACCTTTTCCCTCATATTTTCCTAATTATAATACAAAATGACGGAAACTTAAGTTCAGTGTAATTTTCAAAAGGCCCCTGCCTGATTGTGCAGTGTCTGAGTGCAGACAGGAAGCAGTCTAATCCCACATTTGTCATGAGGTGAAGTTCAAGGCAATAGAATTTAAAATCCCTTTCCATATTATCACTTAGTTACCTGAGGGCTATGCTGGTTGGTTTTTCGAGCTATTTGTGTGACTCAGATTGAATTGATCCAGAGTGTCAATGACCTTCCATTCAGTACTTTATGTCAGTCAAGCTGAATATTCCGAAAATTAGGTTATAAGTGAATAGGTAATGAAACTGAAGGAAAAACTCTCTGAAGAAATTAATTCATATTCCTAAAAATCTCAAAGAATCATTAGCATGGAATAAACCGTGCCACTATGAAAGACATTTAGGAATAGCTTGTTGAACAGCACTGGGCAGCTTTAAGTAAATGAAAATCCAAAGAAGAAGTGCAGAAGAAAGTCACAGCCTCTGATGTTCAAATAAGTGGTTATGATGCAATGAATGAAAACAATAAGACAGCTATACACATTTAATTCACAATCCCAGTGCTTATCACAGAGAAGCAATTGGAAATTCAAATATATTGAAAGTAGAATTCATAAATAACTTAATTACATGCGTCATCCATTGTAGATGAGGCATAAACCATCATTCCAAGTGGTGAAACAAGAAAAGCAAGATGTTCTCCAAAAGGAAACTAATGGCAGCAAGATTTTGCAATAGATGTTTCTTCCGTTGTAAAGATTAAATGAACCGTTTTTTTCACTTGGTATGCAGTTCAAATGAAATGTTGAGCACAATGACAGAACAGAGCCTGATTGCCTTTGAGAAATGATGCATAATATCGGGAGAGTAAAATGCAGCGATGCACATTGTATTATACAGTCCAGACCTGAATATATAAAGTATATATGATGTAATACTCATTAAGCGTGACTTGTATTTTTCCTCATGTTTTCATTGTAGTGAATTGATCTGAAAGTGCTTTACAGTACATCATTTAAAGTGTGATCTTCATTTTTTGCTTTCCCTTCACTGAAATAGTGCAAAATTGAGACATATGAACAGTGACAGAGGAACAATTAGCTTTTCTATATCAAATGGCCATATTAAATTGATAACTAATTGTAATTGAGACAGAAGAAAAATTATGACTGCATGGCAGAAATGAACTGATCATTTCCTAAACCTCTGCAGAAATAGCATAAAAAATATTGACATTGCCCAAGAGCCTGACAGAGCTTCGCCACCCAGAGGCTGTCAACAACGATAACAGCAATTTGTCTATGAATTTGAGCTAAACTATAAGCACGAAATCCAAGTTGTCAGATATGGCATGAGCAAGTGCACCGTCTCTGAAGATGTGGGAGGGTAAATAACCATGTGTGCTCTCAAATTGGGATTTGTGGAACTTTTTCAGAATGGAAATGAGGTATAATTGATATGATTCACAGAGCCACTCCCCTGCTGCACTTAAAGTAAGATGCACATCATACAGACACAGAGATTGTGGAAGAACAGAGGCCTCATAAGCAGCCTGGGGGATGCTGGAGCCTATTCCAGCTGGAGAAGGGTGAGAGGCGGGATACACCCTGGACTGGTCGTCAGTCAATCGCAGGGCCACATATACAAACAGATAACTAGTCACTCTCTTATTCCGGGCAATTTTCCACAATTTGCCAATTAACCTGCTACATGTTTTTGGACTGTGGGAGGAAATCTGAGAACCTGGAGGAAAACAGCAGACTTAAGAGCAAAGAGAAAATAGGACTATAATACTCTTCTGCCTTTTTTGGGAGATTTCAATATATTCAGCCAGCCGGAGCAATTTTTGACATCACATCCATGACACAATGCATGTCCATCTGTAAAACATGATTTCAACTCACAGAAATACATTTTTCTATCAACAACACAAACATGTCATTTAATAGCAATGACCTATTATTAGGTTTACCACTTCTCATTTGGTTTAGTAGTTTTGCATTTCGTGCATCACATCTTCAATACCCATATCTGGGTGAAAAACAGATTACAGAAAATGTTTGCATTCTACTGGACACTTTGTGATCCCCTAAAAGATATGGATATCTTTACTGCATTTAATAAACCGTGCATGTAATTTCAGTTAAAAGGAGAACATCGTGATTATGCAGATACTCTGGTTTACCTGATGGAAAAAAAAAAACGTTGATACCTATAATGACTCAATATTATGAAGCCATTCAGAAAATACGATTACAAGTCATTGCCAGCTCCTCAACTGGTCTAATGTTATGTTCTGGCAGCTTTGTAGTTGATGTTGTGTGGAGGCAGGACTTGTTCTGTTTTGCTGTCAATTCCAAACCACTTTGTATAATACCACTGGCAAACCATTGTCCAGATTGATGAAGAGCCATGCAGGGATGCATGTCTAATTTTGTATCACCCAAGAATTTTAATCCCATTCAAATGGGGTAGCTCAGAGCATATGAACATAATATATGATTAAACCCAATAAGAATGTGCAGATATACACATTAGAAAGAACAAGACTAGATATTAGACTAAATCCATAAATGATATTAGCCATAGAAAGACAGGAAAGATGTTTTCTTTAGTTCTGGTTGTCACCAAGGAAGAAGCATTAGGGAGCAGGAGAATAAATGTAGTGCAGATTTAGATTAGAAACAGTGGCTGCAGCTGATGACACGTAACAAAACATTCAGAATGAGTGGATTCCCTTTCAATTCTAAAATGTTCTGTAATTAAGGGATCCTAATGGGCATATAACCCTAAACACCGCCTGCGGTGGCTGGAAAATTGCCATATCATGGTCGTAATGGCTGCCATTCTACATCAATAGGCAATCACTTCCAAAAGCACCAATGAAGAGAGTAAATATGGCCACAAGTTCTTCATACGGTCTTCAGCCCACTGCAACTGTGGGAAGTCCATGCAGGGTTAAATGGCCTGAGATAATTATGGTACTGATCACCATGATGGCGAAATGAAGGGGAGTACTGTGGGTTTTGCAAAAACAACTCCAGGACGAGGGAAATCTTTTTTTGTGGTATCAAACCACTTTGCCTCTTCTCTTCTTGTTAGATACTTGTTAGATTTTTTTCCCCAAGCTGGTTTTTCTGGGTATAGCGGGTGGGATATACCCACCTAAAGAGCAAATGAACTGTTAATTCACTCCTTGAAGGCTCAGTAACAGGTGAATCTAATCCTGGATTACACAAGTGATGTCTGACCTAGAAAGATTCAATTCATGGGGCTCAAACAGGTCTGCCCTGACACCGTGTTCTGATCAGTATCATTCTATTTGCATTTACTTCAAGAAATTGCAACATTATTGATCAGCTGGTAAGGAGCAAAAACAGAGAAACAGGTGCAATGCATTTTTCTTCTTCAGTGCCCCCAGGTTTTTCAATGTGGACAGGAAACAGTGCATTGAACTGGCTTGATTTGTTGAGGCACACTGCACATCGGCTGAGTAAAATGTCACGATGACAACAAAAGATGCTTAAAGCTATGTTAGCTGCATTGTGTAATTGGTTCCTTTTTGGCCTTTATGTAAACCTGTGTCATGTGATTATCTTAAAAAAGTCTAATCAACTTCTAAGTGGAGAGAAAAGCAGTAGCATCAATAGATTACAAACAATGTCATTTTGGTAACATCCATCCATCTTCTGCCGCTTATCCGGCACTCAGGGTCAGTGACTTGCTTTTTAATGCAAAGATCATGGCCTTTGCTGCAGTCTATGTTTTTTGGCAGATGTCCATTTTGGCCACCTGTACCTCTCAATCTTAAACTAAAAGCGACCCTGTCCCACTTGTAATGCATTTGTATCATTTTAAATCACAATATTGGCAGGCTGTTGGGTGGGAAGACAACTTTCCCTCCACTTCCTGTCATATTGCTCCACTCCCCCTGACATGTGCATTCACACACACACACACACACACACACACACACACACACACACACACACACACACACACACACACACACACACACACACACACACACACACACACACAGTACTAATGCAGCAGCAGTGTCAGCTGGTCCTTTCAGCATGACTTCACTCAAGGAGCTTTCGTCAAGGCCAGCAAAGGCCACCAGGGAGGCACAGGGAGGGTGCTGTCATATACTTGAAATATTTGATCCCATCCATATGTGATAAAACATTCATACACAGCCATTAGCTTGTGGTAAGTTGGCTTTTTAAATTAACCATAGAGGAAGAACCATTAAGATTTCTGAGGGATGGGAATCTGCTGTCTGCCCTCATATGTTTTTTTTTCACCAACAATCCTGTTGTATGAGATACTGATAATTAAAGTAACTTATAATTTAAAAAAAGTTGAATGAAAATCTATCAATGTAGGCTACATCACTTTTCTCAATTTCTACTGTTGACTTGTTAAAGCACAAAACATATAGTCATAAAATGTAGTGTTAATAACAAGTAATTGTTTCTTTATAACAAAATGTCACCTTTTGTGTTGCCTCTTTGTTCCATTTTTACCAACTTTATATTTTTAATACAAAGATGACAACCAAATTCCTCCCTCTATGTGATAAATTATTCATCATGTTGACAAAATATAAATTGGATTTTCTGGTTTGTATGAGTCTAAGCTGGAAATTGTCTGATGTGAACATTTGAGTGCATTATCATGGGCTTTGAGGATCAATGATTGGCAATGTTCACTATTATCTGATATTTTATGGGCCAAGACTTAATGGACATTTATATCAATCACTTGAATCCGTCTCATATCAAGTCTTCTTGCTTTAGAAGTTGCATTTCTTTGCTCGCCTGATGTCTTTATTTTGAAGACACAATTTAATATCTGCTAAAAACTGGATCTCCTCCTTGCTGGATTTGGTTACGATTGTGCCTTTAATCTTTTCCTATTTGTTTATTTACTTAGACCTCTTGTTATCTTAAGTGATCTTAACACATTCCTACAACATATATACGTATACATGTAAGTGTAGAGCACTAGCAACAAAATGCTGGTAGATAAATAAAATCTGTTAAGATTAGAAAAGAAATTCAGAGAGAAGAAATGGGGAAGAGGAAATTATGAACCTATGAAGGTGAAAGAAAACCACCATTAATAGTAGCTGTCAATTCATGACTGTTTTTTCTTTTCTTTTTAATTAGTACAGGTTAAATTTAATCGCTTTGAAATCCAAACTAATTTTCTACAATATAAAGGAATGAGATCCCAAATCAATTTGCTTTTGAGTCAATTCAATCTTGCCTCCGGTGGTGCCGTGCAGTTCAATTGTATCAGTGAGAGACACATAATTCATCTCTCGTGACGGTTATGTCACACACAGGCATGTAAGCACAGCCATTCAAAACATTTTAGTTCCACAGAGAGATCATCACTTGAAGGTCACATTCAATAATGTATTTGGTATAATGATGATGATTATACCCACAAACTGTTCCTGCAACCTAATGCACATGATTGCACCCCCTCCCACACACACAAACTCAAAGTCATATATGTCTGTGTCCCATGACTCCCTTAACTTCAGTGCAAAATGATTGGATCTCTCCACTGGACTGACTCCACTGTGACTCAGCCATTCCACTAAGCACAGAGAGAAATCACCTAGTCAGTACAGGACTATTACATAGTAATTGGTCTTTTAAAGAGGGACTCCACCAAGTGTAACAGTGTAAATGAGAATTAAACTCTCGTTGCTCCATTCCTTACTTTGTCCTCCAACCCTCTTTCTTTTACTAAGAAACTGCCTCTATCCCATGCTCTCCCCCCTCTACCCCAGCAGACTTCTTGACTTAGTGTTCCGTTGCACCCTGTCTTCTCTTGACCTCTAAAAGCAAGGAGTTATATTGGTTTCAGAGTCAAAATTAACATCTGTCAAGCATTGAATGCTGATGGACTCTCCAACTGACTTGCGGCTGTCTGCCGCATTGACCAAGATAGTGTTTTATTTTGAATTTAACTGGCACATTTTGGTGTCACTAGGATGCTTGTGTCATTCCATTTGAGATAATCGCATATAATGACGTACCGTGAGTTGGCCATTGTAGTGATGACTGTACAGGGCAAACTTATTCATTTCAGTATTCCTTTCTTAATGCTCAGCCTCATCTCCTCACCTCTGCTTCTTAAAGCAATTTGTAAATCATACTGGGCTAAGAATAGGGATCAACAACAATAACTTTTATTATATAACAAAGCACTAACATTTATTATATAATAATAGTGATTGTGAATGAAAAACACTATTAAAATCAAAAGATGATTTTTGTTTCGGTCAAAGGTATATTTGTGCTAGTAAGTCCATTTTAAACTGCTAAAACATTGAGGCCCTTGCAACATGATCCATAAAGTTTACACATTTCAGGACTGTGCAGCTCCTTCACCAAACAGACTGCCGTTCCATGGGGATTGGTGCAACCAATATGGCTATAGCTCGTCCCAAACCTCCATCAGAAAGAGTGTGAATATCATTGAATCAAAAGCTAAACACAGCAAAATGCTGAACCAAATGCATCATCAAGTGGGAAATGTAAAGCGCAGGTAAATTAAAGTCAATATCTTAATCGAAAGAAAACAATCACATTATTGGATTTTATTTTTTTAATTTGCACAAAACATATTTCTGTAATTGATTCCTTTGTTCAATTTACATTGAATAATGTTGTGAGGCATGTATTTATCATCTTCTTTTTAAAGAAAATGTGCGGGGTATTGGCCCTTAAATATTGCACAGTGTGATGACTGTGGTCTTTTTGTCAAAATGAATCCATCAGTTTTGGCTGCATCCATACAAACATTCTCCCTAAAACTTTCAGGAGATAATATAATTTTTGCAGAAATATTTTGTTGATCATACCAAAGAAACAGCCATCCAGCCAATTACTCTTTCTCAAGATGTTTGACATTTTTAAAATTACTTTGACTCATTTTTTCATTCATGAGTTATACCAGGAAAATAAAGAATTTAAGGACAATATAGGAGATTTATAGTCCCTGTCATTTCAGAGAGCATTATAGTATGATGACATAAGCAGTGAAAAATTACCCATTTGATGAGTTTCATGTATGAAATCATCAGTGTGAATCTACATTG
Organism: Fistularia tabacaria; assembly: GCA_901007705.1. NCBI lineage: Eukaryota > Metazoa > Chordata > Actinopteri > Syngnathiformes > Fistulariidae > Fistularia > Fistularia tabacaria. The sequence continues at coordinate 152,855 of CAAKHD010013949.1, forward strand.
TTTCACACATGAAACATGCAATTTTAGAATATCATAATTGGATTAAATCTACTTTAAAGAACAGCACAGGTTTTACTATCCTACAATTAAGACAGAGTGAAATGGTCAAATGTTGATTTTATGTTATCTTATCTTCTTATAAACTGTATTGCCTAAACATCCTCTTTACAAACACCGTAAATCTGGAATCAAGTGACCTCCCAGGCAAATCACCCTACACATAGGGTCCACTTTGTGGTAAAATAATCTTCATTACTTTTTCGTGATGCTCCTTATCAATATAATTGTCTGATTTATGAAGATTATATTAGATTACGACTTCTCAATGTATGGAAGCAAGCTCATTTTTGGTATATGTTTCTGTTTTGATGGGAGGAATGTACATTAAAAAAGATAGATAAGAAAAATGGGGGAGGCAGTGGGTCAAACACATTAGCACATTAGCACAGTATTCACCGTTGGGCTTGGAAAGAAGCAGGAGACTCCTGGGGGGATGAACTGCAAAGCTCTAGAAAGGCAGGAGGAAGGGAGACAGGAAAAGGTGGACATTTTCCACAGAGGTGCCCAAGAACCTGTGAGTTGGGGAAAATTAAAATGACATCTTGAATCTTATGCATCAGCGGGAGACCCGACAAGAACAGCACAGAGTGAACTTTTACCTATGAGAACCCAAGTGACAAGATTCCTCAAGAACCTCTAAGTTCTCCCTTTGTAGGCTAAGTGGGGCTGGAGGAAATAGAGCCAGGCTTTACAACCCCAAATAAACTCCCTGGAGAAAATAATTTAATCTTTGTACATTATTACCCCCCCTCTCTATTAGTGCTATGGTTGTTAAGAATAATTTCGAAATGTACGCAAACTACACCATAACCAACTGGTATGGTAATAGGTCCCAGCCAGCATGTATATCTGGGACAAATGTTTGATGCCAGCGCCTAGTCAAAAGCATGTCCATATACTGCATGGGTCTTATCACACACATGTGGATAGGGTTTGTCTGTTATCATCTTCTAAGGATTTACTGGCCACCAGACATGCTTGAAACCTATGCATTCAAGAATATATATTAAGCTGATACTTTAGTCTTAAGCCAGGATAGAGTATGCCCCAAAGGTCAAAAAAGTGATCACAATGGATCTTTCCAGAAAGAGGCTGTCTAGATGATAATGTGATTCCAGATGTGGTATTTATTAAGAAGTTAAGATGTAGGAGAAGAAACCCATGCATCTCTATACTATCTCATCAGAGATTATATATAAAATCTATGATACCAAACACAACAGTGGTTGGAAGGAAGTTCCTCCATGCACCCGCAAACACACCCATACTTTATTCATATGGATGTGTCTATTGCTCATCTGCAATGTGCTGTCAGAATGAGCAAACCAGAAAAGTTGGATGTGGGGATTTACCCTCTCAGCAAAACATATTCATGCTTCTTAGCCAAAGAGGGAGAAGTGAGAAGTGAGTGGGACAGAGAAAGTAGAATTTAGGCCCAACTTTTCTGGGCCATGGAGGGGTTACAAAGAGATAGTGCGAGAGAAGGAGAGAGAGAGAGAGAGAGAGAGAGAGAGAGAGAGAGAGAGAGAGAGAGAGAGAGAGAAAGCGAAACAGAGAGAGAGGGAGAGAAGTAATACATTTTCATCTGAAATATTAAAGCCTCTGCATTAATCTGTCTGCCCTTTCCCTGGGGTGCTGGTGAAGACGGTCCTACAGTCCCCTGGAAAAGAACAGAGGCTGAAGACCACACCTTTTCTCTGAACCCACTCTCCACTTTTCCTTCTTTAATTGCCGTTTAAGTGTCTGTGGGGGAGTGGGCTCTCAGCTGAGTTGTCCAAAATGGCTGAATTATGTTAATTAACCGATGCTCTCGGCAAACTGTATCTTAAGTCATCTAAATAAAAACTCACAGATAATTTGTGAAAAAAATAAACCCACTACATATAACATCTTGATGTTAGATAAGCTTTTGAAAATTCTGATGGCTGGAGTCATCATTTTAAACACTTTGCAGTGTAAATGATGACTGTTAATACAATAAAATAAATGAATGTTTCTTTTAATCGGTTACTGGTTTTCAGCCTAAAAAAAAGAGTTTCAAAAATGTTCTTTTCTTTCTTTAAATTAAATAATTACAGAAAAACACCTCAGCAAAATTGCAATTTCAGACACAAGATTTTATCAAAAAAATCTTTTTGAAAATAAGATCAAAACAATAACCAAACAAACAATCAGACAATGAGTTCCCACCGAGCTTGATACCTCATACAATTTGTCATTTATTCTAAACTTTATGCTGGTTCCTATTGAAGATGGTGGCACCCATCTAGTATTTATTTAGACCACCAGATCTACAGCTGGACACATCTGGCCCTGCTAACTCCTCTCTTTGTCTCTCAACAAACACACATGCACATGTGCACACACACGATCACCATCATGTACACACACCAGCTGTTATGGATTAGTAAAGAACAAGGGTAGAACGGTTTTCTATGCCCAGTCTTTGATAGCTATGGCCTGAGTTTGACCCCCTCAGAAAAGCAAAGACTTGCTTATTATTACAAACAATTATAAAACAAGCTTACCTTTAGATTTGTGCAGTGAGTGCAGTGAGTACAAATGGAAATAAAATGCTCTTATGAGATGCTGTGATGATTCATGATGTTTGTATTGCATGTTAAATCTGACAGTGGACCAACAGATTTTGACTGAACGCATATTAGGATTTTTTGGGAGTTGCTGCTGTTTGTGATCCTAAATTTGACGGCTTCAATCACTCTGCCAAGAAGGAAGCCATTAATCATGCTGTGTGCCTTTTCATTTTATCTGATCAATCCTTAAAATCGCCTCTCAGGGAAACTAACTCATTTGATCAAGACAGGTTCTGCTTCGGAGAAACAGGAATCTTTTAGCCATAACCTTAATATATGTATCCTAACTTTCTTCCATATATTGATCTTAGACACTGAAACCCAGATCTTCCAACTCCCTGATCTTAGTTTAGTCTTCATCATTCTCTGTAAGACTTTCGCTCGCTGAGGTGTCAGCCAAACCCAATCACCAGCAGCCTCCGCCTGCATCCTTACCCAGCACACACACTCTCCATAAATTCAAAGGAATGCAGTGCTTTTGTATAACACACAATTTAAAAGTAACAACATGCAAATTTGTCAGCTGAGGCTTCATAGTTTAAGTTACTATGAAGTGACGGACTGTGGTAAACCCCCAATTTCTGTCTCACAAATGCAATAAAATTTTCCATCATATCCACAGAGCATCTTTGACTCCAGCTGGGATCAAAGAGTATACTTAATGACAGAGAAAGGAGTGTATATTAGTGCCTTCTATAGCTGTGTCTCACTTGTACAGAGCTGTTCATTCCATTGCATGAATGGCCACCATGAAAAATACATGATAGGGTTTGGTTTTTCCATTTCCACAAGTATTACATGACAGGGTTTGGCTTTCCATTCCCGCAAGTATCTATAGGCTTAGAAAGAACGAGACACAAAACAGGGGGGAAGAGTCTATCACATGGCTGTGTTTTCACATGTTATGATGACCAAGTGTCCAAATGGCCACTACAAAAAGCAGCAGAGCCCTCCTCTTATTTGCATGCAACAAGCAATATGAATCATGCTGCAGCAGTATTCCAAAGATCAAAGCAGTTTCCACATCTCTCTCCAGTTTTATTCCTTTCAGGTTGTCTGTGACAGGAATGTTATTGGGAGGAGTTCTGTTGTTGTGGATGTCCTATTAATGATTCAAGGCAACGCATCAGATGGAAAGGAGGGACAGAAAGAAAGATGTCTCTGCCTAGATGTTCTGGGACATCTTTCAATATATAATTCACTGCGTTGTCTGACAATTTGGGTGTGAATGTTATGGATGCTTCTTTCAGTCTGGTAAAGATATAGTGTTCTTAAACCTAAGATCTCTCAGACAACTTTGAGCAAAAGCTACGATGTCAAATATCCTTTTTACGATCTTTTGATACGAACACTATGCAACTACACACCAGAAATGTTTTTAAGACTAAGACACACACACACACAAACACTCACTAACATGCTGCTCACACAAAAATAATTAACAACATCCTCTTCGTGCGATTTGATCCGTGCAGAAACTCATCACTTTTGGTGCATTAAGAACTAAGTCTAAAATTAATACAAAGTACCGACAGTCAAAATTTTAATATTCTGCCAATAATAACAATAGTTTTGGTTATGAGGACATTCAAAAACACCTGCGCTAAACTGTTTTAAGGGGGGGTTGACTTATTTTATATTAAAAAATCTCCGACTTTTAAACAGTTATTTTGTGATTAATAGCAGTGGTTGTTTTTTACTCTGTGAATGGAAATTGAAAAATGGCTTCAAATAGCCATGATATACAAATTACCCTTTTATTTGCAACACTGAATTTCTTGGTCTGCTACAGAGACTGACCATTTTATGGTGGCCTTTCACTGTTTCTGTATAAAACTTTATTAATCAATGCTTTAACTGCAATATATCTAACCACATCTCAGAATTTAACCCCCCGCCACCCCCCATGAGAATCCTGAATAAGAAATTGTATTACTAAATTTGATGGCACAACAGAGCAGTATGTGTAATGGTCAGAAATAAAATGCCTTTTTCTGTCAGACATCATTTTTCATGGCATTTGTTGTGTTCATCTGTATGTTTGTGTTAATCGGCAGGCTCGGACAATAAATCCATAGGACATAGCCATGTAAGATGGCAGATTAGGGGAATATGAAACACACTCTGGAGTGAGCGCTAGGCAAGAGCTTTTGTCTTGTTATCTTCCAGAGTGAGTTGGCACTATCCCCATGGATAAGGTTTTTTCATGCATGGATTACTGCATGACACAAGCTGTGCACACCCCTAGGAAAATAACAAGAGGCCCTTAGTCCATCCCTGTCTCTATTTCCTTCTTCATTCAGGTTCCATAACTCTTACATTTCAAAACAAGTAATATCAAATGAAGTGAACATCTACATCATGAGGTTTCAATTCACAGAGCTTAGTTCGATTTCAAATTGTGAAAATAACAATTCTTGCTCACTCTGAAAGTTAAAGGGCTCTTTAGGACATGCCTGTGAACCATAATTTTGATAGAGTCTGGACAAGTCCCATACCCAAAGGATGAGTTTTTAATTTTCAGGATAATATCTGAGACGCTGTTGAGGTCACGCTTCAAAATTCAGGCTGGTAGAGGAAAGAGGATTTCACTCCACATACAACATTACTGAGAGTACTGAGTTCTGAGGCATGGAAATGTATTCATAATTTCCTACCTTTGAAGAAGTACAAAAATGGCATTTTTTATAAAATCACATTCTTCTGAGAGTTGCTGCTCAATCATTTATACAGTAGATGTTGTAATATTGGAATCCGACACAAAATGTTAGGTGAGTGAATGCATATTCTCTTTTCCATCCCACACAACATCAACATAAAACAAGAGAATGACGAAAAAAAGCAAGATACTTGACTGTCGTTAGAAACAATGCAATATATCGGTAACATATTGTGAATGTATTAAGAATTCAGAAGGCATAATTGAAAACCTTTTTTGCCATTCATTATGATGAAAGTGATTTCTTTGCATAATTTCCTTAGGAATTCTTTGCAGAAACTGGTGGTAGCAGTGAAAGAGAAATGGTGAATGATACTCATATCTCTTCCATTACAGTCTTAAGATAAGAGCTCTCCTTGACTTGCATTTTCATACTGTCAGTGATGTTAATTGAATGAAGGAACCCCACAAAGAACTGGGTAGAAGGAGACAGAAGATGGTGCCTTAAAATAGAGGACGGGAGGATGTTATTTTAAAAAAGCAGAAACTAAGTATAGGAGCTTGAATTATAGTACAAGGGAGGGATGAGAGACCAAGGTGACCTCCATCTCCACCTCCACCTCTAACCAGCAAAACAAGCCTCTCTATCTCAAACAGGGTACCATGGCACATTTCCCGTCACTGGGGGTGGCAGCAGGCCACACATTCCAGTGACTCAGTCCAACTGCTGCAACCTCCACAATCCACACTTCCCTGCAGGCTCGTCATGTACCCAGATGCTAAGTGCGAAGAAGGACTCATGAGAAATCATGTTCTGTATGCTAAACATACCTCAGTTTGAAGTTGTGACTTTAATACATTCCCTTGCAGCCATAATCTATGTGTAAGTTTGAGGGAAGTTCACTTTTCGCTTCCCAAGTAAAACCCTGTTTTGTGCTGACAATAACAGCCTCGGTGCTGTAAGATAATTGTATTATTATTATTATTATTATTATTATTATTATTATTATTATTATTATTATTATTATTATTATTATTATTATTATTATTATTATTATGTTAATATCATTGATCATAGACAGATCACAGACTTAAATGCTATCTTACCGTATGGACTATTATGCTGTCATATCTTCTATGAATGCTTAGCTTCCGGTGAGTGAACGCTGGCCCAACTTACTCGACGGTTACTGTACTGTTAGTATGGATATCTCTGTACGGTGTCCTTGAGTGTCAAGACAGGCGCCTAAAATAAAAAAAATTTAAAGAAGCAAAAAAGAAAACCTACAATTCTCAAAAATGTTGAGCCTATGATGATTTCCATTATGGTCATTGCACATGTTACAGGTACAGAGCAACGAGTTTTCAACCCGTCCAAGAAACATTTAAAGACAGTGACATAAAGGGGGAGAACAGTTGCTCGGGTGAAAACTTAGGTGAAAAGGGGGAACAAGACGAAGAATGGGGGGAAAGGGAGAAAAAAACAAAAACTCCAAAACTGGGCTCCTGTGTATGTGTGTGTGTGGGAGGGGGGGGCACAGTTTGGGATTAGTAAAAAAAACCCTCAGCACATAGGCAACCTACTAAAAGGACATTGCAACATTACTCGAAGACTCGCATGTGGGAGGGGTAGGGTGTTAGGATAAGGAGTCACAGCAGACATGCTCATGAAGCATGTCTTTAAATCTTACACACAGCTCTTCTTGCAGCGACAGTATTTCTAGGCCATGTGCTCTTGTAAAAGTTAACAACGGCATTAAAGCTGCAATCCCTACACAATAGGACAATATTCCAATGGAGAGGAAGTACTCAAGCTCTGTCATACCACAATTGCATATGGCATTGTAGCATGAAGTAATTTCCATTAAAGATGACCGTTATTAGATGGTTTGCATCCTGCCAAAACATGCCTCAGAATCCAACCTTATCAACCTCCAAGCCATTCCTTTCCGCATTCATCCTTTCCAAGTTGGTAACAGAACTAGAGATCCCACAGGATCTGTAATTCAATATTAGTATCTCACGGGCTTAGATCAGATATAATGGACTATAATCCTCTGCACTGACACAGTCAAATGCATTAACTCTATTTCAGTGCCATGTGAGCAATGAACTTGCTACTGTATCATCAGCACATGAATGACTGAATGCAAGCAAGAATGAATTCATGAGTGAATAAATATATCTGAATATAACTGTAAAAAAAAACAAGTTAACATCACCAAAAACACAAAACCCAGTCTTTAAAATGTATCTCCACCTTACATTTATTTCAATTGGAAAGGATATAAAATGCGGCAGACAAGTTCACTGGCAAATGTGATCCCATTGTAAGCTTTAAATTTAGATTATTTCTTTCCTCAAGCATATAATACTTTTATTCCTCAGTAGAACCATTAGTAAACATTAACTGTGTGAGTGTACATTACAGATGCGTTGAAGAAGCCTATTATGAATCAAAAGTTTTCATGACTTTTGTGTCCCGGGAATTCTCCACTATGAAAGGCCAGTTTGTATGTGGAGCCAACCTACCGTACAGCAATATTCAATACCATGTTATGCCATTAGACTCCTGTGAATGGGACATTTTAGGCACATAAGTAGGGATCTTCGTAAATTATTCACAGTTCCAGCAACACACAGTCCACATGTTTCCTTTTTCACACATTAATTTTTTAAAACTCCAGTGGGCCCCTTTTCTTCACCCATCTAAGTCGTATTCTTTCTGCCACATTCCAGGAGACATTTTGTCTGCATAAATCACATGACTACATTACGATAGGTAATTTTTATTTCCAGTAGGAAAATCTAAATTAAAAAAATAATAATAATATAATAATCAATAATAATCCTAGAACTCAGGATACAGAATGAAATGGCAGCAAATTTAGAAATTATATACAGTGGAACCTTGACTTACAAGTGCCCCAACTTACAAGTTTTTAGAGATACCAGCAATAGCTCAATCAATGTTTTGCTTTGTGCTAAGAGCCAAGATCTGAGTATTGAGCAAACATTGACGAGCATTTGACACCGACATGGCCGTCTGTGAAGTGCCATTTAAAAATAGTTGGACGTGCCACCCACCACTAGGTAGCCCAGTGAAAATCATCGAAAAACATCAGTGAGATGTGTGTGTTGTCGACTTGTCAATGAAAAGATGGAAAAGTTATTGTTGCTGAGATGCCATAACTGAGAGTATCATCTGTGAGAAGGCACGTCACATCTAAGGGAATTTGGTGCAGCAGACCGCAGGAACATCAACTGACAAGGCATCGGAAGAGTCATTCAAAGTCAGATCCTTTAAAAAAGAGGACCGACATTCACTTTGTCCCTAAATTAAGTAAAGCAATAAAGTGTGGCATAGTGTGCAAGTTAAATTTAGCAATACATTGTAGCATTAAGTGTGTAGCAAGTAAGTTAAGTTAAGCGATAGAGCATGAAATGAAATGCTCGCCCAAGCTCCTCTCCCCCGCTGGTGCCGGAATTTTGTTCAATCTTCATGGCACATAAATACCTTACACTTAATGAAACCTGTTTATTTCTTTACATTCTCTTCTATTATGTGTCATTATCTAATATTCATTATTTGTTATTTCTAAAGTACATTTTTCTAAAAATTGAAACACTTGACAAAAATGGGGGACTGGAATGCATTAAGAGTGTTTAAATTCATGTTAAGGGGGAAATTTAAATTGACAAATTGAGCAAATTGATGAAACAAATTAAGCTCGTAAGTCAAGTCAAGATACTGATTTTGTGCCGATGAAGAGTCACAAGGTCCTCAATCAGAAAAGATTAAATCTGCACAGTAACTTCTTGGCTTTTGTATTGAGAGCTGGTGAGAGGGCTGACAGGGTAAGGTCAGGGTCATTATTGGACTTTCGGTCTGTCAATCAGACTGGTGAGGGGAAGGACACTTCAAATACACAGCTTCAGTTGCCAAAATGTTGCTGTTACAAGAGCTGATATGATGAACCACACTGACTAATCCTCTCTGCCAATGGAAAAACAATATTGTTGAATTTGATAAGAAATCTTCATCCATCTTAGTTCTGGTTCAAAGTTGCCTTCATATCTCCTGCAAACCGGGTGGCACGGTGGTTCTGCCTCATAGCACGAAGGACCCTGGTTCAATTCCAACAGGGTACCTTTCTGTGTGGAGTTTGCATGTTTTCCCCATGTCTGCGTGGGTTTCATCTGGGTTAAAATAAACAGATTATTAAAATTAAGATAAGATAAGATAACCCTTTATTGATCCCCCATGGGGGAAATTCAGTTGTTGCAGCAGCAACATTAGAAGAGAGGAGAAGAAGAGAAGAGAAGGAAGCATACAAAAACAGGAAAGAAATACGCGGACACTATACACTATACACACTATACACTATACATTACAATGTAAAATTACATTGCATAATTCTGGGATTTGGTTAAATAAATAATAGTTGTGGGCTTATTAATTTTTTACCCTCAGTTTTATGCACTGGAAGGTTACTAAGAGTACTGAAGAGAGGACTGACTTCGGCTTTATTATAAAAAAAAAAAATCAGCTGTATTCTAATTGCATGGTATTTATTATTGTTATTTTAAATCCACAATAATAATGGTGTTTCTTGAGTGACAGTTATGGCAGCCAGTTGACTTATGTTAACAAAATCATCACATTTTTATGACATCAGTGTTCCTTTTTGCTGTAGTACTCAAAGCATTTATTTACTTATTTAATATTGCTTTACTAGAGCTAATAATGGCCTTGTGATGGGCTGGCGACCAGCCCAGGGTATACCCCGCCTCTCGCCCACTGACAGCTGGTATAGTTTCCTGCATCCCCTGTGACCTTGACTACAGGATAAACGGCAGACAATGGATGGATGGATAGTACTAATAATAAATATAATACTACTTTTCTAAAACTGGCGTTGTGATACCCCAACAAACTATAATTCAGGAAGTCCTACTTAAGCCCATGTGATGATATAGACTTAAATAAATGTCAGATTATTTGCTCAGATTAAATACATAAATCATTAAATTACTGAATACATAAATAAATCGTGCACACATGCATACATACAAACATACATACATTTCCATATATAGACATATACAATTCTTTTCCCAACCTTATTGACATATTTGTCCGATACAAATTTAGTACATGGTAGTGAAAAGGGCACTACAATTGTCTGAAACTTTTGACCATATAGGCAATCATTTACTTTTGAAGAATCTTACTTTTACTATTATCTTACTTGCTTTTCTGTTTTGACTTCAAATCTTGATATGATGGTTTGTTGTCCTTTGCTGCAGAGATATAACTGCTTGATTGAAATGATAAAGAGTAGTTAGCTCTGGGGTTATTTACTGTTTAAGTTGCACACTGTGACTACTGCAACTACTGTTCCACCAGCCCAGAGCCTGATTTATGACGTAAATTGAATTGAGCCATCTGATTTTTATCTCACATCAGGTAATCATAATTGTTTGTTATAACTTTAAAGGGAATAAGTTACACACTCTCAGTATTGAAGTCATGTTCCAACTCTTGTTGCAACATCTACACTTCATTAAGTTGCTATGACCACCACCAAGCACGGTTTATTACTGTTAGTGCTGCTCGAAGGAATCAATCAAGGACATTGTTTGCCCCTTTTTGTTATTCATGGTTCCTCCAATGTTTTTCATCCAAGCGCCAAGGTCAAACCAGATTAATTATTCACTTGTTAAATCAAAAGGCCTCAATCTCAAGTCAGCCATTTTGAGATTAGCCTGATAAAACACACATACTCATCTCTTTAACTTTGGAGACTAACTCTCTGTGAACTACAATACATACATCAAACTACTTCCTTGTCCCCAGATATATTGAAGGACAGCTTCTCTCCCTGTTTTACCAGAGTTATGCTATCTTTCAAGTTCACGTGTTCATTCCTCAACTGCTCTTCCAGTCTGAACTCCCTCCTGCAGCAGTACATTGCCTTGTCTAAATAAATATTGAATAACAAAACAAAAAATAAAACAAGTTAAACCTTTGTAAAATACTCATCGAGTTGTTACTGACTGAGTCAAACATCCCCTTGTCTTCTTTTAACTTCACATGACATAACATTTTATTCATTTTCATCAAAAAATTAACATGTTTATTTATATATGCAAATGAACTATTAAAATAGAAATTATTAAGGGATGACAAACACTATTTATTCCCACCTTAAGTGAGTCCTCCCAGTCCAGGGAAATTAACCGTATATGTATTGACATTTAGACTCTAACAAACATAATTTTGATCAGGTTCAATAATTGTTTTAAGTTTCATGCCTACATCCAGTCCCACTGAGTTTGTTTTTTTCTTTCTGAAAGTAAACTACAAGAACAATCAAACAATGAATCAACAAACACAACTCTTCCCCTGCAGGCTTTACATAGTTAAGAATGCCTCGTCCTCTGCTAAGATGTAATTCACCTTCAATAAGAATGGTGGCACAAACAGGTCCTTAAAAAGGTTTATTAATAAACATGGTTTGAAACACAAAAATAAATACATTGATTCAAATGGTAAATATTCAGTTTTACCAGATGTACCTACATATCCCTAAAAATAGTTTGTCATTAAAAAATTCTGTATAAACTAATAAACAGACAATATCCTACTTTACATATCATTCATATCCTTCTTGGATTCCTCTCTGAAGACGATTGTAGATGTTAATGGATTGAAAAATGAAGTTATACAGAGTACCTTTAAGGTAATAAGAATAAATATGAATAATATAGTAACATAACTGGAAAACTGATAATCTGGGATGTGTAAAATGTGCATCAAAGCATCCGTCACTCAGCTGCAGTGTCTATATACTTTTACCTTGCAGCTGGATCTTTTCTGCAGATGCATGCTCGCATAGTTTTTGACAGTCTTCTTTCCCAAATAAATTAATTTTCCCAATTTAAACACCCCCCATCTCTTTCACTCTCCTTTAGTCATCCTTACTTGAGGATCCTCGCTCTCTCTTTTCCTTCTGCTTTATTGACTCTGTGAGGTTCACTAAGTATAGCACGGCACTAGCAATGGAAAGGGCATGGGGTCAGTTCCCACACAATTCACACATTTGCTGGGCTGCCACTCTTGGATAATTTGTCTGCAGGCCTGCCCCACTGAATACATTAATGTTATCTGCCTTGTAATTGCTGCCCATCAGTGTCAAATGTCTCTGCTTGTGAGATGTCTAGGGCCAGCACTGCAGAATGCTACACAGCTACATTAAGTTACAAGTGCAAAATATGCACACCCATCTCTCTGTCTGTGATGAATCTCAACTATGCAAATGTTATGAAGCAAGTTCATGTAGTTTTTTAAAAAATGTCTCTGATTAATTGGGAGAGAAACCGCCCAAGTTGGCCAAGTGTCATAACAATCACAAATTTCTCTTATTGCTGTGCCTCTTCTCGGTATTCTAGAAGATCAATAATTCATTTATCATCAGTAAACTATTGATAAAGTAAAATAGATATCTTTTTTACCTTATTTGATCCAGCTCTTTGATCATTATTTGTAATTAACCATGTTTAAGTACAGTCAGAGGCATAATGAATACTACTGAGGAAACACTTCTAAACAAATGCTTCAACTGCGGTGAATATCTAAGTATCTAAGTAACAAAGTAACACACTCTGAAACCAACAAATAAATTATCACAATCAAAATTGTGCACAATCCAAACTTTGCAATTCATCGGAAATACTTGAAATACTGAAATACATTGACGATGTACAAAGCTCCATTATCAACTATGCTCATTTTGCATTATTTCCTGTATATTGTTCATAGAGTTTTTGTTGCATTCTAATTTTATTTTATTTTATTTATGTATTTATTTTTATCTTATTATCCATCTACTATCCATATCTCATACACATCTTATTGCATTACATTTATATCGCTGCTACTGGCTGTCTACCAGGCCTCAGGAAACTAATTTCATTCCATTCTCTCGGTGTGAAATGACAAAAAAAAATCCTTGAATCCTTGAATCTTTGAATAATATCAGGATAAAATATTCTGTTACTTCTTTGCACCTAAAAATGATTTTAAAAAATGTTTTCCAACTATGTAGATCTCTGCTGGTTAATGCAGCCTCACAAACACACTGTGAAGGCAGCCGTACATGGGCATCTGCAACAAACTAGCAGAGCATGTCTCAAGAGAGACGGGAGGAGGCCTCAGAGGCAGCCGGCAAATCTGAGTCTGACCTCCCTAGAGAGAGAGAGGAAAACAGGATTTCCATCTTTGTTTTTAATCTCCCTTACACGCTCCACTTGTCCTACATTACTATGTTCTGCATGCTATATGTACAGTAGTAAAAAAAAGTTTACCTCGCAAATCAGGAAAAAACATGCATTTCTGGTTTTTGTTTTTGTTTTATGATATGATTATGACAACATAGAAATCTATTTCACTGGCATGTATGTTTTATTCTGAAATGCAGTTTGTATGATTTGAGCCAGTTGTAGCCAATATTCTGTCTGACAACAGCCTCTTGTTATTCAACAGAAACCACTCACTGAAGACTGAAGAATCTGTATGCTTTTCATCAGTTTTTGGCAAAACTGAGTCTGCACTAGGAAAGGCTTAGGGAAGTCAGCTTACCATTTGTAATGCCAATCAAAGTTGTTTATGTTTAAGTGTTATGTTACAACTAACTCCACAATTCTATTCCCTGCAAAACCAGAAGAAACACAATTGTGGAAGCACATCCAAGCGCTGAACTAAATTTCTATTAGCATAGAAACCTCCAAATTAAATGTGCTAGCGGAGTCTACTGATAAATGATAACCACTAGGAAAACAGCGTCAACAGTTTTTCATCTTTCGTCAATGTGCAGCGAGTCTGACTTATTAGTAGTTGTTTCACTAAGTTGATGTACAGCAACCTTGATAACAGTGTCAGTGTCTATCCATCTCAGCTTTTACAAAGTCAGATGACATTGCTGAAATGAGTCCTACATATGAATACACAGACTCTATGGTTGTTTCACCAACGGAGGAATGAGCTGCTGATTCTATAGCAATGGATCTTCGAATTGCTTGACAACAATGTTATGTGAGTGGGGAGTCACGATACTTAAATCAGGCTAATGAGAGGTACATGGATTTACAACTACACATCTCTATGGTAGATAGATAGTTCTTATAAAAGAGCAGAGCAGAATGGGAACTGAGCCATAACAGCATCTCGTGGTTTCCCAACAGACATTCATTGTGCACTGCTTCATTTGCCCATTATTTCCCTACTTTTGACCCAATGGATAGAGTATCAAGAGACTGGAGTATGATGCATAATTACTTCAAATACAGGAGAGCAGATGAGAGTTTCATGAGTATGGGCGCACACGAATTGCTAGTTTTTCTTTGTCTTCACAAGTGTGCCAGTTGCTCTGTGCATGTCCATATGCTCATGACAGGGAGCTAAAGAGCTTACATGCAAAAGGCATCCAGGACGCATGAAAACAAAGCAAAAATAGACAGAGGAAGACAATGATACAGAGAGGCAGTACAATAATTAGGGGAAAGAGGGAAACTACTCAAGGGATGGATAAAAAAGTAGGTAGAATGTACTATGCCATTATCTCTCTTATATAGTAATTCATTTAAATCAGCAGCAATAAGTAAAAATCTTATAATAAAAATGATGTTTGTTTATTTTACATTTGAAACTTAAGACCAAACAAGACAACTGCATTAGCACACATTTGGACATTTAATATGACATTGCTTGTTCTTGTGTTAAGAAACAGCTCCTAAAGCCATGTTTTACACAGCATTTCATCATCATCATCCGAGACATTTTCTGTGAATAACTATATTTAAAACATCCTTAGTTGCATGCTGCCACAAAACTACAGCTTGATACAACTACTCTCTGAAATCTATGCTATCTAGCTATCATGAAAGTATATTTTGTAGATTATACTTAAGAATGCTACCTTGGGTGTGTGTGTACTATTGCGTACAGATGATGTTCAAAAATGTTTGTTAATGTTATTTTAGTTAAACGATGAAAAGTTACTTTAACCTCTATGAACAGTTTCAAATTAGCAACATGAAGCAATTGTAGTATAGCCGACACTGTGGTATTGTTAAAGTTTATCATATACATGAAAGTCTAGCTGAATTCCCTTCATTTGATTGCTGCTTGAATTGACTAGATTTTGAAGATCAATTGTAATTGTTGGATGAAAGAACAACTAGATTACGACTTCGCTGTTATGCTGTTTTTGAGTATTAAAGTATTGAATTCTGAAGTCTGTGGTTTGAGAAGCTTATTCCAAAAGAAAATACACCCATTGCTGTGCCTAATACAAGTACAAGATCAAGTATCTAATGCAGTGATCAAAACGCCCCTGACAAAAACATTTTCAAAATACATCTCCAAAAGCTAGAAATAATAATTTAATGGCATAATAAATCAGACTCCTATAACATATGTCTATTTATACACAGAGCAATTAGCCTATAGCCATCTGATAAAACAAATCATTCATATATATATCTATAAATATAGATATAGATATATATATGTGTGTGTGTGTGTGTGTGTGTGCGTGTGTGTGTGGGTGTGTACGTGTGTGCGTGTGTATACATATATGTGTGTATATGTGTTTTTTTTTCATTGTGTAGGCTTTGCATGTGTTTGACAAACATGTTAACAACTGTTGATTTACTCCAAATATCTTGAGTAGAATGATCATGCTATTTCCGATTTAAGAGGAGGCGCTTGTGTGTAACCACAGAAGGTAAAAGTTTAAAATGGCTAATTATTATAGAGAGTATCCCTAACTGTTTACGATACAATCAATTATAATTTTCACCAATGAAAGACCTGACCCAAAACTTATTTCTCCGGTGTTTGTGCCAAACCTTAGGAAAGCTGAAAATGTAAGGCTTGATCTGCTTTTCTATGTTCAAAGGAGCTGAAAAGGGGATTAGTTTCATAGTTTTGATAATCTTATCACAATAACAGATTTTAATCAAATGTTTATAAAAATTTGTATTGATCTTAAATTCAGGGAGTGCAAGGAGATGTGTTTTGATGACTATTAGGTGTCACCTGCTGCCAAGGAGACGTCTCACAATCATATAATTATCTACCTATGCCAAATTGCCAGCATTCATTGCTTAATGCCAAACATATGCAAAAACTGAAATTGCAAACAGGACTGTTTGCTTTTCTGAGAGATATAACTAAAGGCTATATGTGTTGATGTTTTTGAATACTGCAACCATTTAAAAAACAAAGATATATACATACAAAAAAGAATTTCAAATGGGGTTTGATGCTGGTTTGTAGTAGCAGCTCTTTAAACATCTATGATGTTTGGGCAATTGATAACGCAGTGCGAGTTTGAAAAATTTTCTTTCATATTTTGATCATTTTGTAGCCACAATGTCAATTTTACCGTGTTAATTCACGCAAATTATATAAATAGTAGATAGTAGAATAGAAGATAATAAAAACAACCATGATTGGAAAAAAATGTAATCATTAGATCAAATGTTGATATAAAGAGAAGATATCCAGATAGACTGAAAAAATTCCACAGGAGGTTGAACTAGTGTAATGTCATCACTGTTCATCATTGGCATTGGTGCAAGTGATGCAAAAAATATAATAAATGATTGTCAACCAGAACTGATGTGCAAACATATCAGTTTTCAATAACATTTGGTCATTGCCCTCTGAGCTGATAGATAATAATAATGATCAAAAAGTAGTAAAATGAATTCAGCAGATATTTTGGTTGATCATTGTTGTCACTGGATCACTCACTACATTGGATGATTATTAGGATAGTAAACTGAGTAACTGCTCAATTAAAGCTACAATAATAGATCACAACCCACTTCAAGTAAACATTATTTCATAGTCAGAGGGAAAGTAAAGCACTCTGGGAATAGAAAAGAAAAATACTGTACTGTTTCTGCCCCACCTACATCTTCTTCTTCTTTTACGTTCGGCTTTTCTCTTCAGAGGTCACCACAGTGAATCAACCTCCTCCATCCAACCCAATTCTCAGTATCCTCTTCTCTCACACCAACTAACTTCAAGCCCTCTTTCACTACAGCCATTAATATTCTATCTGATCTGCCCTACCTACATAAAAAATAAAAAGAAATCTTCTGTTATGATCCACACATTCTTTGTGAAGCGAGACATCAGGAAGCTTTGTGTCTTTAAACAATGCGTGCACAAGTGTACAAAATTCACAGCACTCGTTTTATACTCTTTTCCTCCTTCAAGCGTTTTCCTCACTTACGTCCATCTACCATCACTCTACTCCTGCAACACTCTGCTCCAGTATCATAGCCTCCACCAATCTAAATGGAATGTGTGGCCTTTCTTTATCTTTTTCATGCACACAGGACATGAGAGCTAACCTTCCTGCCACCTAAACCCCTAACTGACTATTGTTATTTGTTTATAACAGAAATATAATATCCTTGATCACGGCACAAATCAGAGCTTAGAGCTTCGGCATCCCATTGCAAAACAAACAAAACAAAATAAATTCTACTGGAATAATAGCCCTTAATTTAACAGCACTTCTGGAGGTAAGATTCATATCAGATTATTGCACAAGTGAAAGATAAAGATGAGAGGGGATGAAATGCTGAGAATATCCCCTGATATCTGCCTGTGCTAATGAATATGATTTATTCCAAGCTCTAAAATACCTGCTTTTCAAAAAAAGGGAAAAAAAAATGAAATGACTTACAGTATATGAGTCATATCGAATCATATCAGGCAAGACATGTATGCTTTTTTCTTTTTATAATAATCTTATACTATTGCATGAAACACTTGTTAACTGCATTGATAGCCAGAGAGAAATTAACCCCCTAAAATTTACTTACGTGTTCGAAAGCGTTGTTGTGGGCGAGTCGCTGGGGCCTTTCCTTGGCGCCCATGATTCCAGCGAGTGGGCTTTATGGGGGCGGATGACTGATCAGTGGTTGGCTGGACCCTAGCAGTGATCTTCACAGAAGTTGTGATGGACACTGTGGAGGTGGTGGTTGTGGTAGTCTGTCCTGGCTTTGAATTAGCAGGTCTGTTACGTCCATTTCCAACACCACTTCCTTTTGAGACAGCACTGTGAGGGGTAACTTCCTTTCCGCTTGTTGGAGGGGTGATTTTAGAGGCGCGAGTGGTGGTAACCACAGTACCAGTAATGCGGGTGCCGACACGGTTATGAAGGTGTGGGGCTCGATTGTTGTCACCATTTGTCACACTGCCATTGGCTGAGTGGTTTGCGGGTGGCTCAGATCGAGTTCTTGGTACTGGGGCAGTTCCATCCGCAGCGAGTGGTATGGTGGTTGACACCAGTGCTGTGGTAGAGGCAGCTGAACTAGTGGTAACAGTGGAAATGTCAGACCCCTTGGGGATGGCACTGGGTTTGGAGAGAAATATAGGGTCCTGTCCAATGCTGCCTTTAGGATCCACCAAATCAGTTGGGACATAGTCTTGGACAGACCCCACTACAATCCATTTCAGAAGCATGAGACTAAGTCCCAGTCCCACAAAGCCCATAACCAGGGGGACGGCGCACAGCCAGGTCTGCTGCCGAGGCCACACAGCACAGGGGCCACAGCGGAGAGGGCCTGGAGCTCGGGGAGATGCATGTTCAGCTCCTGGCTCCTCCAGCGTCATAGGTGCTAGAGTGCTTGCGCCAGAGTGCTCACTCATCCTGCTGAAGTTTATGTTCTTCAAGGGTTCTTAAAGGGAGGTCAAACAGGTGGCCAAAAAAGACAAGGGCAAATACAAGGAGAGGGATGTAGTGCAGAAACAACTCTGGGCATCCTAAGCGTGTACCAGACCGAGAAATCTACATGCACAAGGAAACCATGGATGTAATTCACAAGCACCCACAAGCTGATTCGACACAATCACTCACAATACAACAAATTAAAAACATTCAAACGCATACAGAACCAATATAACTTACACTCCCTCTGGTGGACAACAAACCAAATACATAAATGTACAACAATATACACACTTCTACACAAGCTCACGTTACGCACAGGTGAGAGAGCGAGGCGGGGCGGGGGTCGGGGCGGAGGGGCTAACGAAGCGGTGATAAATCCCAGGATGCTTCACTCCCTTGTTAAAAAAGGCGAAGCAAAAAGCGCGGAGAAGGATATCGATCCATTGGGTGGTGAGCTTGAGACAGGAGCTGTAAATCCATGCGCCTGTGTGTGCATGCGCGTGCGTGCGTTCGTAGATCAACAATCCTGACAACGACAGCACCCTTTTCCACTCGCAGTTGCTCGATTATCGGCCGCATGGGGGTCCTTCAAATACAAACCATGTGCGGTTTCTTTATCTTCTATATTTTACCTTTTATACCTACATTGTCGATCAGGTGGCCTCATCCAAAACACAACAAAATAAAATATCAAGTTGTCTTTCAGTTCTCCATTTCAGTAATTCCTTCTCTGGGTCTTGGGTGTCAGTAATCCGGTCACGAGAGAGCTGCTAAGAGCGGGTTTCTGGAGGCTGGCAGGGTAGAAGTGATCCGATGCGATCCGACGGGATGGGGTGGCAATGACGGCGGTCTAAATCCAATTGATTCGGCTGGGACCCAATTCTGAGACGGACCACCTCACTCTGATTTACCCCAGAGTAACGGACATGAGTCTCCGGAGCTGTATGTCTGCAGCCCGTCACTATGACAATAGATCCGGTAATAGTTTGGGGATGGCGATGGCGGTGGCGGTGGGTAGGGGGCGGGGGTGACGCTTCGATTCGTTTACCATCGCTGCATTCCCACAGTGGTGCAAGCAGCAGAAAGGGAGATGAGGTGAAGAGGAAAAAAAGGAGGGAGGGAGGGTGGGGGCTGACGGGTCTGGAAAAAAATGATGCGGCGGCTGTTCTTGGAGGCTGCAGACTGGGGCGAGCCACAGAGAGGAAAAGAGGGAAAGGGATGTTCAATCCGCGACGAGTGATGTGGGTTCCACGGCTCCTATTCCAACCTGCGCTATCCTCGAGTCCGCCGCCATCCTCCTTGCTCCATAGTGACGACTTGATAGTCCCCTGTCCACGCGTCCGCACTGACTCCCAGTCAGGCAACAAGGAAGAAAGAGACAAGAAACGACAGAACAGTTCTGGCTGGTTTGAAAGAGAGAGGGCAAAAATGCGTGTTGCCTAAGCTCTGCAGCAGATGCGGGAGGCGGAGGGGGGAGTAGGAGGCGGCGGCAGAGCGTGCTCACACACACACAGGCACGTAGCGAGGAGAGGAGAGAGGAGGAGAGGAGAGGAGCTGCCACAGACACACCCCAGGGAGCGGTGAGATGGAGGGAGGGAGAGGGAGGAATCAGCACCGTGTCTTCCACTGGTATCACACAGAAGCAAACAAACACAAGGATCATAATTTATGGGCGAGTGAGAGTCCTTCTTCAACTTGATACTCCAGTGGACAGCAGTTATTCTACTGTTCCCAAGGGAGAGAAATGCTTTAAGCACACAGCCGACCAGGTTTTTTTTTCTGCTTCTGACCGAAAAAAACATCCTCAAGGCACATTATTAACACCCTTTTTCCATAGCAGCCGTTCTGACATTTGTTCTGCTTATTTATTGACATATCAAACAAACGTAAAGGTACCACTGTCTTGTAAAGTACTGATGAATTATGCAGACAATTGATAAAGTTTCCCTTCTTTGGAACGATAAAACTGTTACCCTTCATTACATTATAACTCATTACAAAAATTGCACGTGGAGTATGCAAACCCAGAGTTCCCTACCCCAGCTCATCTTTATTCATGTAATGCAGTTTTGAAAAGAAAATATAGCAAGGCTTTTGACAATTGGTTTAGCACACACACACATTGCCATCATTGTGATGGACAGGCCTCATTTTTATTGTTTCAATAGAAAGCTTTTAAATATTGTAACAGAGCACATATACACCCCTCTTTTCTATACAATGCACAGTTATAGAAATAAAACCTGGTTGGCGCAGGCCATCAATAAGACATAGAAGTGGCATGTTGGGATCTGGCTGCTGCTCGTCAAGCAGCAGCCATGCAAGAGTGAACTCCAGCAGGTCCGGGTCATTGGGCCTTGTTGGGCTGAGAATAAGAGGAGCCGTTTGCCAGTCCTTCAGGGCCGGATTGTTGCGTCTCACGCCCAGTCTCAAGTCATGCCCCTCCCTCGCAGCTCACTGCTCCTCACAAGGTTTCAGGTTCGCCCTTTCCTCGCAAGGTTCCTCACTCCTGGGTCCACAGACAACCCGGACCTAGCACAGCCCTGACTACTTCAATAAAGTCCTTGGATACCTTATCTCCTGGGAGTGTCCTTGCATTTGGGTCCGATTGCTGCACATTTCACGACATGGCATTGGACTGATATTCAGATATTCAGTGATTTTTATGAATACTAATCTTTTTCATTTCCTCTCGGCTTTTCCCTTCAAGGTTCGCCACAACCTTCTCCATCTAACCCTATTCTCTGTCTCCTCATCTCTCACGCCAACTACCTTCATATCTTCTCTCTCTGTCCATAAATCTTCTCTTCGGTCTTCCTCTAGACCTCCTGCCCGGCATCTCCCATTCCAGCATCCGTCTACCAATATAGTCCCCATCCCTCTTCTGTACATGACCGAGCCATCTCAGATTGGCTTCTCTGACATTCTCTCCAAAACATCTAACATGAGCTGTCCCCCTGATGGACTCATTCCTGATCCTATCCATTCCCGTCACTCCCAAAGAGAACCTCAACATCTTCATCTCTGCTGCCTCCAGTTCTGCCTCCTGTCTTTTTTTCAGTGTCAGTGTCTCGAAACCATACAGCATTGCTGGTCTCACCACTGTTTTGTAAATCTTTCCTTTCATTCTGGGTGGTATTCTTCTATCACATAGAACCCCTGAAACTTTTCCCCACCCATTCCAACCTGCTTGAACCCGTTTCTTTATCTCTTTATCCTTTATCTCCATTGCTCTGGATTTGGCCCTAAGTACCTGAAATCCTCCAACTTCTTATCTCCACTCCCTTTAGCCTCACCGTTCCACCCAGGTTCCTCTCATTTGCACACTTACATTCTGTCTTGCTGCGACTAACCTTCATTCCTCTCCTTTCCAGAGCAAACCTCCACCTCTCATAATTTTCATCAACCTGTTCCCTGCTCTCACTACAGATCACAATATCATCCGCAAACATTATGGTCCATGGAGATTCCTGTCTAACCTCATCTGTAAGCCTGTCCATCACCACTGC
The DNA here is from genome assembly GCA_901007705.1 of Fistularia tabacaria. NCBI lineage: Eukaryota > Metazoa > Chordata > Actinopteri > Syngnathiformes > Fistulariidae > Fistularia > Fistularia tabacaria. Next base: position 175,437 of record CAAKHD010013949.1, read on the forward strand.
AAATAAGAAGGGGCTCAGAGTTGATCCCTGATGAAGTCCAAATTCCACCTTGAACTTCTCTCTTTCACCTAGAGCACACTTCACCACTGTCTCACAGCCAGCATACATGTCCTGGACCAGTCTAACATACTTCTCTACTATTCCAGACTTCCTCATACAAAACCAGAGTTCTTCTCTCTGGACCCTGTCGTATGCTTTTTCTAGGTCTACAAAAGCACAATGCAGCTCCCTCTAACCTTCTCTGTACTTCTCTATTAGCATTCTCAGAGCGAATACTGCACTCTTCAGGCATCTTCTCTCTCTCTAAGATCCTGTTGAATAATCTAGCCAGAAACTCTACTGCTGCCTCTCCTAGACACTTCCATACCTCCCCTGGACCAAATACCTTTCCATTCTTCATCCTCTTCAATGCCCTCCTTACTTCACCTTTACTAATCTCTGCTACTTTGTGGTCTACAATAGCCACCTCTTCTACCCTTCCCTCTCTTCCATTTTCCTCATCATCAGCTCTTCAAAGTACTCTTTCCCATCACTCTTCTAGCATCTGTCAATACATTTCCCTCGCTATCCTTAATCACACGGACCTGCTGTACATAATTTCCATCTCTATCTCTCTGTTTTGCCAACCTGTATAAATCATTCTCTCCCTCCTTACTGTCCAACCGAGCATACAAGTCATCGTTTGTCCTTTGTTTTGCCTTTGCTACCTCTATCTTTACCTCATGCTGCATCTTCCTGTACGCCTGTCTGTTCTCTTCAGTCCCGTCAGTGTCCCACTTTTTCTTTGCTAACCGCTGTCTCTGGATACACTCCTGCACTTCCTCATTCCATCACCAGGTCTCCTTATCTACTTTCCTTCTCTACTTTCCTTCCAGACGACACACCAAGTACTCTCCTACCTTTCTCCCTGATCACATTAACTGTAGTTTTCAAGTCATCTGGAAGCTCTCCCTGACCACCAAGAGCCTGTCTCATCTCCTCCCTGAAAATCATACAACACTCCTCGCCTTTCAGCTTCCACCACTTTGTCCTCTGCTCTGCCTTTGTCCTCTTGATTTTCCTTGTCATCAGAGTCATCCTTCAGACCACCATCCTATGCTGTCTGGCTACACTCTCCCCTACCACTACTTTGCAGTCACTGATCTCTTTCAGATTACCTCGTCTATACAAGATGTAGTCTGCTTGCGTGCTACTACCTCCGCTCTTATAAGTTACCCTATGTTCCTGTCTTTTCTGGAAAAAAGTATTTACTACAGTCCATTCCCATCCTTTTTGCAAAGTCTACCACCATCTGTTTCTCTACGTTCCTATCCTGGATACCAAACCTGCCCATCACTTCTTCATCACCTCTATTGCCTGCACCAACATTTCCATTGAAGTCTGCCCCAATTACCACTCTCTCATTTCTGGGGATATTCTGCATCAATTCATCTAACTCATTCCAGAACTTCTCATTCTCCTGTAACTCACATCCTACCTGTGGGCATAGCCACTAACAACATTGAGCATCACACCTTCAATTTCTAATTTCAGGCTTATAAATCTATCTGGCATTCTTTTCACCCCCAGAACATTCCTAACAAACTCCTCTTTCAAGATAATTCCTATTCCATTTCTCTTCCTGTCAGTACCTTGATAGAACAACTTAAAACCTTCTCCCAGGCTTCTAGCCTTACTACCTTTCCACCTGGTCTCCTGGGCACACAGTAGATAAATGCACACAGCATCCAAAGATGCACACAGCATCCAAAGACTCTGTCATGCTACCATGTTTGTGGGTGCTACCTCTTAAAATTGTATTTCAATACAAGGAGAATGCATATGTTTATCAATTGATGAAAAACTGGGTGATGAGGAAGAAATGGAATGGGAAGTTGAACATGACAATTTAAAGATATATTATTCTAACTTCAATTTAGAACAACAAAATGCTCAAGTCAGCTCCAACTGCTATTCTTTGTCAAATTTAAATGTTGACCTGTTCATGGATTTTCAGCGTCCCCTGGCACAACCCGCATTCAACCAAATGTCACATATGAACTGCATTGGTGGCCAGATGGATGCCTGATGAGAAGATAATCAGATTTGCAGATATCTGCGGGTATAATTTACCCCTTCTAACAAATATCACAAAAATGCTCAACATGGAACTCCATTCAGCTTCCAGCGATAACCTAAGAATCCTAGACAGTGAAGAACAGTACAGATTGTTTCTGGGTGTTAATTTGTTGTTGGTTGTTGGTGAGAAGCCATTGATTACCATGGAATGTGATTGTTTAGAATTAACGACGGAATCAACAAGTCAAAGTTTTTTTTTTTCTCTTTTGGGGGGCACTATAGAGTATAATTACTTTCATAATTATCCCTGAAAGTCGTGTATATTTAATGTGGGAGAACTCATGCAGAAAATAGAGGGAGAATTCAAACTAAAAGGGGTGAGAATTAGAGTGAAAAAAAAAGAATAAAGCAGTTAAAATAACAAAAATGCCAATCAACTGACAATCCAAAGGCCCGCCACTCCTCGGATCCAAATGATTAAATTTATTATAATTTCAACTGCTAGTGGCTTATGGCAAGGAGATCGATTTAAAACTGCTACCGATTTACCAAAAGTCTGCAGAATGATGTGGTTCGGAAAGCTCAATAACACTTTGTACCACCTCGAGGTTGGTGTCGGTATTGATTTACATAAATAATTGAAAATCACTGACAAAGTTACAGCACAGTGACATCTCCATGACTCCACAAATCATTTTTTTGCTGTCAGGATAATTTGTTTTGCTATGTGCTGAATATGATACATGTGAGTCTGACAGTATTTTTTGCTAATTTAGGAGAAGAGGTAGAGGTAATGTTCCATTCAAAAGAAGTTTACAGGCTGTTGAGTGACATAGCCTTCAGCAAATTCACTGCTAACCCCTAAACCCACTGGAAAAAAAAGTAAGGTACTGAAGATTTTCAGTAAGCTTAGGAAAATTATTTTCAGCTATTTCTAAGGTAGAATCACTTATTATCATGTAAATGCATGGGCTGTCACATTATATATGCTCTGTTTTGATCTGACAAGGAAGAATAGAGAACACCTTATTTTCATTAGTTCAGACCAAGATTCAGAAGACAAAAATTAGGATGGTATTGGGGTTGCACTAGTAACTACAGAGAGGTTACTCCAGCTGTAAGATAATTTAGTTATAGTATGTGCTGGATGTCATTCCAATCATCAAGTGCTATTGTGTTTTTTTTGGCGTGTGATTTAAAACAAATAAAAATACTGGCCTGTACATAGTCACTCTTGATATGCTCCCTCGTGAAGTCTTACATTTCCCATTTAGTAATTTTTCTGTTTTTCTGTTTTTATAATGGCTCTTCTTCCAATGTGTCACTTGTTTTATCTGCTTGTCCCTTGATGAATGGCTTCTCATTCTTCTACAAGAGTTTGATGTCAAAAGGTGTTGTCATTTGGGGTGAACACATCCATATTGCATTTTGGCTTGGAATATTGGATCAAAATATGGTGATGGTTTTTACATGAACATTATGGTAAGTTTTGAGCTCCAAGTTTCAAAATATTTCCTTTAATTAGCCCTTCTTACTATCCATTATGTATGAAAGGAATTATTTTGCAACGCACGCAGACAATCACAGACCACGTCCACATACAAGTTAAGCCCTGATGTGCCCTTAAAAAAAAAACCATTATGCAAGAAATGCAGATATTCAACTAGGATACTTTAAAATACTGATGTATATATGTATTGCTTCATATGTACTTTGTCTCTAATTCGTCTTGTCTCTATTTTAAATTCATGTCTGGAAGAATCAGATGTGGTCTGAATTCTCAATATTTTTATTTTATTTTTTTTTTTTGCTTTTTCCATTCTTTAACTTATCTATTTTCTTATTCACTTATTTATTTATCTATTGTTAGGCGGAAACTTTAATGCGATACTTTGTGGCTTTTGTTCTAATCCATCTTGTTTGAAACATGAGCATGAGGAAAACACATATAATCATTGTTTGTCATCATGGCGCACTGTAGATTTGTGTCAGTCAAAATACACCAGAGTGTTCACTATTAAATCATATTTGTAGAGGAGTCTACAACGGAATTGGGTTCCCATAGAGAGGGAAGTCTGGAAGCTCTGCCTGGAGGGAGCTATTCAGGTTTTTGCCAGAGATGAATGCCCATTCGTGTCAGAAAAAGTTCATTTCTTTACGATCTCACTTATCCTCGTTCTGGTTCGTTGTCAGCAGAAGAGGATATAATCACACCTGGTCCTTTCCCCCTGACTGTCTCCTGATCCTGGGATATTTACACACCTTTTCACTGTTTGGCAGATGCAGGAGTGTCCACTGTGTCAGATATACTGTTTTAAAATGTGTCCAGGAAGCTACCAGTTCTCTCTTTTCCACTCCAGTGAGTTTTCGACCCATGTGCCTCAAGAGCATTTAGCTGTGCATGAGGCCAACAATAAATAATGGATGACCTCTGCACATCTTCCTTGTGACTGCCATTATGCTATGTCTACCCTTAAGACAGCCAGCATGTAAGATCACATCAAAAAAGGTTTCTCAAAATGATATGTACAGTCATCCATCTTCCTCATCTTTTTCTTGTCTGGTAATTAGCAACTGCAAACTCAATCACTGTATTGATAATGGCTCATAATTGATTCTTGAATTCTTGAATAACAAAACTCATAACTTATCCTGCTCCTGCTGTCTACAATTGGTTATCTCTGGAGGTAATCAATTGTATGATTGATGCAACTGTTTTTGTACATTCTGGGGAGACTTTCTTTCTCTCCATGTCACTAGAATTTGTTTGTTTTTTGCACCAGTGAAGCAAATACCAAGGTTTATATTTCTGTTCTTTTACCTAATCCAGGAATTTCCCAGGTCAAGCAGTGAGCATGCTAAGTCAGTGCAAAAAAGTTTATTAATAATTAGCTATCCATCGAACACAGTTGCGGAAATTGATGGACCCTCTTCTTGTGATCCATCCTCAAGACATTCTTTTTGTATCTAATGACACAGAAGGTGAGTGTTGTCTTAGAATAGGTCCAGGCTTGGAAGGATTCATTCTTAGTGTGGTTCACCCATATCTTAAAGAAGTTCAGTAGGATGTTTCATAATAGTGCTGCCCCATCAATTCCTCTTCCAACTCCAACTGCTGAACTCAGCAGGCCCTCACTGAGATTTGCTCTATTTGAAGGTGTTATTTGACACATATTACTCTTCCTTTCTATTTTTTAATTAATACAAAGGTCAGTGTGGATAAATTTCAAAGTTGAACATTTTCACATTTATCTCCCGCTTGCAACAAACCAGCCATATAATTATCACACTATTTCATTAGTCTTCATATTGTCAGTTTAATTTATTTTTGCTCTCAGTTCATATTCAGACATCATTCTTCCGAAGATTTTTTTTCAGTTATCCTGCATTTTTTTCTCTTGACACCTAATCACAAAGTTCACTTGGAGAAATCGTACTGTATCACCTGGCTGCATCCCATCTATCCTTTAGGAAACCCAGTTCTCGTGGGATCAATGCACCTCAGATCTTGTCCATGGTGAAGTATCTCTTTGAATGTTGTCAGGGCTGAGTCAAAGGTGCCTGAACCCGATGAGAGAAGTGCACAGGATTTTGTTAGCAACTACATACACTTCCATACCTGCCCCATTGAATTTCAGACCAAGGTTTTTGGACGACTCGCCACAGAATTTTTTGCAATGTATTTTATATTTGTAAAAATGTAAAGCATAAATGAAAAATACAAAATTGAAGCAACGACATAACGATATCTGCGGTTTGTTTGTGCAGGATTAATTTTCTAGTAACCCAGAAGACTTTTTTCTATCAGAACATGATAGTACAATGTACTCTCACTTGCCAATTTCCTTGCTACATCTTTAAAATGAAGCAGTATAATACAACAGCCATGCAATAAATGTTCCTGACTCTAATGTTCAATTTTTTATTAAAGCTGTGAGTAAGATGCTGATTAGCCATTGTGATGGCTATTTTGGAGGTTGCAAATTGCATGTTATTAAGGTGTACTAATTATACGGAGAAGTGTTTATACATTTTCACTGTGCCAATGGCCAAAAGAGAACCTCATAATCACAGTACTCTTGCTTGCAAGCACATCAGGAAATCATTTGGATCAGATCAGAAACTTAACAGACAGGAAATTTTAATTAAAAAAAAAAATGTTCTTCCACTCATGTTTGGAAGCAAAGTCTGTTTTTTTCTTTTTTCAAAAGTTATAATCACAATGCTGAAAGTTATAATCATTAAAAAGGTGGGAGAAATATTTTTCCTGGGGTGATTTATCTGATGGTTGCAAGACTCTGTGCAGTCACCGCCTGTGTCGCACTTAAAGTGTTCGAGTCATCAACTGGAATGCGTAAATTCACCACTGAATAAGATCAACCCCATTTTGAAGCTAATTACTTCAAATCCTGATTGCAAAACAAACTCTCTATTCATAGAAAGTTGTTGTGCTCAGCGTCATTGTGACTTGATTTGGGGGAAATAATTTATAATGTCTTAATTTCTGCTTCACTAAATAAAAATAGGAGAGAAGTATCAAATGTCATAGAATGCCTTTTTAGATGTAGATGTGCACAGCTAAGGAGATGTCCTGAATTATCCACAATTAAATGAGCAGAGACCTGTTCTGTTCAGTTGAACTGAAAATGACATCTAAGCAGTGGCCACAGCTAAAACAGTTTGATGATACGACTGTCATATGCAACTGGGGATGTGACCAAGAATCACCAGCAAAGTGTAAATAAGGCAACATCCAGGATCTGTTCTGAGGGTAGAAATCGGTGAAGAGATTTTACAACTAAAATTACAAGAGACATACAAGTGGTATATCATACATCCAAAGCTTATATCCTCTGATATGAAATTAACAGAGACTATTTTTTACTCACAGTACATGCCTCAGTTAATGTGTTTTCTCTCGGAAATACATATCAAAGTCTACACACTTGTAACACCACAATCTACAGCGCAGATATGTGTTTAAATTAAGCCCTTGAGGGAGGAGATAATAGCACAATGCATGACTGCAATATTATATTGCCACAAAAACGTGCGTCGGGAAACAAAAAATAATTTAATCCGACTAAAAAGCAGATTCATAAACATCAAATGTTCGGTGTCAATTTTAATTCACATATATTTATCAAGTAACCCCCTCCTCGAGCTACCACCTTATCGTGGTGAAGACGTTTGTGCACCCCAGTGATCCTAGGAGCTATTTGGTTGCGGACTTTATGGCCCTGGAAGGGTCACCAAAGGTGAACGGATCCCAGGTGACCAGACAAAGAAGAAAAATTTTCCCCCTTCCAAGATGCTACCCAACATAGCCAGGCCCGGGGGTGGGGTTCGATGAAAAGTGCCTGGTGGCTGGGCCTGCACCCATGGGGCTCGGCTGGGCACAGCCCAAAAGGATGACATGGGTCCCCGTTCCCCTGGGCTAACCATTCATAGAAAGGGCCAAGGGGGTCGGGTGCAGTGTTAGCTGGGTGGTGGCTGGAGCGGTGTACCTTGATGGTCCAACCCCCGGCTGTGATAGTGGCTCGCGTTACATAGAATGTCACCTCTCTGGGGGGGATGGAGCCTGAGCTGGTGTGCAAGACTGAGAGATTCCGACTAGATATAGTCGGACTAACCTTGACGCAGAGCTTGGGGTCTGGAACTAGGCCTCTTGAGAGGGCCTGGAATCTTTTTACTCTGGAGTTGCCCCCAGTGAGAGGTGCCGACTAGGTGTGGGCATATTGATTGCCCCCAACTCAGCGCCCGTACGTTGGGGTTGAACTTGGTAGGTGAGAGGGTAACCTTCCTCCGCCTTCTGGTGGGGGGACGGGTTCTGACTATTGTTTATGGCTATGCACCCAACAGCAGTTGAGGTTACCCGACCTTCTTGAGGTCCCTACATGGGCTGCGAGAGAGCACTCCAACTGGACTCCCCTGTTCTACTGGGAGACTTCAACGCTCACGTAGGCAAGTGTGACTTTGAGGGGTGTGATTGGGAGGAACGCCCCCCCAGATCTGAACCCGAGCCTTGTTTTGTTACTGGACTTCTGTGCTTACTACGGACTTTGCATCACAAACACCATGTTCAGGCATAAAGGTGCACTTGGCACAAACGCACCTCAGGCCACTATTCAAGCATTGGTGGTTCAGTAGTAGTGTTCTCCCCTGCCACACGGGAGGCCCGAGTTTGATTCCAGCCAATGCAACAGACACTTTCCATCCAAGAAGGTCTGTTGTTTCAGCAACAACAAGCCATGGATCAACAAGAACATTAAAGGTCTTCTTAATTGGAAGAAGAGAGCCTTCATGGCTAAGGACCACCAGACCCTCAGGGCAGTCCAGAAGGAGCTGAGGAGGAAGCTGAGGAAGGCTAAACTCAACTTTAAGGAGAAGGTTTAGTCCAGGATGGAACAAAACAAAAGGGGTTTGGAGGGAGGTGAGGAAGATGAAAACCACACCTGGAGTCAAAGGTGGCCCTGAATTTGCCAAAGACCTAGACCTTTTCTTCAACAGGTTTGACAACCCGGTGTTATCTGACGGCGGATCCCGGATCCCAGCCCCCATCCCCCACCCTCTCACAACTCTGCAGTAGGCTCTGCTCCACCCCCCACCAAAACCTTGCCTCTCCCTCATTCCCCTCCCCAGGCCCACCAGCAGCCTCTAAGGACAGCCCCCCACCACCACCTCCCACCCCATCTTTTCCAACTCGGACTCAACCACTATCTCCGCCCTCACCCTACCAACCAGCAGCTGTCTCGGACGACCTACCCCCTTTACCACACCTTTCCATCACCTCGAGCAAAGACAAGGTCACCTCCAGCTACCACCCTACCCCTGCCCCCCGGGAGTTTCCACAAACATCCCCCCTCCACCGGAACACTGACAAACTCACCATCACTTTTACCCTACCTCCCCACTATCCACCAGCAGTTCCCCCAGCCAGACCCCCTCCAACCCCCCACCCTCCCCTTGAGTACTGACACAGACACACATCCCCACTCCCTCCCCTTCCCCAACCATGGCCTCAGCCTAACTTCAGGTAGAGGCAGAGCAAAGCCAGTGGGCCTGACAACATCAGCCCAAGGGTCCTCAAGGTGTTTGCTGGGCAGCTTGCGGGAGTCGTCCACCACCTCTTCAACCTCTCTCTGAGGTTGCTGAAGGGGCCTGACCATTGGACGACCTCCTGCATAGTCCAAGTACCTAAGAAAGGACGTCCGAGTGCTCTCAGTGACTACAGGCCAGTGGCTCTAACATCACATGTCATAAAGTCATTCGAGAGGCTCGTACTCCGGCACCTGAAAGAACGTCTGTCTGCCTCCCTGGACCCTCTGCACTATCCTGTGTACAGGCAGCATATGTGTGTGGAGGAAGAAATCATCTTCTTGAAACACAGGGCCCTGTCCCATCTGGAGGGTGCAGGAAGCACTGTGAGAGTCACATTCTTTGACTTCTCCTGTGCCTTCAACAGTGTCCTGTTGGATAAGCTGCTGAATGCGCAACTTCACCCTTACATCACTGCCTGGATCTTGGACTACCTCACAGGACGGCCGCACTCAGTCAGGGTGGACGGCTGTGATTCTGAGGCCATGACATGCAGCACAGGTATGCCCAAACGTACTGTACTCTCTCCATTCCTCTTTACTCACTTCACCTCCGAATTCCAACACAAGTCCAGTTCCCTACCACTTCCAGAAGTTCTCTGATGACCCTTCCATCGTTGGATGCATCACCAACGAGGAGGAGGAGGAGTAAAAAGAGCTGATTGCGAGTTTTGTTGAGTTGAGCAACCAAAATCACCTCCTAGTGTGTGTGGGCATGTATGGTGACATATGTGCATATGCGTATCTATATTTGTGTGAATGTGTCTTTCCTAACTGTTTTTTCATTGTTGCTGCTGCAACACCCGGATTTCCCTTATGGGGATCAAGTAAGTATTATCTATCTATCTATCTATCTATCTATCTATCTATCTATCTATCTATCTATCTATCTATCTATCTATCTATCTATCTATCTATCTATCTATCTATCTATCTATCTATCAGAGAAGGGCAGACTTGTCAATTGATCACCACCTGGTGGCGAGCTGGCTCCAATGGTGGGGGAGGATGGTGTCAAATCCCAAAGTAATGTGAGGATCTGCTGGGAACATCTGACAGAGCCCCCTCTCTGAGGGAGTGTCAACTCCCACCTCCGGCAGAGCTACAACCACGCCACGAGGGAGGGGGGGGCATTGAGACCAAAGGGGTCATGTTCCGTGCTTCCATTGTCGAGGCGGCAGACCCAGGGCTGCAACCGCAAGGCGGTCGGTGCCTGTTGGGGCAGCAATCCTCGAACCTGCTGGTGGACCCCAGTGGTGAGGGATGACATCAAACTGGAGAGGAAGGAATCCTACCTGGTCCACCATCTGGCAGCTCAGGAGAGGGAAGCAATGCTCCATCAACACTGTGTACAGTGGGAGCTGTGTATCTATGATTGAGGCCTTCAGTAAATAATGGATGACCTCTGCACATCTTCCTTGTGACTGCCATTATGCTATGTCTACCCTTACGACAGCTCAAAATGATATGTACAGTCATCCATCTTCCTTACCTTTTTCTTGTCTGGTTATTAGCAACAGCAAAATCCACACAGAGAAGTGCCCCCGTGGAATGGAACTGGGCCCATAGTGTTGCAAGGCAGGGGTACTAACCACTGAACCACCGAGCTGCCCATGCAGAGATTCTCCCACTTCACAGGCCCTGAGAAAGGTTTCATTTGAACAGCCAATGTGGTTGTACTGATATATATCATAAATATCATCATCAATGATCAAATTAGGCTGAATTGCAAGCTAAGGCTGGATGGAAGTATATATGATATGTTTATTAATATCTAATAGAATAAATATGATCAATATATATTCAAAAACACTGTATCTGAAATAGTATGTAATCTAAGATATGCTTCCCAGAACTAAAATGCTAATATAATATGGATTTCTTTTAAAGGGATAAACTATAGTGAGCTGTTTGATTTCGGGCGGCATGGTGGCGCAGTGTTTAGCTCTTCGTCCTCACAGCTGATCTGATTCTGATCAGACAGGGGACCTCTCTGTGAGGAGTTTGTATCTTGTCTGCAGTTGGTTGTCTGTGTCTCTGTGATTCCCTAGTGACCAGTCCAGGGTGTACCCCATGTCAGTGTCGATAGACTCCAGGGTCCCCTGCAACCTTGAGAAGGTGGCAGACAGTTGATGGATATTTGATGTCTTCACTTAATTTATATGTTTAAGTTACTTTTAATTTGCAAGGTCAGTTAAACTTAGATGTTCATCACAGTATCCTTCACACGCTATTTGTTTGATTTAGTACTTTGAACAACCAATAGATTGACTCTCTTTACTTGATTACCCACTAATTTCCACTCACATACGCAGAGACTAAGCCGATCTGCATCGACTTATTGACGAGAGCTTTATCTGTTTCCATTTAGCATGTTACTCAAAGGTGGTCCTGTCTCTGGTGAGTATAATTATTGAATCCTACATCTCTGTTAAACTGAGAAATTACTCTATTTCCTGGAGCTAGAATTAGCCTCTGTCCTTTGCCTTTCCCTCAAGTAAATGGAAGGAGCTATTTCCAACATAGAATTTTACTTTGATAGCCAGGAGCTTTGAAGCCAATGTTTCCAAGTCTTCTGAGTCGCAGATAAAAAGAAATACCACCTACTTTCTGAATGTTTATATTAAAATGGTGAAGATGACCACTAAAAAGTACTTTATTGTCGAAAGGACAACATTTAATCCTAAATCCTTTTCATTCCAGCTATAGGACAGAGGCACGTATTTTCCCTCTTCTTCCCGTAAGAAAAAATAACCTTTATGTTTCATTAAAACTGCTTTTTTATCATACTTGTTTTGGTGGATAATTTTGTAGTGTATTTGCCATGTAATCTATTTTCTTTCTTTGTTTGGAGTGGGCTTAATAGGTAGGTGACCTTCCATCAAGTGCGATATTCAGAGAAGAACACAGAGAAGGATTCTGAAGAGGACTAATAAATGCTGTTTTTAAAATTATTGGGGATAAAATTTGACGAGGCCACCAGAAGCTAAAAGGGCTGGATATCAACGCAAAGAAAAAAAAAGAACTCAGCGCTGCTTTCTCTCTGGGTCTTGTTCAAAATATTTCACAACTAATTCTGACATTATAGAATGCACTTTGTTGGACTCTTCCATGGAAGCAGTGAATGCTGGGAGACGGGAGGTAGATTCAACTTACAGCCATCAGTTACAGTGGTGTGAGTATAGTAGCGGTCAGCAGCCCTGCAGTTGGTAGACTATTCCCTCTCCCTGTTAGCTAAAGTAACATCTGTAATTATTATTTATTTAATGACAAGTTAGGAAGCAATTTAAGTTTGTGTTACAAATAAAACTGCTGAAAGATGCTACTTGTCACAAAGTTAAGTTAGTTATACATTTTGCTGTTGCTGGATCGCGTTCCACCGTATTGGCTGCTATAGGATAGCTGAGCTATGCTATATATAAGATAGTGCTGTAATGTTTTATTCGTTGTTTTGTTTGTTTAAAAATGCTGACATTAGGTTGCATTGCTTTATTGTTTCACAAGATTCCCAGTAAACCTAATGGAAATTAATCATCTGTATCCTGGAGTTTTTTGGGAGTGTTTAAACTGAAATGGAAACATAGCCCATGACAGTGAAAAGACAGCAATACAGCTAACGGAAGATAAGGATTGCCGTTCTGCAGAGCTTCTCAATATCATAGATAAGCAGCTAACACTCCAGCTTCGGATAGCTTCATGCTAGTTTTCTTCTTCTGATATTGAAAACACGCTGAGTTTCAGTAATGTCTCAACGTACCAACAGTAAGAGAGAATAGGGAGATAACCACTCCATGTTTGCACGCTCAACGAACAGTCGCTCATCTGGTGCGTCATCCAGCTCTAGCATTAGCATGGCCATTGCCATGGCAAAGGCAAAAGTTGAAGCAGCGCAGGCTAGAGCGTCATATTCAAAAAAAGGAAATTGAACTTAAAGTGGAGCGTGCCATATTCAAGCCCACCGTGATGTGAGGAAAATGAGGAAAAACAAAAAGATGCTGCCATAGCAGAAGCAAATTCTCTCATGGCTGGGTTACAATATATGGGCTTTGAAGATAAGATAAGATAATACTTTATTGATGTCCAGACTGCTGTGATACAGTCTGATGGCCATGGGCACAAAGGAGTGTCTGAAGCGTTCAGTCCTGCACCGGGGTGGGATGAGCTGTTGGCTGGATGAGCTGCTCATATGCCACAGCAGGGTGCAGGGGGCGGGAAGGATTGTCCAGGGTAGCTCTCAGTTTGTCTTTCACCCTCCGCATAGCCACCGACTCAAGATAGTCGAGGTTGAGTCCTACCACTGAGCGAGCTTTCCTCACAAGCTTGTTGAGCCTGTTGACCTCACCAGTCCTGGAACCGCCCCACCAGCACACTATGGCAAAGAAGAGTGCGCTGGCTACCATAGACTGGTAGAAGGCCTTGAGGAGCCGGCTGCAGACACCAAACGACCTCAGTCTTCTCAGGAAGAACATCCTGCTCTGAGCCTTCCTGTATAGGGCATCTGTGTTGTGTATCCAGTCCAGTTTATTGTTAATATGGACCCCAAGGTACTTGTAGGAGTCCACAATCTCCACCTTTGCACACAGTATGGTGATTGGTATAGGTCTCCTCCTATTCCTCCTGAAGACCACCACCACTTTCTTTGTCCTGGAGATGTTGAGTTGGAGTGATTTTGGTTGCTCCACTCAACAAAACTCGCAATCAGCTCTTTTTACTCCTCCTCGTCATCGTTGGTGATGCATCCAACGATGGAAGAGTCGTCAGAGAACTTCTGGAGGTGGCAGGAACTGGACTTGTGTCGGAAGTCGGAGGTGAAGAGAGTGAAGAGAAATGGAGACAGGACGGTACCTTGGGGCACACCTGTGCTGCACATCACTGCCTCAGAAACACAGCCGTCCACCCTGACATACTGCGGTCGTCCTGTGAGGTAGTCCAAGATCCAGGCAGTGATGTCGGGGTGAAGTTGCACACTCAGCAGTTTGTCCTTGGGGGGGGGGGGGGTGGACACTGTAAAGC
>CAAKHD010013949.1:189624-239937 GCA_901007705.1 Fistularia tabacaria
GCGGGGTGGGTGAAGGGGGGGGGGCGGAGGGGGGGGGGGGGGAGGGGGGGGAACACTGTTGAAGGCACAGGAGAAGTCAAAGAAGGTGACTCTCACAGTGCTTCCCCCTCCCTCCCCGCTCTGTGTTTCAAGAAGATGATTGCATCCTCCACACCCATATGCTGCTTGTACGCAAACTGCAGAGGGTCCAGGGAGGAAGACAGCCATTCCTTCAGGTGTGGGAGTACTAGCCTCTCGATGACTTCATGACATGTGACGGTTGAGCCACTGGCCTGAAGTCATTGAGAGCATTCGGACATCCTTTCTTGGGTACCGGGACTATGCAGGAGGTCTTCCAATGGTCAGGCACCTTCAGCAACCTCAGAGAGAGGTTGAAGAGGTTGAAGTACGCAGCGAGGCTACAGACCCAGTCTTTCAGTCTATCAAAGACCAGCGCACTGCTGTCAGCTCAGGTTAGCTTACACAGCAATGGTGCACCTGCCATGATGGAGAGTGACAATGCTCTACCAGCACTTCATCTTTCACGTCTTCAATCAAACAAAATTAACCCTTCATCATCCCACCCACTCACTGTAAGCCAGACCCAAGCTGCTGCTTCTGCTACCATAATGCCTCACCACTCTCCTCAAGCTCCTCAGTCAAGTGAAGCACTCCTACAGTAAAACTTCAAACAACATTCCCCATCTCCTGCGTATCCGCCCGTTCGTAGGATACCTTATGGAGTTAGCCACGACGATTCCACAACTGCTCAAGACCTCATCAAATATCTTGCCCGCAACCACCTTGTGACCTCAGGTCTCACCACATATGATGACCAGCCAATGAACTATTGGGCCTGGAAAACATCATTCAAAAATTGCCATCGCTGATCTAAACCTGTCTACTACAGAAGAAATAGACCCCTTAACTAAGTATCTGGGGAAAGAATCAGCAGAACAGGTAAGAAGAGTAAAAACTGTCAACATTGGGAATCCGCTTGCTGGACATTATATGGCACGGGAGTGCCTCTACGAAATGTATGGCTCGCCAGAAGTCGTCGAACAAGCCATGTTCAACAAACTGGAAAACTTTCCAAAGATCACAGCCAAGGAGCCGCAGAGACTCTGGGATCTAGCCGACCTGTTGTCAGAGCTTCAAGCTGCCAAGGAAGATGGCTACCTCGCAGGCTTATCATACTTAAATACCGCCAGAGGAATTAAGCCTGTCATTGACAAACTCCCATATAACATGAAAGAAAATGGGCAATATCACGGGACAAGATAAAAACAGGAACTTTTTGTCCACTTCCCACCTTGCTCTGTGTTGGTTAACTTCATCAACACAGAGGCAAAGGCTCGCACAGACCCAGACTTTAACCTCTTCATGCAGGCTCTGCCAGAGAGAAAGGGCAAATGGGAGAGGCCCGCAAAGACATCTGTATACGTACACAAGACCCAAGTCTCAGGTACGGCCAAGTTTGAGCCCAAAGAAAGCAGAGAACGCATTGACCCAAATAAACTTTGCCCCTCGCACAAAAAGCCCAGCCCTCTGAGGAGATGCAGAGGCTTCCGTGAAAAGAGCATAGGTGATCACAAACAGCTCTTGAAAGAACACTACATCTGCTTTCGCTGTTGCTCCTCCAAAGAACATCTTGCAAAGAACTGCACTGCTGAGATAAAATGTACAGAGTGTGAGAGCCCTGCCCATGTGACAGCACTTCACCCTAACTCACCCACCTGGAAATCTAAGTCATCCCTTCCTGCCCTGCCTCTGAGGAGAGAGGGGAGGAGGACAAAGCAGACAACCAGGAGGTCAAGTCAACATGCACACAAGTATGTGGGAAAGGTCTGAGCTCCAGAGCATGTGGTAAGATCTGCCTCGTCAGCGTGTTCCCAAATGGACACAGAGAGGAGTCTAAAAGGATGTACGCCATACTGGACGAGCAGAGTAATTGATCCCGTGCATGGTCAGAGTTCTTCGATGTCTTTAAAATCTCTGGTTCCTCCTACTCATACACGCTCAAGACCTGTGCAGGATGTGCAGAGACAGCAGGGAGGAGAGCCAATGGTTACACTGTGGAGCCAGTAGACAAGAAAGTGAGCATTCCTGCCAACATTCTAGGAGTTTGCAACCAAATTCCCAATGTCCGTGCTGAGATTCCTACCTTGGATGCAGCCTACCATCATCATCACCTGAAATGCATTGCTGATAAAATCCCACCTCTTCCCACCTATGCAAACGCCAAGATACTTCTTCTTCTGGGCAGAGATATCTCATGGGTGCACAAGGTTCGGGAGCAGATAAATGGCCCAGAAGATGCACTGTTTGCTCAAAGGCTTAACCTAGGAAGGGTTTTCGTCGGTGATATATGCCTCGGAGGCGCTCACAGACCACTGGAGGAGAGGAGTTACAAGACAGCCATCTTAGAGAATGGTCCTGTAAGCCATTTTCAGCCATGCGATAATCAGATCAGAGTAAAAGAGGTGTTTAGTCAAACACATCATCATCATCATCAAGCATCAATACCCATACATGATGCAATGACATCCAAAGGAGACAATTTGGGACAAACTGTCTTTGGTCATACTCCTGGCGACCACAGACTCGCTCCATCGATGGAAGATTTTGAGTTTCTCCAGTTAATGGAAGCAGAATGCCACCAAGACAACTCCAAAAGTTGGGTTGCATCTTTACCTTTTCGGTCACCGAGATGGCGACTGCTCACTCCGGCGTTCGTTGGAAAAACGACTACAGATGAGAGCCCACTTCCTTGAGTTTATGGACAAAAGGTTAAAGAAAACACATGCAGAAGTTGCCCCACTAATGCAACCCAAACAGGAATGCTGGTGGTACCTGCCGCTGTTTCGTATGTATCATCCCAGAAAGATCTGTGTGGTCTTCGACAGCAGCGCGTCATATAGAGAAGTGTCACTCAATGATGTTTTGCTCACTGGGCCCGACCTTAATAACAGCCTACCAGGTGTTCTCATGAGGTTAAGGAAGGAACAAGTGGTGATCACCACCGAAATCAAGCACATGTACCCCTGTTTTGTCATGAAAGAGGACCACCGGGAGTTTCTGTGCTTCTTGTGGCATAGGAACAACGACCTGACCTCTGACATCATGGACTACAGGATGCGAGTTCACCTCTTTGGGAACAGTCCCTCACCTGGCATTGCTGTGTATGGTCTGCGACAGGCAACTACGGAAGCAGAGGCCAACTATGGAAGCGACGCAAGAAGATTCATTGACCGTTAGTTCTACGTTCTACTTTAGTCCTTCAGCACTGAGGAGGAAGCCATCAGCGTCCTCAGACGAGTGCAGCAGATGCTTGCAGCCTCCAACCTACACAAACTTGCGTCAAGCAGACCTGCAGTGATCGAGGCATTCCCATCAGAAGATCGATCCAAGGATGTCAACAGTCTAGATCTCTTTGTTGATGATCTGCCTATCCAACGTAGCCTTGGATTGTCCTGGAATATGCGCACAGACACCTTCAAGTTTCAGATTGAAGATGACCAGAAGCCATTCATCCGCAGAGGGGTACTCTCAACTGTTAATAGCCTTTACGACCCCCTAGAGTTCCTCACAGCCATTATGGTTCATGGAAGACTGATACTCACCACAAAAGCAGAGGATTGGGACTCGCCTCTCCCCAAAGAACTGGAGACTGAGTGGACCAGATGGAAACAGTCACTTAAGGACCTAGAGGGGCTCTAAATACCGGGTTCTTAAATGTCCTTCTCCACCACAGATGAAGAAGAGAACTTTGTGTCTTTGCAGATGCATCAGTCAAAGTGATTGTAGCCGTGGCTTACATTAAGGTGACAACCCACCAAGAACAGACTGAGGTTGGGTTTGTCTTCGGGAAGGGTAAATTGGCCCCCCAGCTTGGCCTGACTATCCCAGGACTTGAGCTCTGTGCATCTGCGCCATTCAAGCTGCAGGGTTCTGGCTGGTGGGATCCAAACGCTGTATCAGCAGTCTGCTTCACAGATGTATCACTTGTCGAAGACTGAGGGGAAAGACTGAACATCAGCAGATGGGAGCCATGCCAGCAGAAAGGCTACAAGTAGCACCACCCTTTATCGATGTCGGCGTCTGCCTTTGGACCACGGAACGTCGTCTCACGGCGCACAAGAGGAGGAGTCTAACTCCAAGCGATGGGCTGTGTTGTTCTCATGCATGTGTTCAAGGGCAGTTCATATCGAGGTGATTAAGGCCATGAGTGCTAGCAGCTTTGTCAGCCTTTGAGAAGGTTCTTTGCAGTCAGGAGTCCCGCAAAGCATATACGCTCCGATTGCGAAACTAATTCCATAGGCGCCTCTCGCGAGCTGGGGATGGACAAGACTAATCCAGGCTTCAATAGTGTAGAGAAGTACCTGAGCACACAGAGCTGTACCTGGGTGTTTATCCTGCCCCACACATCTCATATGGGAGGCGCGTGGGAGCATACGATTGGCATTGCCCGCCGTATTTTGGATTGCAAGTTGCTTGAGCAGAGGAAGTCTCGCCTGAAACATAAGGTTTTCATCACACTCATGGCTGAGGTAGCTGCATTCATGAATGCTGGACTGCTCACCCCAGTGTCATATGATCCGGAACCACCTTACACCCCAGCAATACTTCTGACACTCAAGACAGGCTCTGCGCCTACTCCCCTCTCAGGTAGCTATGATGAAGCAGATCTCTTAAGAGAAGAGTGGAAGCAGGTACAAGGCATGGTACACATGTTTTGGAGCAGGTGGAGATGCAAATACCTCAAAACGCTGCAGCTTCAGCACAAGTGGCAAAGAAGGCTGCCGAGCCTCGAAAAAGGGGGATCTCGTTCTTCTGAAAGACAAGTCAAGCGAAGAGAAATGATTGGCCTATGGGCAAAATCACAAAAACCTTTCCAGGAGAGGATGGATTGGTCCAGAAAGTCGAAGTGGAAGTCGACAAGGATAAAACCAAAAAGACTTTCTCTCGCCCAGTCGCAGAAGTAGTTCTGTTTCTTTCTCCAAAGACTG
This sequence comes from Fistularia tabacaria, assembly GCA_901007705.1. Lineage (NCBI taxonomy): Eukaryota > Metazoa > Chordata > Actinopteri > Syngnathiformes > Fistulariidae > Fistularia > Fistularia tabacaria. The sequence goes on from CAAKHD010013949.1 coordinate 194,613, forward strand.
GTTCTGTTCATTAATGTGGGCTCTTTAAATAACCCAAGCGGGGAGTGTTATGCCTCTACAGAATGGTTGTGTTTAGAAAACACAGTTCTGTGTGATATTTATTTGTTGCCATAGCAACATGGAAGCAGTGAATGCTGGGAGACGGGAGGTAGATTAAATTTACGGCCATCAGTTACAGTGTAACGGTGTAGTAATAAGTATAGTAACGGTCAGCAGCCCTGCAGTTAGTTGACTATTCTCTTTCCGTCTTTGCTAAGGCAACGTCTATAAGTATTACTTATTTAATAACATGTTAGGAAGCTATTTAAGTTTGTTTGACTATAAAACTGCTGTGTTTCTAGTCGTCGGTAAGTTAAGTTAACTCTATATTTTACCGCTGCTTACTGTTTTCATTCGATTGATCGCGCTCCACCGGATTGGCCGCGCTATTAGGATAGCTGAGCTATGCTATGTACCAGATAGTGCTGTGATGTTTTGTTCGTTTAAAAACGCAGACATTTTGTTGTATTGAGTTATAGTTTCACAAGATTCCCAGTAAACTTCATGAAAACCAATCATTTGTACCCTGGAGTTTTTTTGGGGAGTATTTAAACTGAAATGGAAACATAGCCCATGGCAAGGCACAGCCATATTCTATGTTTGTGTGACTATTAAGTTTGTGTGAGAAATAAAACTGCTGTGATGCTCGTTGTCGCAAAATTAAGTTAGTTATACATTTTGCCACTGCTGGATTGCGTTCCTCAGTATTGGCTGCGCCGTTAGAATAGCCGAGCTATGCTATTTATAAGATAGTGCAGTACTGTTTTGTTCGTTTAAAAATGCAGACGTGTTGTTGTATTGTTTTAGTTTCAAAAGATTCTCAGTAAACTTCATGGAAATTAATCATCTGTATCCTGGAGTTTTTTGGGAGTGTTTAAACTGAAATGGAAACATAGCCATATCTACCAGTAGACATAGACATATCTACCAGTCGATCGCAAAGGTAGTATTGGTTGATCGCTTTAAGGCATTAAAAAATAGACGTCAGACTATCATCCAGTCCACCACTTGATATACAGGGCAGCCAGTCAGATGACAACTGAATTTTTCCGACAGTTAGGTCACCGCGCATGCTCAAACAACGGCGCTAAGTACAGCTAAACTAACAAGCTAATCAGCGAGTTACCTCCAATTTTCAGCCCTCGCTTTTTTGATCTACCTGGTAGATCATTTTGACTTGGTCACTTTTTAAGTCGCTTGCATGGTGAAAAAGTGTGAGCACCCCTGGTCTAGGGGAAAGTTGCACGTAGAAGAATGGAAGAAACCATGGAAGGAACCTCCATCATGGCTCCATTTTAATGTATCATGAGGGAGGTATAAATGTTTTACATGGTTTCATGAAAATTTATCTGAATGTCAAGATATATAAATCTTGACTAAAGTGGGGACTAATCAACTGACATTTAAAGGATAATTCATGGATTGTTGAATAGAGTCAGTTTACTTGAAAGTGTTGGTTGGAAAGATGAGTAGTGGGATACAAATGCACAAATGCTGCAAAGCTTTTAATACTGGAACAGCTGTAAACTTCAAAGTTTATTTAGTTATACACATGTTTATTTTCAGCCTGGCAAAGGCATGGAGGTAAACTGTGTATGTGTATCTGATATTGTAGCACAATACCAATGTGACAGGGAATGTGCTGCCATCAGCAAGGGGGATCAGCTATTTAGAGTGATGTCTCACTTATAGTGTATGGTTTTTGAGAGACTCAAAACCTATAATTTCTGTACATGTCCTTGTGGTGGAAGGCTAATGTTGTCAGATAGGGCTGGCTCTAATGACCTGTCTCTTTACAGCAGGAAGATGACTCAATAACAACCTTTCATATGTTTCAAGATGTAATCAAATACCTGTTAACAATTAATTTGACAATGAACTGAACGCTTCAGATGCTCCTTTGTGCCCACGGCCATTAGACTGAAAACAGCAGTCTGGATGGCACATACCTCTGACTGTTTGGAGATGGATCCGTGAGACGAATACCTTACTACCTCACTCACTCACACGTGTCGTGCCCTAACTCTGTTGTCTACTTTTATCCCTATTGATATCACTCCATCACATCCTGTTTACTGTTGTCTTTGTTCCATTTTGCCAGTCTGCCTTTATCCTTGCCCTTGTAATTGTAGATTTTGGTTGTCTACTCTCACCCTTGCTGTTTATTTATTTATCTTTATATTTATTTACTTTTTTTTTTACTTTTTGACTTTCTGTTTTATAATTGTTCATATTGCTTGTAATTGTTTATTGCTTCTTTATATTTAGACTATTTGTTGATATTATTATTGTTGCACTGCTGCGACAAAGGAATTTCCCCTATATTGATCATTGAAGTACTATCTTATCTCATTTGGTGTATTATTGACCTTCCATACTTATTTGTCAAACTTCATAGTGTCACACATAATCTGCAGCAGCAAATGTGTGCCTGGGTATATGAGTATGTAAGTGGGGGGGGGGGTAGACTGGGGACAGGGAACTGAAATGGCTTTCCTGTAACATCTAACGTTCTGAGGAAACAAGACAAACTAAGTATTGAAGCTAGAGCAAAAAACATCTATTTCTGCAATGATCCATTCCATTATATGTTAGACTTCTGAAAAGAAAATCTGAGCTCGCTTATGGAAAAAAGCAGATAACTTCCTGCAATATCATGTAAGCAGCTTTTTCGTTTAATTTCTGTTCCTATTAGTCATTACAAACCGCAAACTACACAGGGCTAAGGGCCAGGTTAATGCAATATTGAATAATATTTGTCTAAGAAATGTATAATAAATTCAGTTAAAATGATCTAAACTATTTAAAATGTTGATCATCTTTTTTTTCCTCTACATCAAGAATTAAATTTACCACCCAGTCAAAACCTAATGATCCAATGATTACTTTAAATAGTCTATAAAATAAAGTTACTTTAAACACGTACGCTAGGCACTAGTCCATATACCTTCAGAGATTTAAGGATACGCCTTGAAATCTCTTTCAAGCCAGCATAACTCAGATGGTAAATGTATAATACTTATTATTCATTTTACAGATTTAGATAATATGAAGAAGAAAAAAAAGATTTTGGGAAAAAGCTGAGATGACTTGAATGCAAATCAATCATCGTTCATAAAATACTATGTCAAATTCAGTACAGAAAGATGAAGGATAGAGTTCACTGTACACACACATACACAAAAACACAGATAGATAGATGGACGGACGGACGGACGGACGGATGGATGGACATGAAAACATTAAAAGAAAGTTAAAGCCAAAATTGCATTATTTGAATATAACACACGTGCTTTTGATTTCTGTGCTTTCCTCTTGTAGGGCTAGTTGCAGAGTTGGGTGCTTTTAGCTCTGTAATTTTATTTTTTTTCCCCAGAACAGCACATATTTCAAATGGTGTCATCAGGCCAGTGGATGCATTTTAGCACAAGTTTCTGGAGTAGTCTATAGCATAATAAAATGATACAATGTTGAACAACTTCAAGTTTAGTCATTGGTGTTTCTTTAACGTTGCACTGAACAGGTGCTGCATATTCATTCAGCGCTTTGATGTATCACTGATATACCTGCAGTGCAATATCTGAGTTTGACCCTCTTTGCTCCTGCAAAAGGAATTTCAGTTGTCCAAGCCCGTTTCACCCCTCTCAATGTCAGCAATTTGCCTATTGAATACTTTCTTTAATAGTCACGCCCACAGCTTTCGCTGTGGGGTCAATCTGAAGTGTATGCCCTCATAGCGCAAGGACTCTTGTAATTTCCATTTTTGCTTAGGTGTTTTGAGAGGGGCTTCATTTCACTCACATCTTATTTGCTACCAAACTTCCATGTTATTGTTTTCTTAATAGCCATTTGTTTCTCCACAATTTAAGAGTATTTTGGTAATTAATACCTGACAGAAAAGTCATTAGAAGAGTTTGACACCTTGTGTTTCTCCGCTAAATGAAATTGACTGTATACGTACTATATGTTTTAAATAAAAAGTGGTTGTAAAAGTGGTGTAACAGCTGAGCCTATGGGTACACCTGTCTTTGACATTAATCTTTTGGAGGTTGACACTCATACTCTTGCTCCACTGTCTCTATGGGATGAAAATTCATTTGAAAGCAACACAATTTGTCATTGGAGTTCTTAATTAAGGTCCAGCAGCCCTATGTTACCATTTATCAAAAGCATTTTTGATATGTAGGGATACTGCAATTTTTGTCTTTCCCATAGAAATTCAGTTGAATATCTTACTCCAGTCTTGGGATCTTGTCTGTTGTCAAAATCTTCTTGTCGCAGCAACTGGACATGACTTTCCTCACTTAAAGACATTCCACCCTTCATCCGAGAGGCTTCTTCAGTTCTAGTGACCTGTTGGGAGTTTCTGAATACAGCTGCCAGGGTTTGGGGCGGGTCTAGGTGATGGTGGCTTGTTATGTAAATGGAGGAGTTGATCGGCAGAAACTAGGTCTAAGGGGTTGTTATGCTAAAAAGTTACTGGGGGCTGGTTCTGGCGGTGAATTTTTCCTGGTTGTTTGAAGGGTGCAGATGGGCCTGGTCTATGTGTCCAAATCTGTCTTGGTATTTATCCCAGTACAGCATTATACATTTGTGAATGGTTGTGCCTGAGGCCCCCTCCTCTGTTCAGGAATGTTTTTTTCTGTTTTGACAAAGATGGCCTCTTCGACTCCTCTCAAACGATCTGTCTTCCCTTGCCAGAATACGGACAGTGCTGTCTTCAAATTAATGGCCCTTGTCCTTCAGGTTTAGGTGGACCTGTGGAGTCCGGTCTTGAAGTGGTGGCTCTCCTGTGTTGAGCCATCCGTTTGATCAGAGGTTGTTTGGTCTCTCCAATGTAGACGTCTTCACAATCCTCAGTGCAAGTGACAGTATACACCACATTCTCGATCATATGTCTGAGTGTTTTGTCCATGGGGTACACCAGTTTTTGTCTCAGGGTGTTGTGGGGTTTGAAATGTATCGGTATAAGGTGTTTGTTGAAATCATCCTGTTCCAGCCTGATCTACTTGACCTTTACTCGCAAAGTCCTGTGAATTCTGGATATGGTGTGTGGTGTTGCCAACCAAAGGTGACAAAATCTTTGTCACATGTTTGGCAATGTTGTATGTGACAGAGTTAATGCTGCTTACGATGGGTCTGAGAGGAGCTCCCTCCTTGTGAATCTCCGTGAGTCCGTAATTGCAAGGCATGGTCTCTCCTGGGTACAGTCGATAGTAAATTCCTTTTCTAGATGCGGTAGACCGCTGACCAGTTTATTTTTTATGTGTTGGTCGGGTCCCGTTTCACAGTTGTTGGTTGTGTCCCTGAAGAGATTTTCAATCTTTGCTTGGTAATCCTTCTTATCCAGAACAACTGTGCATCTACCTTTGGCAGCTGGGAGGATAGAGATGCTGTAGTCCTTCTGGAGTGAGGAGAGCGCCGCCTGCTCATCAGGTGTCAGATTGAATGGGGTTGGTTTGGCACTGGAGAGTGAGAGCTTAGCTGAGCAAATCTGCTCAGCTTGGACTATGAAATCAGCTTTGGTGACTGTGTTCCCTCTCATTTCAACTAAAACGGTAGCAGTGCTTGTTGGATAAGAATATAGAATTTACTCACTGCTGTAAATAGTCAGTTAAGAATTTTAAGACCCCCTTTCCTTCCTACAATTTAAGAGGAGCCAGTTGCCAGCCCTTCAGTGCCAGGTTGTTACCTACCTCCACATGGACTCATTCGCCTGGGTTCCAATCGGCCCCTTCTGGTGGTACTTTGTCCCCAGAGTAAGATCAATTAGCTCCTTTTTGTTCTGAGTCCAGAAGTCTATGTCTTGCCTTACTTTTGGTCCAGTGTTAAACACATACCTATTTTGGGTACATAGGTAGCCATGGAGTTAAACGTGCATTCTGGAATAATCACCTGCAAGCCTTGAAGGTGCTAATTCAAATCAATTTAAACACCTTTTTAAATTTGAGTGGGAGGCAAGTACAGTGAGATACTGCACGTGTCTCTGAACACAGGGTGTTGTGACGCATCTAATGCAATAGTTAGAGGGAAGGTGCATGACCACTTCCTGTCTGCTTGCTACCTCTCGCTTTCAGAACTGCTGCTAGCTTGCCCTTGTGCATGGAGAAGCATGCACTGTCAGCTGTACTCAACAACCCCACACCAGCTGCACTCCGGCAGAAATGACTGACATGTAGGAGAGGGCTGCAGTCAAGACTACCACCTACCAACCTTCACCATCTCAGACAAGCCCCTTGCAGGATGCCCAAAGATTGCCTGCCACAGAAAGTTCTCTTCGGCCAATTATATCTGTGCCACTGCTCAGCAGGTGGCCAGAAAAGGCGTTATAAAGACAAACTGAAAATCATGATGAAGAAATGCAGCCTGAAGCCAACCCAGCTGGAGGACACCGCCACCCAACACTACACCTGAGGGAGGCTCTGCCAACAAGGGTGCACAGACTTGAGGAGGACCGAACTGATAGATGAAGAAACACATAAGGTGACATGAAGCCAGCACCAAATCTACAACCCCAGCCTGTGGATTAACCTGCTTTGACTGTGGCAGACAGTGTGGATCAAGGATTGGACTCTATAGCCACAGCAAAACTCACAAATAGCAGAGGCAGGATTGTCATCATCGGACACCAAGGAAGAGAGAGAAAAAATATTTGTAATATGTTGTTTTCTGTGATAAGAGTATGGGTATGGCTACTGTTGTCCAAAAAAACTCAAAATTTTGCTGAACTGAGGAAAGATTTTCTATTGTGGGTTGCAACAATTTGGAAATGTTCGAATGTATTGTCTTGGATAATAGGCGAATGGCAATAAATATGAAACATGTTTCGAAGAATGTTAACATGACACATCAAATCAAGGCGCATCCTCTCAAAGTGGTCTTATCCCCTTAAACATATTAAGATGAGGCAGGTCCCTCGGCATAAAAATAATGTAAAACAAATACGAACAGTACTCCTACACGTCACACAACGAAAGGTGCTTCACTCTTCAATAGGTCTAGTCCTGAAACTTGTGTTTGACACTTCTGTTATAATTAAATATCATCTCAATCCAGTGAGGACAATTAAAAAAATGTAATGATTGTTGCACCAAGAGGATTAGTTAACAAGGCATATTAACAAAGCTTTGTCATTGTTGAAGGAAGCGTGTTAAAATGGTTAACTTATCCGCCCCTTACTAAGCGACATATAACCAAAGAATTTGTCCTGGTAATCCTTCTGCTTATATTTCCATGCAGTGATGACCCCACAAAAGTGTCAATAAGGGCCTTCTGTTTTTTTTCATTTAAAGTGACATTTCATATCGACATTCCTGAATCTGGGGCAGAGTTTATTTCAAGGAATGCTTATGATCTGTCCTCTTGGATTAGAACCTGTCATGTCATTGATGCTACAGTAGTGTGATTTCAATCAGGAGAGGCATGAACACCAGTTAGATGTGGCAGCACATTTTCAACTCAATTAGCAAGATTTATTAATATCACATTACCATGGGCAAGATTGATTTGGTGAATTTTATACAGTAAATTTATTGTTTTATTGTTATTGCAAAAATGTGTTTATGTATATATGCATATATGCACATGCGTGGCATTGAGTAAGATAATTATCTCTTATGAGCTAAATTTCAGAAGAAGAAGCAACCCAATTATTTAGCCTAATTCAGTTACATACATACAGTACAACCTCAGCCGAATTTGACCACTGCATTAAATCCATTGTGAATGAGACGAGCAACAGGCAGCCACTTGGTGCCCAGGGAACAGTTAGGGTTCAATGTCTTGTCTTCAGCAGGCTAGGAGGAGCTATGGAATTGGACTTGGTACGTTCAGTTCCAGGATGACCGCTCTTACTACCTTAGCCGAGGCGCCCCCAATTTTGCAAAAGCATCATGACATCAACTTTATTCATGGGTAGAGGCTGTAAACACAACCTTAAAGGAAATATTTTGGACTGCGATATGGTGTCTTTTCAGAAGTTGACAGGTTCAACTCAATTTTGCAGTATGTTGACATGAAAATGTGCCCATGAGATGATCTTTTTCTGTATCAATGAAACTGTTTTCTCAACACTGCAAACAACAGATATAATCTAAGGCTAATGAACAGGAAAGTATTGAGTGCCATCACACATACATCAGACACAAGGCATTGTTGTCGCTTCACAGCAACTCGGCCAGAGAATCAGTTTGAGACTGATGTCGTTTTTTTTCCCCTTCATGGTTTTTGCACCCAAGTTAAGGCGCTCTGTTATCAATTTATGCCTATATTCCACTGTGACTGAGGAAGATTTAGGGGCTCAAGCAAAAGAACTTAGCAGACAAATGAGACCTGGAATTGAGTAGGCTACAACCCACTACCTATCCACAGCCTATCGCATACAACTAGCTGTGGGCCTGCTACTATCAAGACAGAAGGCTGAAACAGCAGAGAATATTAGGCTTCCAAATTATCACCTCAGATACCCATATAAAATGACTGAACTGAAAAAGAAATTCTCAAAGTAACATGTGCAACTGATGGAAATGTATTTTTGTTATTGCACTGAAGAAGAAAAATAAATCCGTATTGAATACAGATTTAGCTGTGAAAAATGATTCAAAAGCTGATGGATCAAAGCACAGATGGTAATAAACTGTCGCCTCAGTCGTAACATTTGAAGCTGCCAAAGTGTCATAAAACATAATTGACATGGCCCTGCTTAATTCCAGTTGTGCATGTTGAATGACAGACAGCAATCTCCTTTGCTCAGAACTGTATATCTGAATAATCTCAAATCGCAGTGAAAATATTTAAAAGATGATGTTGTATTTGACACAGATAGGGTTACAACATACAACGACATGATGTAGACAACACCTTCTACGTCATGAAGAAAGCCCATCGATGCCGATATTTCCAAAAGGAGCTGAGACTGAGGCTGAAGCTGCCCAAAAGATCTCTCGCAGTGGCCTTCTTTCCATTCAGGACATTTATTATCCGCAGGTTCAGGAGCAAGGCGACCCTCATCAGTGAGGACCCTACCCACCTGGCCCCAAACATGTTAGTCGCCTTTCCCTTGGGCAGGAGGCTGAGGCGCATCAAGACCAAAACACCCAGGGTCAAACACAGTTTCTACACAGAGGCTGTTGAATTCTGTCTGTAGCTCATCGACACACTGCACTGTGTGGCTGTGCTGGTAATCTAACATGCTCTGTTTAACATTTTACAAGGTTTTTTGCTTTTTTTGTTTTTGTTTTTTGTTGTTTATTATTAATCTCAGGCGAGTTGTTTATTAATTGTAGTGGGAGAAGTTTGGGATATTTATTCTGTTTTTTTATTTTTAGATTCTGATTCACTTATTCACATTGAAGATTTCTGCATTTTATGCCACTGGTCCTGAGGACAAATTCTGTTAAATGTGGAAGCATCCTATGAAAATAAATTGAGCTTGAACCTTGACCCTTGAACATTTCATTATCTTCATTCATAGATCAGAAAATCTTCAGATAGATGACCTGCCATGATTACTGTGAAAAAAAGAAAGTATTGAACAGGCAAATATGAATAATTGAAAAATGGAAAAAAAAATGAGGTGCAATGCTGATCGAAATTATATTGTTCATACTCGTTATTAGTAGACATCAAGGTAGCTCCATTAATTTTTTTTTGTATTCCTTTTTAATTTTTTTCCTTACAGATTTTTTATTTCAAGCAATTACCAAACCATGTCCAATGGTATGTTTTATTATGTTCTTGGTTTAAAATGAGCATGCTATAGACAAGGTGTAATTTCAATTTTGCATGTTTTAAAATGGCCTTTTATTGGTCGGTGCAAGACAGTTTTCTCAGAGTGAGTTTTTAAGTCTCATGTCAGAAAGTAAAAACATGCAAAAAGTCATTGCGTGATATACAACAGAAAACTGGTCAGTTTTTAAGGTAGGATTTCTTAATAGCTTGACTGAGATTTTGCATATTATCGTCTCATACACGGTGGCCATTGGCACAGTGATTAATGCTTCCACAGTCCAAAAACATGCAACAGGTTAATCGGAAAAATTGCCCGAATAAGTGAGTGAGTGAGTAAATGGTTGTTTTTCTGTATATGTGGACCTGCGATTGACTAGCAACCAGTCCAGGGTGTACCCTGCATTTCACCCGATGATAGCTGGGATTGGCTCCAGCATCCCCCGCCACCCTGAGTGCAGGATAGCGGGAGACAATGGATAGATGGATGGATGGTCTCATACGGGAACCACACGTCTATTTTCAACGCTCTTTGATTGAACAATATTCTTACAGGTGGAGGAACACCTTTGCGCTGAATGGTGCATGCACACACACCCATCCCAGGTACTTACACACATATAAAAGTTGTGCAGAGTTCTGTGTACATGCAAATCCAGTGCTAATAAACTGAATGCTAAATCTGCCGGCTTGAAATAACCATCAACCTTGTCATATCGTGTTTTTCTAAGATAAATTCTTCACAGGTAGTCTTGAGAAAGGATGGAAACGAGTGCATACATCTCTTCATTTTCAACTTGGAATTATTTTACATATTCTGTGGCCCACTACTTTTATAAATGAAATCCTTGTTGGATTCCTACTCACCTGTTGTGCCGTATCTACAATATATAGGGTTTACACATAAATACTTTGTTTTTGTTCAATTATCCATTTATTAACATGTTCAATAAATTGTAGGGAGGTTAAATATCTGAGAGGTCTTAGAACCTCAAAACTGTTTTTTTTTCATTTTGACACTTATTCTTTTTCTGGGGAATTATTTTTTGTTTAATTTTTTTTTAATGTGCAATTGCAAAAAAAAAAAAGCTTATTCTCATAAATATTGGTTTGAATGAATATGGGTTACAAATGCATTAAAGTGCACCTGCCTGATATAGAAAAAAACAATACATATTTTCTCATTTAAATGGCCTACGAACTTGTCAACTATCAATTCTGGCACATGACTGGCCCAGGTTAGATTTTCTTCAATTCTTTTCAGCCTGTAAATACATGTAAGAGCATCAGCTCTTCATTTTCTCTTTAAATCTGACTTATCAAAGAAATAAATCTCATCTAGTTCATGTCATACACTGATGTCTTTGAAAGGTGGTTGACCCAAGGTTTTCTTGCTCTGCAACACTCCTCAAGCCTCCCCGAGGTATCTCTTGTCTGTGATTCACATTCTTATCTCCCTGCTGCAGTGAGGTAGACCACATAGACAAATGTCACATGACCAATCAGGTTCGCACATCTGAGTGAATTATTCAAATTGCCAAGAGGAGGAGTTGCACATAACCTTTTCGTCTTAGTTGAGAGAAACTGCTGGTCAGGGAACATTCAGTTTTGAATCATTCATTTAGATCACACAGAAATATAGTTTGGTCTCATATCTGATTCTATTGTAAAAGAAGTAACTGTGACTATTTAATGACCTGGACACTGACAGTCTTGAAAAAGATGAGGCTCAAGTTACTGTGATCTAAATGTTTCAAAGCTCAAGCAGCCTAACTTGATTAAATACAGATCTTTATCTTAATAATTGTAATGAAGTGTATGTACATGTGGAGGAGTTGACACAAGGCAACTGGATAATGTGGGTAATCATCACAAAGTGAGCTTTGCAAATACCCAAGCTAAAGGCAATAGGTTGGAAATCAATTACATGGTTGGCTCATCTAGTTGATACCCACCTCTGCATGAAGATAGATAGCACCCTGAGCAATATTAAGGTGGAAGCATTTGAGGTTTTTTTTTCATGCAGAGAAGAATTAACTTGAATGGAGAGAGATACTTTTGAAAAGATTTCTATGCAAAAAAGTAATGCACAATATTTGAACAATACACCGAAAAGAAATGTAATTATCTGTTTAGATATGAATGATGATAGTGTATGTTTGTTTTCGAGGTACATATTGATAGCAGATAAATAACATTTAATGTATAAAAACACAATCTAATGATACAAATGATTTCTTTATGTGGTCAGCAAATGGTTAGTCATGTAGTAAGTGTCTTAACCTCTTTACAAAGTCTTTCACATGACACCAAGCAGGTTCATCTGCATGGTGTCTACAGATAAGTAGATACACCTGTGCCATGGCCTTGTTCAATCATCAGCACTGCATTACCGTGTTTCAGAAATGTAGTAATTCTGGTAAATCTATCTTAAATTGCTTCTGCTTTTATGTGTTATAAACTATATTTTTCCCCTGCTTGGTTTTGCAACACTCGCCAAACAAAGTCAGAGTAGGTCAGTCCTCTTCTTTTGTGATTTTCAATCAAAGCTTTCATCATCCATGGTGAAATCTTTAAACCTGGATGTAACAATGACCCCTTGTACTTTGTCGATGACCTTTCTTTTTCCTATAAATTTTTCAAAATTAGTGAGGACAATTTTGAAGACATGCATCACAAAGAATATAATTTTCTAAAGTTACACCCGGAGCTTGTATTACAGACATGTACTTCACCTATAAGTGTTTTCATTCTTAGACTACACATTATCGAGAGTCAAGCATAATGGTATAATTTTGTGATTTTCTCTATGCAGAGAATTTATAAGTGTGGTTATTTGAGCGTGATTCTGAAGCCAAAACATCAATCACTGTCAAATTATGTTACTGCTTGATTGTGACAGACCAATAGAGAATGAGACAGTACCTTGAGATTTCTCAGGAGCATTTTCTTTCAGCTGGAAAAAAAACAGAAATATATTCAGTCCTATACTGAACCTTGCTGAGTGTATGATGCATTAATAGCATGCTCCAATGTAACAAAAGGCAACAAAAATAGGCACATGGTATTCAGGAAAGGTTTTTGAGTCTTTCTTACTTACCTAATTTCAACAATTTTCAGTCTGAGCTTTACTTCCCATTTGTTTTGTTCAAAATGACCAAGAGGGACAAAAAATTACTGGAACACTTTCAGTACTGATATACAAGTCTATGGTTGACAACCTCTGAATGATTGCAGTGTAATCTTCTGACGCAAAAAGTCAGATTAAAGGATCCTTGCTGAGAATGAGGCTCATCGAATAACATGGCTGCAGAGAATCATTATGATATTTTTAACTTCATGAAAAGGGTATTGACTGATTGCTTTTGCCATCCCCCTGTCACGCTTTCATATACTATAGGAACATAAAGATACAGAAAAATATTACCTTGACTTCTTTCTTGACTGACAGTGTACAGTGTGCACACTAGTGTGCAGGAATACTAATCATTCATCACTGAGCATTTCTGTCATAAGAGTGAAGAACTACATGTAGTGAGTCACAACCTCAGTGTGATTGGTCTCTATAGAAGAGTTCAATAGTTTGTACTCACAGCATATATCATTATATACAATATAATATACAATATACAATATAGTTTTGATCTCAGGACAGGAATAGGACAAGCATTTATAAATCAGAATGTTACTTATTCATTCTATGAAACAATCTATCATAATCACCATGTTTTGGAGTATCTGTATCTGTATCTATATCTGCATCTGTATCTGTATCTGTATCTGTATCTGTATCTGTATCTGTATCTGTATCTGTATCTGTATCTGTATCTGTATCTGTATCTGTATCTGTATCTGTATCTGTATCTGTATCTCTGTGCACTTTACACTTCACTACATCATAGTGTGATGATTACTGATCAATGATTACTGTTTAATGTAACATTTCAATCTACTGCTTTGTGGCTGTTTTATTTATTCATTCAAACAGAACTGTTGGAGAGATATTTTCATATGCAGTCCTTTCTTGTTTTTGCAAATTTTTTCTGGTATTTTTATATTTTCTGGTATTTTTCTGGTAATTGGATGGGAGACTTTGTAGGTTTGTTTAATGAATCTGAATCATGTGACTGATTATTGTTCATATTGTAGCATGGGGTGGGAAGACTGGCCGCCGGAAATCCATAATCCCTTGCGGCTATAAGGACCTTTGGGAGTCTCCCCATGGATCGAGGTTAGAGAACTCTGTCATGTAAGTAGTTGTACAATGTTGTTCATGTTGTGTTACATAAACCTGCATCATTAGTTGTCGTAATGGAGGGATGCACCCTTAATGTAACTGTTAGGTTGGGAAACACCACACTCGGGTTTTCCCTGTTTGTTGGTTGAATTAAACCTGGTATTCTAAAGCACATTATCCTTCGACGATTCATCCTTGACTCCACTTGTCCTATTGTGATACGCCTGCTTGCCACAATATATACAATATATCGCTTCGTCCAAGAAAGCAGAAGATGATTCAGCCACTCCGGGTGACATATTAGTTGATCAGCTCACAAGTGAGATCACACACAAAAAAAGAAAATCAGCACAGCTATTCAAAAATTGTCTCTGCAAACATGATGATCCACAAGACACTGTTGTGTGTCATATTGTTAGAAGTAACTTGGAAAAGTTGTTAACACGAATTATTTGTAAAACAAAAAAAAGGTGGGAAAACACCACTAGTCTGTATTACTTATCTCACATGCAAAATGAATTATTATAAGATAAGATAAGATAAGATAAGATAAGATAAGATAAGATAAGATAAGATAAGATAAGATAAGATAAGATAAGATAAGATAAGATAAGATAAGATAAAATAAGATAAGATAAGATAATACTTTATTGATCCCATAGGGGAAATTCGGGTGTTGCAGCAGCAACATTGGAGGAAAAAAAACAAAAAAAACAGGAAAGATAAATACACACATAAGACAGTGCAAACACATATGCAAATGCACATAAGTCACCATACTTTACACACACACGAATACATACATTTTTACCCACATACCCATACCTACATAAATATATATATACACATATACACAATATACACAATATACACATACACATATAAACATACACATTTAAACAGAGATAGCACAAAACAACATGGGCAGAAATAAATAGATTGAAGAACTAATAATGCAGTATTATATTTGTCTTATTCTTGTCTCATACTTTTACATTCTACCAGTATGTGCTTCTCTCAGGAGAGTCGGAAATAATGGTGTAATTTCGTCCAGTACTTTTTCAATACTGAGAATACAAGAATGCAGTCAGGAAGGTCAAAGGCTACACTTCAAACACCTGCAAGGTAAAAGACTGATCCAATGTGACAGTAAGATATTACCTGCTGCTTTCCCACAGAAAGTCTTCTTTTCTTGGTTGCAAAATCAGTTTTCAGAATGCTGTTTATTGAACAGTAACTCAATGAGTCACAGTTGTGTTGTGAAAGAAGCAAATCTAGGTCTGCTTTCTTTTCCACAGAAAAGTCAATTTGCTGTTTTAGGCTAGCTGCAAAAGATATGCCACTGAACACCTATTTAATATCCATTCACAACTTAAAAAAATGATCTTCAATCACTGTGATTGCATACAGTGTTTTTTTCAGGGGTAGGATCTTATGAATGGGAGCTATCATTAAAGGCATCATCTTTTGTGGATGGAAGTGTTATTAAATGGAAATGAAATCTTCATGTTTTATGTTCATCATGATATGTCGAAAACCCAAATACTCTATTTTTTTAAACTTACAAATACCACTGAAATGCTTTTAGTTATCTGTTCTTAATTTGAGAGTGTGGTCATTATAGAGGAAGATGATTTGCTGTGGCAGCCCCTGGAGGGAGCAGCCAAAAGCAAAGAACGAGGAGTCATTATGATGACATAACTGTACACATACAGTAACTAAAATACTATTCTTTTCCTCGCAGCTGTTCCCTTCAGATATGGCCATCTAACCCTGTTTTCTGTGGTATCTTCTCTCACACCTACTAACTTCATGTTATTTTTCACTACATCCATATATCTCCTCTGCAATCTTCCTCCAGGTTTCCTACCTGGCAGTAATAACATCAGCAATCTTCCACCAGGTTATTCACTATCTGTCCTCTGAACATGTCCAAACCATCTCGTTCTAGGCTCTCTGACTTTATCTCCGAAACACCTAACTTGTGCTGTCCCTCTGATGGTCTCTTTCCTGATCTGATCAATCCTCATCAATTCCCATGGAGAAACTCAACATCTTACTCTCTACTACCTCTAGCTCTGCCTCCAGTCTTTTCATCGGTGCCACTGTCTCTGACCCATATATCATGGCTGTCGTTTGTGTGTGTGTGTGTGTGTGTGTGTGTGTGTGTGTGTGTGTGTGTGTGTGTGTGTGTGTGTGTGTATGGATGGATATATAGGAATGACTCAACCTTTAGAGCAACAGCATACAATTAGAATGATGGTCTTGATCCCCATATGTATTGGTCCTGACAGATTGGCCGTTGTTTTTGTGTTTTGGTGTTTTGTGTTTTTTGGTGGCCATAGCTTTAATTATCTGTCTATATTTCAATGAGTGCTTTGTAAACACAGCTGGAGCTTGAGGGGTTGATGGGTGAAGGTGCTCATTCAAAGGGTTTGTCCGCTCATTTTTTCATAAATCATGAGTGTACGTCGGGGCAATAAACTGATGACCCAATCCAAATATCGGTTCTTCTGAGTTTAAAGAGGCAAATGTGTCTTTAAAGTTGATAATATAGTAGAGCATCACCAAGAGGATGCTTTTATTATTTCTGAATTGTGCAAAACAAACTAATGCTTTATGACAGCTGAATTACTATAATTGTGTTCTACAGCCTCTTATTCTGCACTCAAGTGCAGAATCATTTAATGATGGTATCCTTCAGTAATTTGTTTGAGTCTTATTCAATATGGAATTGAGAAAATGGTATTCCAAAATATGTTAGCAAAGTAAAAGGCCCTAGCATTGACACAAATAAAAAGCGTTATTTTTGGAGAATACAAGCACAAGTTCAAACTGGTAGGTGTGGCAAAACAAACCGGCAGGTGTGGCAAGGATCCCAAAGGGAAAAAGGGAAAGATAGCTGATGAGAACAGAGGAATTCAAGGAAGAATGGGCCGAATAATTTTCTTTCATTGCCAATGCTGAAGGATTGCTTGCATGTTTGCTTTGTAATGAGAAGTTGTTGACCAACAAAAAGAGTAATATGGAAAGACATTTGCAGGGAAGGCATGCTAAATTTTCAGCCGACTACCCAGTTGGGAGTGAGAGAAAACGTGCGGTTGAAGCATTTCTGGAGAAATTAGAAGAGCGCAAAGGTAGATTTAAGGAGTGGATTGCATCTCCAAACTCCACTACTGCTGCAAGTTTTGTTGCAACCCGAGATATACTAAAGCATGGAAAACCGTTCACGGATGGTGACTACATGAAGGATTTATTCATTAAAATATCAGAGCACCTATTTTCAGATCTCAAAAACAAGACTACTACTTAGTCATTTTGATAGTGGGCAAATATAGGTAATATACACTTACAGCCTGTGTTGCCTTCATATAAGGCTTATATAAGGCTTTTTAAATTTTTGCAGCTCCAGACAGATTAGTTTTTTGATTTTTTGGTTCAATATGGCTCTTTGAACATTTTGGGTTGTCGACCCCTGGGCTAAAGCAAGAAAAACTAAACTTGATTCTGTATGGCTGTTTTTGACAAATGAGAAATAGATGCTGTTTTTTCATAACTAGAGCAAAGTCTCAATTTTACCTGCAAGGAAATGACAAAGAACATAAATGATCATAAAAAGTTTTTGAAAACTGTAAAATCAATATATGGTTCTTCACAATCCAATCAACTTCCAAACTTCTTAAACATACATGGGGCATGTGTGACAGAGAAATCAGATATGCTGAATTCCTTCAATTAACACTTTATTTCTGCTGGCTCTCTATTTGACACTTTAAATCCCACCACAGACTCAGAAGCATCTTCACCTGTAACAGAAATGAAAATCGGTACTTATCCTTGTACCTTTAGCTTCACAACAGTGACTTTTTCTGAGGTGCTCAATACACCAAAAAATTTGATCACTAGGAAGGCCGCAGGACCAGATAAACTTGACCCCTTGTTCTTACGACTCGCCGCTGATTGTACTAGTGAGCCCTTGTTGCATATCTTTAATCTGAATCTCAGCTGCAACAAAATTCCAAAACTATGGAAGACCGCATTTGTTCTTCCACTGCTGAAAGGTGGCAACCCGTCAGAAGTGAATAACTACAGGCCCATTTCCAATCTATGTATTTTGGCAAAGATTTTTAAAAAGTTGGTTAGCGACCAACTTAAGACATTCTTGGAGTCAAACAATATTTTGACAGATTTTCAATCTCGCTTTAGAAAGCATCACGGTACTGTCACAGCCACAACACAAGTTTTAAATGATGTTATTAAAGCTCTTGACAAGAAAAAAACATTGTGCTGCACTGTTCATTGAGGTTTCTAAGGCTTTCGATACCGTTGATCACTCTCTTATGATCAAAATGTTGGGTAAAATTGGCATTTCAAATTAGGCATTTCACTGGTTTGCTGACTATTTGTCAAATAGATCACAATGTATACAAATATCTGGATCAACTTCTTCATTCTTAGAGGTCACTAAGGGGGTCTCTCAGGGCTCAGTCTTAGGACCAATTTTGTTCTCCATCTATGTAAATGATATAGGTGAAAATCTGTCAAATGCATGCTGATGATACTGTGATCTATTGCCACACACCCCCGCACTGGCGTTAGAGCGCTTACAATCTTGTTTTGACATTGTCCAATCTCATCTGCATTGGCTGAAGTTAGTCTTAAATGCTGACAAAACTAAATATATGACACTGCCAAACCACTATGAGCTTTCAGAGAGGATCCCTGGAATAATAACCATGCAAGGTTAACACCCTAAATTGGTGCAGTGATAAAAATCTTGGGTTTATTATTGATCAGGACTATCTTTTTAAGAGCATGTTTCCGCTTTGGTTCACAAATTAAAGGTAAAGTTAGGATTCTGAATCAGAAATAAATCCTGTTTTACACTTAAAGCTTGGAAACGCTTTGTTGCAGCAACATTCTTTTCATTGATTGCTTATGGAGATGTTACCTATATGTCAGCATCTTCCAAGTGCTTACAGTCATGGAACCCAGTGTACCATTCTGCTATGAGGTTTGTGACGGGATGCAGCCGCCCACGCATCACTGTGAGCTCTTCGCCAAAGCTCAGTGGCCTTTTCTCACACCGAGGAAGGTTCACCCATTGGATGCTTTTGGTTTACAAAGCTCTTCTCAGCCTGGTTCCATCTTATTTGTCTTCTCTAACCACTACTGTTTGCGTTCAAATGACATTTTTCACCTACACATTCCTTGTGTTCAGACTGAAATGGGAAAACAACGTTTAGTTTTTTGTCTGCTCCTTCTTCTTTGAACACTATGCAGCTGGAAACTAAATGGACTGAACTGGTTTCTTTTAATGTTTTCTGCTCATTTTCACTTGAAAGAGTGGAACTCTGTCAATCGGTGTTTATGCTTTTGAATGTTGATGTCAATGTACATTTTAACGACAGTTTTTTAAAATCAAACTTATGTATCTTATTTTAATATTGTCGCATTTCATGTTGTCTAATTGTTTTCTGTTATGTTAATTCAGTTGCCCTTGACATGTGCTGACCTCTTCGCCAGGTCCCCCTTGAAAAGAGATTTCAATCTCAATGGGCATTTACCTGGTTGAATAAAGGTTAAATAAATTTAAAAAAATGATTTCAGAGATATATATTAAATATTGCATGTTGCTTTGAAATTTCTACAGTGCTATTTATCAAGAGTTCCATAAAACACATTCAAATAACACTTTTTCAGATGTTATGATATGTGGATCTTCTTCTTCTTCTTTTCCTTTCGGCTTTTCCCTTTCAGGGGTCTCCACAGCGAATCAACCTACTCCATCTAACCCTATTCTCTGTATCCTCATCTCTCACACCAACTACCTTCATATCTTCTCTCACTATGTCCATAAATCTTCTCTTCGGCCTTCCTCTAGACCTCCTGCCTAGCATCTCCAATTCCAGCATCCGTCTACCAATACAGTCCCTATCCCTCCTCTGTAAATGGCCGAAACATCTCAGTCTGGCTTCTCTTACCTTCTCTCCAAAACATCTAACATGAGCTGTCCCCCTAATGGACTCATTTCTGATCCTATCCATCCTCGTCACTCCTAAAGAGAACCTCAACATCTTCATCTCTGCTACCTCCAGCTCTGCCTCCTGTCTTTTGTTCAGTGCCACTGTCTCCAAACCATACAGCATTGCTGGATATGTGGATTCTACCTTTTATTTGTTTGAGAACTGATTATTGACCTCCACCCGGACCAATTTATAAGTTAGATTTTTCTTCAAGCATGATCCAACGGCATAAATAAATAGATATTTAATATCAGTTTTCCAGTCTCAACCTGGAGGGCTTAAAAGATGAAATCTGCCAAACTCTACTGACAAGCCTCTTTAATTATTATCATGTTATTTTTGAAAGGCAGATTCAGGTTACAAGTATAATTTACCTTTTGGAATTAAACACAGAAAAATGCAAGAATATTGAGGAGTGTATACCTAATTTATCTCTAAGTTGTCCAAAATGCTTGTGGGATGCAATTCTAGACAAAGGTTTCTTTGTTTTGGAGAGACTTCGAACAATTATAGGATGACAGTGTGAACACCATAGTAAATTACTGATTCTGCACAGAACCCAAAGTGTGGGAATCACCTTTTTTACATTTTATTGTATATTAAAGAGGGAAATAGTGAACTGGTCAAACCAATGCAATAAATTATGTGAATAAATGAGGAAAAAAATATAGTATTAAATACGATAATCGTCTATTAGTTTTTGAAGTATTTGAACAGCCTCACTTGTTCTGTTATAATTCATCATTCAGAAGATCACAACCACACCTAACTAGTTTATGATGTCATGCAAGTTTCGCTGGAGTCAGCAAAGTCATAAAGTTGGAATGTGAGAAGGGATAGTATATCATTTTATCGACCAACAATTAAGAAAATTGAAAACAGGTTAAAGGCCCTTTTTCTTGATGCCTCCAGGCTGGGAAAATTGATAACCATCTTTATGAACTCAGAGGTATTCTCGTAAGAAACAGCCCAGATGTCCAGAGGCAGACTGCCAGGGTATATAACCTGGTGGGGTACACAGAGACATTTACATTGTCCGAATGCTCTCCAGGCAGACCATGGTGCCTATTTGATGCTGTTCTTTTTTTAATAAAATATTTTTATATAATCAAGACGGTATATTCATCATCTTCTAAATCATCACTTTTTTGTAAAC
Source organism: Fistularia tabacaria (assembly GCA_901007705.1). Classification (NCBI taxonomy): domain Eukaryota; kingdom Metazoa; phylum Chordata; class Actinopteri; order Syngnathiformes; family Fistulariidae; genus Fistularia; species Fistularia tabacaria. The sequence continues at coordinate 215,797 of CAAKHD010013949.1, forward strand.
TACATCTCTCAGTGGGGAACAGGCACTGTTCTTGCAACATGGTGAAAACAACAAAAAAATACAAAAGAAGATTTGCAGATAACTTTATTCTCTCTGTGACAGCAACAAAGTTTCTGAAATGTCTAATTGACTCTTAAATCAAGATTCGAGATTTTTAATTTTCATTGTGCAGGCACAATGAAATTTTGTTGTGAGAGCTCCCAGCTCAGAGTATGTACAGGAAATAATAAATAGACAGACTATATACATGGTATATAGGCATGATATATACAATACGGAATGAAAAGTAAATACAAAAGGACATGGTATATACAAATAGCAGCAGGATGGCATGAAGGGAGATATGAATATGTATATGAGTTTAAGTGCAGCTTAGTACAAGGAGGTGATGGGTGTGACATTGTCGGATAGATGTGAGATTGTTTCTGTGGGGGTGGCGGATGGAGTGGTTGTCAGCAGGGGGGCATTGTGATAGTTTGTGCCTGAGCAGGTAGGGGTTCAGGTGTGAGTGTGAGTGCTCTGCTGGGGGATGGGGTGTGGTAACTTGCAAGAGGGGGAGGGTTTGGGGTTGGGTTGCTTTTACAGCTCTTGGATAGGAGCTGTTTTTCCTGATGGGAGCGGCATGAACAGACTGTTGCCCGAGTGGGTGGGATCTGTCGTAATGTTTCTGGCCTTCTTTTGCATCCATGCATTATAGATTGAACCCAGATCCAGAGGGGGGCAGCCCACAATGCTCTCTGCTATTCTCATCACCCCAGCATCCTGACATAGGTTTTGGGGGACTGTAGGTGTTGTGCGCGATGTGAAGTGCAAGCGAGACAGCATCCTCCATGGAGCGGTTTTCCCTGTAGGCAAACTGTAGACTGTCCAGCCCGGCAGGGATTGTTTCCTTGATGTGTTTGAGGAGGATCCTCTCAAAGCACTTAATGATCACTAGGGTTAGGGCAACAGGGTGGTAATCGTTGAGGCAGGTGACAGACGATTTTCTTGGCACAGGCAAAATGATTAAGGACTTGAGGCATACAGAGACCGTGGACAATTGTAGGGACAGATTAAAAACATTCAGAAAGATCCCTGATAGTTGATGACTTCAGGGTCCTACCTGACACCCTGTCTGGTCCTGCGGCCCTGTTGGTGTTGATCTTCCTCAGGATAGAACTAACTTGGTGCAGCTTCAGGATGAGAGGCTGTGGAGCCTCTCTGCCGCTTGACGAGTCGAAATGAGCCAAGAAGCTGTTTAGGGTGTCAGGCAGGGAGGGTTGTGGCTGACTCGCTGGGCACTGCTTTTGTAGTCGGTGATAGCCCTGATGCCTCTCCAAATGTGGCGTGGGTCTTTGTTGTTGAAGTGGTCCTCAATGCGTCTGTACCTTTTTTTTGTTAGCTGTATGCCCTTTCTCAAATTGCTGTAGGCCAGCCTGTTGCCAGCTCTATAGGTGGCATCCCGGGCTTTAAGCAGGGCCCTCACTGTGCTGTCCATCCACGCCTTTTGGTTAGTAAAGACAGTGATTGTCTTTGCGGGCAGGACAGCATTGGTGCAGAATTGAACATAAGGCAAGACAGCCAATGTACACTCCTCAAGATCAGTGCCCTTCTTGACTACCCCCTGTCACTGGGTTCAAAACAGTCCTGTAGGGCCGAGGAGGTTTCCTCTGTCCAGACCTGGATTATTCTGATTACTGGTTTGGACCTGCAGATGAGAGGTTTATAGGCAGAGATCAGTTCAATTGAGATGTGATCTGACATTCCAAGATGAGGTTTAAGTCTGTATAGTTAAAGTCCCTAGCTACAATCACAGCAGCCTCAGGTTTTGAGTTCATCTGGCTGCTGATCAGGCAGTAGAGCACCTCCAGCGCTAACCAGCATTAGCTCGCGGTGGTATACAGGCTGCTATGATAATAATTGAGCTGAGATCTCTGGCCATTTAAAACAGTCTGCATTTCACTACAAGGTATTCCAATTTGGGGGTGCAGAATATCCCGATAAGGGTTGTAGCTGTGCACTACGAGTTTTGGATGTACATCACAGCACCTCCACCCTTGGACTTACCTGAAGCTGCAGTCCTGTTTGCACGAATCAGAGAGTGCCCCGCCAGCTTCCCGTCGTTGTCGAGGGGTGTTGTCATCCAGCCAGGTCTCGGTGAAGATCGCCACACATTTCTCAAACTTCCATGAGATGATCCCCAGTCGAATCTCATCCATTTTGTTGGTGAGTGATCTGGTGTTTGCAAGGAGGAGACTCAGCATAGCCGGTCTGTGTGGGTTAGTATGTAACCAAACCAACAGCCCAATCTGCTTGCCCCGTTTTTTGTTTACGGGGCCTCCTTCATCTCCCAGGCCACAGCCGGTGAATGGTGGGGGCTGCAGTTGTGTGCTGCAGCTCAGGTGGGATAAAATCCAGTTTCAGAAATTAGTGGACTCTGGAGTTTATTCCTAACGCCCACAGTTCGGATCTTCCTCACTGGATTAGTAAGTCCATTACAGAAGTCAGAAGAAAGAACACAAAAAAGCAGAAATAAGTATGGAAAGCTGGGAGCCTTCATTTTTTATACCGGACTCACGTTTGTAGGGGGACTGGAGCCTATCCCAGCTGTAACAGGGTGAAAGGCAGTTGCCAGTCGATCTCAGTCAGCCACGTATAAAGAAACACAATAGGTCACTCTGTCATTCACACAGCGGCAATTTAGTCTTCTGTTAACCAACTGCATGTTTTGGGATTGTGGAAACCCACACACACACAGGATGCAAACCCCATGTAAAAGGTCCCTTGGTGCGATTGAACCAGGAACCTTCTCGCTGTGAGGTGGACATGCTAACCACAGGACCACTGTGACACCAGCAATTAAGTAAAGGAAAAAAACATGAGTGAAAAACAAAAAAAATGTATTGGTATGGTTTATAATTGTCAACACTCCCACGTTTTGTTTTTTAGCACATTGTTCAACTGATGGACTGAACAACTCAACTCCAATCTTCTATATAAATTGAATTTATTGTCATTCTGCATTTGCGAAAGTCTGTTAAAAAGGTGATTATTGTAGACTATGATAACACACAAACAGTTCACTTGAGTCAGAATGTGATCTTACTCTCAGTCTTTGAAATTCTGAAAATGAAAACAATAATTACAGTTGGGGACTTGGCCTGAAAAATGTTCAGCTAAATCGAGTCAAATCAACACTGTGTGAAAAAGTTCAGAGAGTACAATTTTTCAGTGGTTCAACATAGTCATGAACACAGTTGCCATAGCAATGTGGAGAGGGAGAATGATCACTTCTTAAGCTTCAGAAAGAATATACAGAATTAATAAATCCATCTTGCTAAGAAGATCATCTGTTTTTCTGCTCCCAAAATACTGAGAGATGCATGCACTGTTGAAAAATTATATTTTTATAAATGATAAAATCCTGACACAAACTATCTTCCAACCAACTGCTCTTTAATATATCGGACTCTTTGATGCATACGCTTTTGTGTAAGCTTCAGTGCTATAATTGAGCAGGATGTGAATATATATAATAATGAGATACATTTAATCATATCACAGTAAAGTCATACCAGTTTCACATTCTTAAGCACTTGTCACATGACAGACTTTAAAGTAGATACAAACCTAGTATAACACATCCACAAAAAAGGATAAATGAAACCACTATTAGAAACGGAAATGTGTGAAATTGGAAATAAATTGCCTCTGTTGCTTTTTTAGATGCTTGTTTGTGCAACATCAAATACCAACATTCACATGTGTGCCATGGACATTGTTTCAGCTTGGGAAGCAAGGTTGAAACACAAGCACTTTTCTCTCAAATGAGCCATGAGACAAGATAGAATTATTGGCAACCACTGTATTTTGCCAACGACCAGTAATCAGGGCAGTCATGGATGACTGAGGGAAAGATGGGTCCTACCAGAACTGGATTACATGGCCACCTGGGCAAAGATGGTCAAGGGGAAGTGATCCCTACCATCAGGGAAACCCAATTAAATGCCTTGGGAGGCTATATGATGCTTCCCGGTCAGATAAGAACAGCATCTCCGAAACCAGAAGGCAGAGTTGAAGAGTAGAAGACTTCCCTTCCTGGGAAGTGCTGGATCTACCAACATGGCCTGCTCCCAAGACTCATGTGGCTTATCACCATGTATGACATGTGCCTGTCAGCTGTTGAGCGAATGGAGAGGAGGTTCAACAAGCACCTTCGTAAAAAACTGGGAATACCCCCAAGCTTTACATCTTGGGGATCTACATAAGGTCAGGCCAGCTCCACCTTCCCCTGTCATCAGTGGTGGAGGAATTCAAAGTAGCAAAGTGCAGACTGACCCTGACATACATGGACTTTTAAGACCAGTGTACTAGAGAAGCAGGAGTCAGAACAAGATCTGACCGCAAGTGGGCAGCCAGCATGGCAATCAACCTGGCAGAATGTTCTCTCAGGAGCAAGGACATAATTGGAAACCCTCGCACTGGAAAACAGGAGCTAGGAATAGCAAATTTTTCAGCAGTGGTCAAAGTCTAAGAGGGGAGAAGAGGGAGAAGAGCAAAATCCACTGAGCTTTTGACTCTAGGAGCCTGGACGAGGTGGAATCTCCCCAAAAGATCCATCACAACGAGTAACCTTTGGCGGTTGGAGCCCTTCTGAATATCCTTTCTTCTCCGAGCAGTGTATGACACCCTGCCGACCCAAGTCTGTTTGCATAGGTGGGGGATGAGGGAGGACCTGCTCTGCAAGTTTCTGGCAGTAAGGTAACATTGGTGCGCATTCTGTCAGGGTACAAGACACAGGGAAGATACAGGTGGCACAATGACAAGATGTTGGAAGTACTCGCAGACATCCTGGAGCAAAAGAGGGGGAAGAAGCAACCAGCTAAAGTAGGACTGCTTCTGAGCACCTTTGCATTTGTGAAAGAGGGTCAAAGACCTGCCATCCACATTCAGGCTAGGCAGAATCTCCTGCAGGCAGCCCAGAGATTGGAAATGCAGGTTGACCTTAGAAGGAGACTCCAAATTTCTAGAGGCATTAATGTCGTGGTGAAGTTGACAGTGCCATGGGAGGAGGGCTGTGCGGAAGCTGCAGAGGGAAAAAGCCAAATACCAGCAACTTGTTCTAGACTGTAGGAATAAAGGGTGGGCAACATGGCTGATGTTTGTGGAAGTGGGATGTCAAGGATTCCCAGAAAAAATTGTATGGAATCCCATGACAAAGGTTGGTCTGACAGATCACTTGAGGAGAGCAGCAGTTAGTAGGCTGGGGGAAACATCTGAGAGGGCGTCCTGCTGGATCTGGCATAAGAGAGAAGACACAAGCTAGAAGCCTGGAGGAGTGACCAGTGACCTGGCCAGTCACTGTAGACCTGCCAACTACAGGGTGTTGTGGATAAGGGTCGAAACACCCAGGAAAGGTTTGGGACCATTTGATGACCTCACTTCCAAGCCAATGCTTCAACCATTAGAAATAGGTGTAGGTTTGGATGCAGATGTATTGTATAACTTTATCCATTCATTTGAGTAAATGACTGAACAAACCAACAAATGAATCGTATTGATAAACTCATAGAGTCAAATGTTTGATTGCTGTTTTTTTTTTTTGATCTCATCTTTTGTCTTGTTTGTGTTTTTTTTTTTTTTTATTATCAATTGCTAGTACACCCATAGTGGTTTACCATTTTTCCAAAATGGCAAAAACTTAAACCCAAACTATTGCAGTGGTTAATAACGGGGTAAAAATACAATATTAAACAGCATGGAAAGTAGTTGATCTTATTGGGTCCCTCTCCAAAATTGTGAATTATTAACCACTTGATGTTGATAGACCAATAGACCAAGAAATCAATGGTAAAAATGTTAAACAGTAAACTATGTTCAGCATGAAGGGTATTGGAGGTTTCTAATCCCATATAATTTATATGCTTTTAATTTACATGTATGAATGTATTAGGTTTAGATGTTTTACCCTTGAAAACCTCATTATCCTCAACACTGAACAATGGAGCCTTATAATGTCAAAATGCTGCCAACAGGCCTGTTCTTTGTACATTTAGCTGTTTACATTATGTTTATTGTCATATCCATTAGACAGGATTTTTGATTTAATAAAATGTTTAGTTTTTTGAGAATCCAAGTGTCAGATATCTGCCACCAAGACTAATCTATTTAGAGTTCTTTTTCACATATTTTGCATATTTAATCATGCATGTTTGCCAATTACGATCATTCATCACAGGCATCCATCTGTTTTGTTTATTCATATACAAGAAAATCCTGGATTACCAGTCCCATTTAAAAACCTCTCTTGTGGAAGACTTTATTTAATTTAATGTGTTCCAGAAAGGTGCTGGTATATTGTCCTGGTCATTTTGGATTGTATTTGTGGTGTTCTGGATGATTGAGATAATTTTTTTAATATGGACCGAATTTCTTTTTTACTTAAATTATGGGAGTCCCAATTAGGACATTATAAATAAAATATGAACATAAAAACCCTAATAATATATAATATATTCTAAAGGCTATATTATCCTCTATTGGAATGGCAGAGTTCTGATGGACATGTAGTAATACAACAGTTACTGGTTTGATAACTTTGACAAGTTCTTGAAATAATTAGTCTCAGCACCTTCAATATAAGTATATGAAAATGTTAAATATTAGTGTATCTATAAGCTAGTGTAAGTTTTGCCACTCCTTTATACATACCAAGAGGAATGGAACACAATTGCTGCTGTGTGAACCTACCAATCTGCCTGTATAATCAATCATAGTAAATACATATCCATGAAAATAATTTTAATTGTTAAAGTGCGCCACAATGTCAAAGTAAAGTTAGTGAATGCGTTTGCAATCATTCATTTTTAAATGAGGGTTAACAGAAACATATTGTGGATAAGATATGAGTTGATGAAATTTATGACAAAAATAATAATGATCAAGCCCATAGAAGATATTAAGGAAACAGTAACAGTACCATCAGCTTGAGAAACCGGTCCGAACAAACTGCCAGAACCTCATTACCATTACAAATTATGGTTTATCCTACATAATATATATTTATTTTTGTTCTTACTTTTTCTTGTTTCTGAAGCAATTATCATTATACTAATTAATAATTTCAGATCATTCTGGGCAATTGGCTACATACCACAATAACATGAGCTAATCATTTCTCCGCATGGTTCTTGTTAAGCATATGCTATATATATACACATTGGATTAACAATTCCATGAATTAAGTTACAGAACCCTCTCAGCCTGCTTAATCAGCAACAAGAATTTTTGATTAGAAAGCACCCAAGTAGTTGACCAACATTAAAAGCCTTGGACAGTAGAAAGAAAAAAGGAATATTCATGCCCATATGTCTGATACGCAAATCTACGCTTCCGCCTTCTGTTCTTGAAATTAAGAAAACAAACAAGAAATTTAACTGAATACAGTCAGAATGAGCCTGGAAATGTGATAGATGATAATGATGGGCATTTTTTACCATCACATGTATGCAAACATGTCATCCAGCAGAACCATTGGCTTGCAAACAAGTACCTGTGAATGAATACATGCTGATTTGGTGTAAAATTTCAAATTACTTATTTATTTATCTCTGCTGTTTGTTCATTTTCACACTATCAAAGTATTGACAAATGACTTTCGAAAGCGAGGGGCAAACATAGCACACTGACTTGAAGCTTCTTAATTGCTCATGACAGTTCATAAAGTCTTTTGGCATACGCAACAAGCCAGGCACATTTCTAACTCATAGTCAAGTGTTCACATGTTAAACTCAGGTGTAGACTTTTACTTGACATATTTTGCTTTCTGAGGCCCCTCAGGGGACCTGTTGGGCTCCAGTAGAGCTGAATAGAATTACTCACAAGTATTTGATCTGCATTTTTAAAATGCATGGCCTTGCATGAATGAGACACTGCATTGCGGGGTTGAATTCACAAAAGAGTATTTATGATTTGGGTGCACCACCTTTTCTGATAAGAGTAATTGTTGGCTGCTGTGTACAAAGTGTTCCCTGTTAATGCATAGAACTCATAAAGTGTGACCCCGGGGATTTTCCCAGGCTGTCCAATGTAGAATACACATTGGTTTTGTCATGGTGAATGCTGGAGTTCAACTCAAACGCAAGGACACCGAGGTGAGGCGTTAAAGAGGTTTATTTTCAAGAAGACATAGAACTTGCAAGGAGAGGCGAATAGGGAACCAAGAATCTGGCATAGACAGGCTGGCAACAGGCTCCCTTTATCTTCAGCCTGATGAGGCTAGATGACCCGCACCTGTTGAGTTCACCCTCCTGTTCGGCTGGTGCTTAACGAGCAGCTGGATCACAACGTACCACCCCCCCCGCAACAGCCACACCCAGGCGGCCCAGTGGAACAAGATGGAAGGGAAGAGCAATAGTCCGAAATCAGGGCCGGATCCAAAATAAAGGAACGTGGCACCGAAGAGCAGTCCTCAGGGCCATAGCCTTCCCACCATCCCCTGCCCCGGCAATGGCAGTCAATAATCTGGACGGTGTACGCAGGGTGCCCCCAAATGTCCCAGGCGGGCAGAGGGTGCTTGGAAGGAGGGCACAAGGTTCTGGCAAGGACAGGTTTATCTTGGGACACATAGAAAGTTGGATGGATGCGGAGCCTAGTAGACAGACGGACTAATTACAGATTCTATGTCATATGGCCAATGAACCTAGGGGCTAATTTCCTGGGGACAGACTTCAAAGGGATGTCGTGAGAAGATAGCCAAGGGATGGACGCGATGGCAGACTGAAGTAACTGCAATATCCTTCTCATCTGTGGGAAAGAGTGGTGGTTGGTAGCCCATGGAGATTTTGAAGGGGGACATGCTAGTGGCAGTGGAGACATGTGATGTATGAGCATACTTGACCCAGGGAAGGAACAGGCTCTGTTCAGAAGGTTGGTGGACTTGAGACATGTGAGGGTGGCCTCAAGTTCCTGGTTCATCCGCTCTGTCTGACCGTTGGACTGGGGATGGAAGCCGAAGGTGATAGACTCTGGCGTTGAGTGCAAGACAAAACTGTTTCCAAACCTTGGAGGTGAATTGAGGTCCACGGTCAGATAGAATCTCTTGGGGGATGCCATGAAGACGGAAGACTCGTTTGACCAGCAGTTGAGCTGTTTGAAAAGCTGAGGGGAACGAGGTGGCAGGCTTTAGAGAAACGGTCTATGATGGTGAGAATGGCGGTCAAACCTTTGTTGGGTCCATTGACGAAATCGATTGCAATATTTGACCAGAGTCTCTTTGGAGTGGTTAAGGGTTGAAGGAGTCCAGCGGGTGGTCGATGGGAGGACTTGCAGCGAGCACAAACAGGGCAGGCAAGGATTTAGTCTGACGTCCTTGTGGAAACGGCCACCAGAAGCGGCAGCTTATAAGGGCAACAGTCCGGCTAATACCAGGATGGGCAGAGAATTTGGAAGAGTGGGCCCAGTGAATGAGCTGAGGTTGGGCAGAGGTGAGGATGTATCTTCTGCCTGGAGGACCAGTGCTGGGGTCTGGTTCCATCTGGAGGGCCTGACTGATGACCTCTTCAATGTCCCAGGAGAGAGACCCAACAATGCAGTTAGGTGGCAGGATGGGAGTTGTGTCTTCATTTGTGTCATCCGCCGAGAACTGGCAGGAAAGGGCATCTGGTTTAGTGTTTTGGGTACCTGGGTGATACGAGAGGGAGAGGTTGAATCTGGAAAAGAAAAGAGACTTCCGGGACTGACAGGAGTTGAGACGTTTAGCTGACTGAAGGTAAGCTAGATTCTTATGATCTGTCCAGACGAGCACAGGATGTTCGGCACCCTCCAACCAATGCCGCCACTCCTGTAAAACAAGTTTGATGGCAAGGAGTTACCGATCCCCCACATCGTAATTCCTTTCGGTTGGAGTCTGACTGTAATTTCGTATGAATCGGTGGTAAAAGCTGGCAAAACCGAAGAACCTTGGGAGCTGTTTGTGTGTTTGTGGGACCGGCCAATCTAAGACTGTTTTCAACTTTTCAGGATCTGTGCGAATCTGTCCACTTTCTAGGATGTAAACGAGGAAAGCTACAGATGGCTTGTGGAAATCACTTCGACCTTGATGTAGAGACAGTTCCCCAAAAGTTGCTAGAAGTGTTCGAAGGGGGTCTTGAAGGCAGTCTTCCATTCATCTCCCTGGCAGATCTGAACAAGATGGTAAGTGTTTCGTAGATCCAACTTAGTAAAAATGGTTGACCCCTGAATGGATTCGAAAGCTGAGGAGATGAGTGGTAAGGCATATCTGTTCTTAACAGGTATTTGTTTCAATCCACAGTCGTCAATACAGGGGCGTAGGGTCTAGTCTTTCTTCTGGATTAAGAAAAATCAAGCCCCCACAGGAGAGGAGGAGGGTCTGATTTGTCCAGCACCCACAGAATCACAGATGTATTTCTCCAGGGCCTCATGCTTGAGTCTAGGCTGTACAGGCTGTACAGCCTACTTCCGGATAGCGGAGCTCCAGGAAGGAGTTTGTGGAGGATGTTCTTTCGCTCCCTCAGTGGAAGAACTTTCAACGGAGATGGAGATGTGCCTTCATAGGTTTGCTTTAATACATGTTCATTCAAACATGCAGAGAGGCGCCTCTGCCAAACAAAGAGGAGCGCTCTTTCTTGTAGTCTGATACCACCAAAAGGTGCAATATCTGACAAATGAGAAACAAAAGGAGGATGTTATCATGGGAAACAGAAAGGGGGATGTTGTCTGTTGACACAGATGATCACAGGGGGCTGTTGTTCTCAAGTGCGAGCAGTTTATTGCCCGTAGTCACAAGTGATCAAAGGGAGTCTGGGGCACTGTGTATTACACTCGAGTGTGAGTGCAGGTTACATTTCTTTCACATTTCCCTCCTTTTGATCCCTAAGGATCAACCATAGCATCAATATATACAGGCGTAGATGACCTAAATCTTCAGAGAAATCACACCGCGCAGGGTTTCAAGAAGTCTCATCACAGGCAGGCTGGTGTCTCACAAGGGGTATAGAGTCAGGGTGGGGTGACCTTCACATCTGGTCGTCTGCCTCGCAGTCAGAGTTGTCAGACGAGGAGGATGAGTTGATATTTTGGCCTTCGATGCTGAGGAGAGGACGGTGTAGCATCTAGGCAGGAACTTCACGTTCGCTCGGTATCTATTAGGCAAACGAGGAGGGTACGGAGGCAAGGAATGCAACAACAACCACACAGTACTAGGATGGCAGGGAAGACGGCGAGGGAGGTCAGTATAGAGGCTATGAAGGCCTTGTATCGACCAAAAACAGAAAACCATTGATCCCATTTTCATTTTGTCACTAAGCCATCAACTGCCCTGGTCAGCTTTCCCATCAGGGCTGTGTTATTTGGGACAAAGGTGCAACACTGGTCTGGCGCAGACACCTCCTTTCTCCGCCAGGAGCATATCTAAGGCCAACCGATTTTGGAGCGCCATGAGGCTAGTAGCACGAAGCTGCTCATGCAATGCTTGGAGTCCGTCACAGGTGTAATTGGCTAAACACTGGACATTATAATGGATATAATTTATGCGGTCTACATTTTTGCTTGTGGTGCACCACCAGCAGAGAACCGACTCGAATCCGCCTGCGATTTGGTCAGCGCGTTTGTATTTGTTTGGGACTCCCCAAGGTACACCAATCACGTCGATGTAGGTGGGGTCACGATCGTGTCAATCGTTGGCGGAAAGGGAACGTTTGGTGCGAATGGTTGGCGATATTCTGGTAGGGAATCCTCAAAGAATAACTGCCGGAAGTAGGAGAGTTACAGGGGCACAAACACCGGTCCAGTTAAGAGGAAGGGTGGACCTGAAGGTGTAGCCGCCGCACCACCAGAACAAGTCAGTTCTAGGGACATTAAATTGGTTGGGGGAGTTACTGAGGGATTGACACCAGGAGGAATTAATGGAGCCCATATCTAGTGAGCCTGGAGACGAGTTACTAAAGCAAGTGAAATTGCTATTTGCTACGTTGGCGTCGAACAAGGGAGGGGATGGAGATCTAGGGGATACCGGGAAGGGATGTTCCCAGGACGAGCACTGAGAAGATGGCGATCGTTGAGAGGAGGCTTGTCGGGCAAGTAATATTTAGTTAAGGAGGTGGCAGGACAATTCGGAGGATGGGGCTGGGACCTAGGCACACCACACACTCTCGTCCTGCTGCTGTGCCTGTCTGTTCGGCTAGCAGAAGCCAGTTGTTCGTTTGGCCAGATACCCGGTCATTATTTTGAAATAATCATCCTTATTTAGTTGTTTTGGGATTGTGAACCGTGAGGCCTTTGTAAAGGTCCTTTGAAATGAGAGGACCTACTGTTAGTGCACCCTCACTGGTTGTGTCGTTTTTGATATTGCTACATATGGAAAAGTAGCGATAGGGCTCGTTGCCGGACTTGTAAACAAACAGAGTAAAATGGTAGCACGAGGGATAGTAAGAGGACAAACATCCGGATTGTCCGGGCTTACTCGGCTTACTAGAGAGGGGAGAAGAGTTGGTATTAAATGTGACCAGACCGATCCAGCTGGGTTTTTAGTCAGCTGGAGAATTCTCGACCAGTTGCGAGCTACATCAGTAGACATGTAATTGGATGGGGACCAGTTGGACCCAGTGTACGCGAACACTGTGCCCCAGTGTGAATTGTCATCTGTATGGGACATGTACCACTCGTATTTCGACCAATCCGAGGCCAAATAGCCCCCTATTTGAAAGGAGGTGAAGGGAATGGTAAGGAATGCAGAGAACACGGGTGCATCGTAGCAAACATATAGGAGAGCATAAGTTATAGGCACAGAAGTATTGCATAGATTGTCATTCGAGTGGAGTCCCGAGGTTCCACGCTTCTGACGAGAGGTGGAGGAGTGGGGATTATCAGAGGGTGGGGGGTAATTGGTGGTGTTGGGGTTCTGTGGTGGGGATGTAGTTTAGAGTTAGCAGAAATGCCAGTAAATGGGGAGGGCTATGATGAGGATGAGGATGAGGAGTACACACATTGTTCTTCTGAGGGGCAGACGGGAGCTCCGAAATGGGTGCCAGGGCCGGGGTGGTTCCATGGTGGTTGAAGTCGCTGATCTTTAGAGAGTGCTGGGATCTGCCGGTGAGGCGGTCGTCGTTACTTCTAATGGGGCGAGAGCTGGGACGGTCCTACAGTGAGTTACATGGATCCAGGTGGCGCATTCTGCTACTTTCACTGTCGTCTGCGTCGTGAGGAGAATTTGGAATGGACCAGTCCACCGCTGGGAATTCCAGGTCTTTCGCTGGAAGTTTCTGATGAGGACCCAGTCTCTGGCTAGGCGGCTTTGTCAGAGCTTGACGCCAAGGATTGCATGGCGGAGAGCGGAGAGAACGGAACATGGGAAAGTTAGGGGGCCGTAGACGGAGGAGGAAGTCTGGAGACCGCTTTCGCAGCATGGTCAGCTCAAGCATTGCCTGCAGAGACAGGATCATAGGCATTAACATGGGCTGTGCATTTACACACTGCCATAGCAGCCGGGAGGAGAATGGCGTTGAGAAGCTGTGAAATGAGGGAATGGCTAAGAATAGGTTTTCCATCAGATTTGAGGAAACCATGGTGTTTCCACAAGGCTCCGAAATCATGGACTACGCCTAAGGCGTACCTGGAGTCAGTACAGATGGTGACCCGTTGATGGAGGGATAGGTGACAGGCCTCAATGAGAGTGACCAGTTCGGCAGCCTGTGCTGAGTGGTTGGAAGGGAGAGGGCCAGAGAGTAGCGTATCGTGATCAGGGCAGACGGCAAAGCCGGCCCTGTTGGTGCCAGCTGGGTCTTGAGAAGTGGAGCCGTCAACGTACAAGATAAGATCAGGGTTGTCAAGAGGGGTGTCAGACAAATCAGGCCGGGGGGAGCATGTCAGAGCCAGTTCAACAGAACAGTCATGAGGGTCGCCGTTGTCAAGTAGGGGAAGTAAGGAGGCTGAATTTAGGCCAGTACAGTGCTTGACAATTAGGTTAGGCATTTCGACAGACAGGTGTGATACCTGAGAAAACGCAAGACGGAAAAGTGAGACGTTCTGTGCTCCACAAAGATGTGAGTTATCGAGTGTGGGACCAGAAGGGTAAGAGGCGTGTATCCCACAATGTCACGGGAGGCTAAGACAGCCTTTTAAGCGGCTGCGACTGCGCGAAGGCAGGGTAGGAGACCGGTCAAGTTTGGCAGAGGAAAAGGCTATTGGGCGAAGAGAGTCGCCATGTTTCTGCAGCAACACAGAAGTCATGCACCCAGAGCATTCGTCCACAGTCTGAGTGAAGGGTTTAGAAGGATCCGGTAGGCCCTTGAGGTCAGAGAAGGCTGATTCAGTTTCGGGTGTCCAGTGTAAGGTAGATCTGAGTTGTCTTGAGTGGGTTTGTTCTCGGAGGGGATGTTCGCGTTCAGAGTAGTTGGGGACAAAGGCACGGCAGTAGGAACATACCCAGGAAAGAGAGGAGTTGCTTAGGTTTGGTGGGTCTGGGCGTTAAGCAGATAGCGTTGATGTGTTTACTGGATAACGATTGATCTTATTCGTTGAGCACATCGCCAAGAAAAGTGACTTTTTGTTAGACATACTGCATTTTGGAGAGGCTAACCTTGTGTCCCTTGGCGGCAAGGTGACAGGTAGAGGTAGAGGTAGGTAGAGCTATGGTGTCACGCCTACACTGATTTTGAGAGGGGGAGCACACTATTAAGTCGTCAACATATTGGAGGAGGGCGGAGCCCTGGCTCAGGGTGAGAGAGGACAGTGATGCGGCTAGGGCCGTATTGTAAATGGTTAGGGATTCCGCATATCCCTTCGGCATACGCGTGAATGTGTAGCCACGTCCTTTGAACTGAAAAGCAAACCAGAACTGAGAGTCTGGGTGTACTAGGACACTAAAGAAGCCATTCGAGAGGTCGATTACTGAGAACCAACACGTGCCAGGGGGTATTCCGGACAGCAGTGTGTAAGGGTTGGGGACGAGAGGGGCGCGAGCTTGAACGGCGGAGTTGACAAATCTCCATTCCTCGGGAGCGGGAGGTGGCCTATATTTCTTTACTGGGAGGATAGGGGTGTTTACAAGGGAGTCATCGCATGGGCGGATAACGCCAGTGTTTTTTAGAGATAAGAACACAGGGCGAATACCCTCTATGGCTTCTGGGCGCAACGGATACTGGCCGCGTTTTGGGCGAAAAGAGGATTTGGGGGTCATCAATAAGGGCTTACAGTTCTTGATGAGGCCAACATCATATTTGTGACGGGCCCATACGCATGAAGGTACAGCGTCTAGATCAGGGTAAGAGTCAGGGTCGCCCGTGGGAGTGGATGTTCGAGTCGGGGCAACATGCTTCTGCACCAGATGCAGGGTTCTTAAGGCTGGTTCACAGAGGGATAAGGGCGTTTCAGTATACCTGGGCTGACGGGGAGAAAAACACAGGGAAATTGGTGATTAGGATCCAGTCTGTGAGGTCAGCACATGATTGAACCCAGGGGTCAAGATCCTCCCAGTTATCAGCAGGGGTTTTGGCTAGGGAAACGTGTGGGGCAGCAGATGGAACGCTACGGAGAGGGATTTGTACAAGAGACAGACAAACAGACACAGCGCAGCGCATGGTCGACCAGAAGAGATCTTGAATTTGGACACCATCATTTAAATCTGAGAAGAAATTTTTTCATTATTTGTGCCAGTTTTGGCGGTGTAATGCAGGTCGGTACTTTGCATAAGGATAGCCTTTGGGCTCACCCTCGCTATTGCCATGGCAGTTAGGATTTTTAATTGGTTATATGGGATCCACCATTGATAAACATATAGTGGCGAGTTGCTTTGGTACTTTAGGCTTCATTTCAACATTAAATAAGTGAGGTCAGTTCGTTTAATGGGTCTGACTCCCTTGGGGGTGGGCACGAGCTTAACTTGCAGTAGGAGGATGAGATCTCTGCCCATTAGGTTAATCGGGCAGCAGGGGGATAACAGGAAAGAATGCTGCACAGTTACTTTGATGTCCTCCGACGTGCAGGACAGTGGGGCAGTAAAATATTCTTTGACATGTTCACCTGAAGCTCCGATGGAGTAGAGGGATTTTCTGCTCATTGGAGTATTGATGGGTAACTCAGAGGTTTTGACCACAGAATGTGTCGCCCCTGAGTTGACTATGAATTGGATTAGTTTTCCCGCTACTGTTAATGAGAGCATAGGCAGGGACTGTATGCTATGGTCAGAGGGTGGAGGTAATGGTGTGCACACAAGCATGGGGTAACCCAAATTATTTTGCACAGATGGGTCGTTGTCTTTGGGCTGTGTCTCCCGGACTCCCTCCTCTCGGCTATTGTCTCAATCAGAGATCGGGCCGTGACGCTGGCCACGCCCTCTAGCAAATTGTGGGCGACAGCCTCGGCCTCGTTCATCTCCAGCACCGCCTTTTCCTCTTTCTTTGCTTCTCCTGTTTGGACAGTCTCTTGCCCAGTGGGCCCAGTGGCCCGGTGGCCCAGGGTCAGGTTGACGCGATGCTTGACGTCCGAGCGTTTTCTCGCTGTCTTTTCTGGCAATGCTTGGCGTGTTTGAGCAGATCGCTCAAACAGGTCTGGGGGTCCTCTGCCTCAACGCAGGAGTCTCGGGTGAGACCTGCTAGGTCTTTGTTCATTCCAGTGAGGAAGTGTTGCTTGAGCATGCACTCATAGGGTCCTGTGGTGATGGCAGGATCAGGGACAAGACGGGGAATACTGCCATGATCATCAAAGGCTTGCTGCAGGTGAGTAAAGTACTCAGTGACATCTTCGTTTTCCTTCTGAGTGCAGGCTGCTACCTTTGCCATGTCACAGATCACAGGAAACGGATTTAGGAGAGCCATTGCTAGGCCCCAAACCCAGCGGGCATAAGCGTCGTCTTTGGGGTCATCGGAGGTTTCCCATTCCGGAGTCTTCGGTGCACGATCAGTGCGGAGATATTCTCTCAACAGGGTCAGTTGGGAGGGGCTCAGCACATACGGCAGAATGCGTGCCATTCCATAACTCTGTCGGGGTGAACTGTCTGATGAGAATCAGTAATTTTTCAGCCATTTTGTGTCCGCCTTTGTCGGGTGTTGGAAGCTGTTTGGCCATTCTGGTCATGTCTTCAAAGGTCCAGGCTTGGTAGACGTACATGGGACCTTGGGGTCCCGCCACTTGCACCATTGGGGGTGTGTATACAAGTTTTGCTGAAGCGGAGGCTTGGAGGGTAAGGGTGGCTGGGCCTGGAGACAGGCTCGCTTGGGCCTTTGATGGGGCGGATGTTGTTGATGAGGAGGATAAACTCTCATCAGGGCTGAAGCTCTGCGGCCTGCCTGACAGTTGAAGGTTCTGCGGGGGAGGGGTGGAGGTGTGAGATGTGCCATTTGGGGGTGAGTAGTCCTGGAGATTCACCTCAGACAAGTTTACCATCGGTAGGGTAGGATACAGAGAGGCCCCCGGTGGGTTTTTGTGGCCCGTTCGGTGAGTCAGATTTTAATGGAATTAAAACTTTCTGAATTTGCTTTCTCTCCCTCTTTTCGCATTCACTTTCCCACATCTTCAAACAATTCTCCATACTCTAATTTCTTTTCACTTCTTCAACCTTAATTTTCTTTTTCTCATACATTTTGTTGTTCCCATGTTGTCATGGGAAACAGAAAGGGGGATGTTGTCTTTTGACATAGACGATTGCAGGGTGCTGCTGTTCTCACATGCGAGCAGTTTATTGCCTCCTGGAATGTTCTTATCTTGCCGTAGTCACAAGTGATCAAAGGGAGTCTGGGGCACTGGGTATTACACACGAGTACGAGTTAAATTTCTTTCGCAAGGTCTATAGCTCAGTCTTACGCCTGTATGGCAGCAAGGACAGAGCTTTGTCCTTGCTGAAGACTGTGGGCAAGTCGTGGTATTCCGGTGGAACAGAAGTTAAATCAATGGTTGGTTCTAGAGTCTTAAGGTCTGGTTGGCAGATTGAAGGGCAGATTTTAGGCAGATAGGCAGAATGAGCTCCAGCTTTCAAGTCGACCAGTAGCCCAATGGACATGGGGGTTGTGTAGGACCAGCCATGGAAACCCTAACACAGCGGGAAACTAGCAACAGGAAAAGGAGGAACTCAGTAGTCCCCCTATGATACCTGAAGGGATTAGAGTGGCTGTGTTGGTTTTGTGAGTAATGGCAGTCAGAATCCTCCAATCCAGGGCAGAGACAGAAAGTGGGCAACGGTACAGGGTGTAGGTTGAGATGGCGGGCCACGCTGAGATTGATCATATTCTGTTCAGCCCCCGAATCTACAAGCGCCTGGAGGCCATGAACTGCGCCCTCACGTAATAGTTACAGGTACACTTAAACAAGGATGATTGTGTTGAAGAGTCCTGTCCACCAGTACTCCTGCCTCTACTGGTGGGCGTTGTCTTTTAACAGAGGGCAACAGGAAACGTGAACGGGGGAACCACAATACATACATAAGCCGTTCCTGGTGCAACGCTGGCACTCGTTGGTTCTGGTTCCGGGGTTGTAGACCTGTGTCTGGGATGAGAGAAAGGGCTGGAAGGAGATGGATCATTAGTGTTGTGCTAGACCGCTCATCTAGTTCTCTCCTTGCTTCTCTCCCTCAGACGATTATCGAGGCAGATAGCCAAGGATAAAAGTTAATCTGGGATCTCAGGCTCCTCCAAGGGGGCTAGTTGGTCCTTCAAGGAGTTGTTGAGAGCATAGTGATCTTAAGTGCAGGGGGGTTCCACCCAAATGCAGCCGCAAGTGTTCTAAATTCAATAGAGAACTCAGAGACTGTTTAATTATCCAGAAGTTTCTGGACCTGGTGATGTGGTCGGAATCTCCGCTGAGGGTCCACGTGAAGTCCTGGATAAACTGGGAGAAAGTGCACCCAAAGCTGGAACATTCCTGAAATGGGCCTCTGCCCATCTGAGGGCTCCGTCAGTGAGAAGTCCGAGAACAAAAGAGATCCTGGCATCGTTGTGGGGGAACCAGTCCGGTGAACGGTTGAACACCAGAGTGCACTGCAAAAGGAATCCCTCACAACGACCTGACATCTACGGAGAATTTCTCTGGCATGGGGGAGCCAACCCCTCTGGGAGTAGAGAGGGCCTGGTGGAGATAAATCCGACCGAGGTCCAAGCAGCAACTGAGTAAGCTGAGCCAGATGCTGGTTGGTGATCTCCTGTCGTTCATTAAGTGACCTCAGAGCAGTGTCATGAGAGAAGATCACCAAGCTCTTCTCAGCTAGGGCCCTCCCGAGAGTGTCCCCTGGGTCAGAAAGGCCAGATTGTTTTGTCATGATGAATGCAGGGGTTTGACCCAAACGCAAGGACACTCTGAGTTGGTGAGGCGTTAAACAAGTTTATTTACAAGGAGACATGGAACTTGCGAGGAGAGGGGAATAGTGAACCATCCATCTAGCACCTAGAGGCTGGCAACAGGGTCCCTTTATCTTCAGCCTGATGAGACGAGATGACTCGCACCTGTTGAGTTCACCCTCCTGCACGGCTGCTGCTTAACGAGCAGCTGGATCCCAACAGGTTTATAAAGTTATAAATTACAATTGATTATTTTTCTTATTTCATAGACATTGTATAAAAAGAGATAATTATCAGATACTTGTTATTCACCAATAAAATACAGAGTAATGAGGGTAAGTCAAGTTTGATTTGAATTTGAGCGGTGCAAAACGAGGTCTTGAACATGAAAGAAGGTAGTCCATGAGGTGGTGGGCTCCCACAGGGGGCATCTTAGGCTCCTGGGAAAAAAAAAACTGGCAAGAAGTGTGGCAAAGTTGATGACAGCTTCTGAAGAAGATGCATCTGCCCAAGGCAGCATAAACATGGCTCATAGCTCAAGTTGCTCATCTGCATAATGTCATAACAATGTGTAGGAGGGTGTTGAGTTACTTTTAACACTGTGATAGAGAGCATCGCGTACCAGCTGAAAAAATAAACAGAAATATAACAACAAAGTGCAGTGTTAGTGATTTTGTGAAAATCGTAATTCCAAAAGACAGGGAATTACGTACGTTTTCATGCTTGCCAGTCATGTGAGTCTATTATACACAGGAAAATAGTTTTGAGTTTAAGATATGTTCATGACAAATAAATCTTCTGATAACTATACAATGTCAATTTGATATTTCAGTGAACAATTCAATCATGATCACAAAACATTCACAACAAAGCTTCAACTTTATTGTGAATGTTCACTATTCAGCATGATCAATCTGCATAGTAATTAACTGTCTAGTATATACAGGAGTTGAACAAAATTGTCAATATGCACCCCCAAATGAATGATTCAATTCAAACTTAGTCATTCATTCATTATCTATACCACTTATCACATGTGCCACTTGGTGTTAGGGGGATACATTCTGGACCGATTGCCAGTAGATCACTAGATAGAACCATTTCCCCTCCTATTCACATCTAAAGACAATGTAGAGCCTTCACTCAATCTCAAGCAAAACCTGGAGAAATATTCAATCAGGCACCTGGAGAATACGTATTACTCAAGATCAGCTACTCGCACTGAACCCAACGCTTCCGCCTTGGAGGTTGGGAATGCAAACCCCTGTATTCCTGTCTTCTTCTTTTCCTTTTGGCTTTTCCCTTCAGGAGTCGCCACAAGGAATCAACCTCCTTCATTTAACCCTATTCTCTGTATCTTTCATTGTATCATATCCTTCATTGTACAACTTCATTGTATGGCTCAGCAACTTCATCCCTCTATTGTTACCCCAATTCAGCACATCTCCCTTATTCTTAAAAATAGGTACTGTCCTACTTCTTCTCCATTCCTCGGGCATCATCTCACTCCCTAAGATCCTTTTACAAGACTCTTGCCTTTCTTCTTCTCTCTCTGCTTTCAAACACACCTTCCTCCTCTCCTTCTTCGACCCACAGTAGCCCAACTTTGCGATGGTACCCTGAAGGTTATCAGCACCAACAGTGGTCATTGTAACCCGGGCCTCGATCTGGTATGAAATTCTTAGGTTCAATTCTCATATTTGGTTTTGGTACAAGTTTTATGCTAGATGCCCTTCCTGACACAACCCTCTGCATTTATCCGGGCTTGGGACCGGCTCAAGGAGACACTGGCCTGTGCCCCCCCCCTCCCCCTCCCCCTCCGAGGCTGGCTCAGAGAGACACTGGTCTGTGCCGCCCTGAGGCTGCATTGGATATTGTCTGTCTTCCAAATATGGGATTTCTCCATTGCCCTTTAAAAATAGATACACACTGCACATAATACACATCATATTTCATTAAATGAAAAGGACCCTGGTTCGTTTCCGACAGGGGACCTTTCTGTGTGGAGTTTGCATATTCTCCCCATTTCTACATGGGTTTCCTCCAGTTTCTTCCCACAGCCCAAAAACATGCAGCAGGTTGATTGGAAAATGGGGAAAATTGCCCCAAATGGTAGAGTGAATGATCGTCTGTCTATATATGAGGCCCTGCGATTGACTGGCGACCAGTCCAGGATGTACCCCACCTCTTGCCCGATGACAGCTGGGATAGGCTCCGGCATCTCTCGCGACTGTAAGTAGGATAAGCGTCAGACGATGGATGGATGGCTGGATATTACATGTGCCATAAAAGCATTGATGCTCTCTTTTGAATGACTCTATTTACAATGTTTAATCTATTTAATCATGCTTTGATGTGTGGAAAATGTTTTACCACATGTTGTGCTAAGTTTTTCCATAATAAGTAATAAGTCTTCCCGATAGAAACTGTTAGCTTGATATTTGATGAGTTATTTGAGGTTAGGTGATTCAGAAAATGGAGCCCTCTTACAGCAGCATCCATTATCAGTTCTGATAAGTAAAGTTCTCTAAAATAATGGCCCATTGGTCATCCAATGGAGCTTTTCCTTCAACACCAACGGAAAAGTGGAACCTGCTAATAACAGGGGTAGAATTCTGAAGATTTAACATGCATTATATTAATGTCATTCTGCCTTGCAAAAAGTCTTGTTTTCCACCTTGCAGAATTTCTGCGGTTCGACAGTGAGGAGGAATGTTTCACTCCTTAAAACTGACACCTGTAGATAAAGAAAGCTGAAAGTACATTTGAGTACAACTCAAGGCCACTTATTTTTCATTTGTTTAATGCTGCTAAGATGTGGAAAAACAAATGTTTAGCAGGTGTCTGCAACCTTCTGACAAAGGTACATGTATATTATATATATATTTTTCATTTGAAAGTAAAGATTTAATATTGTAAACCACCAAAAAAAACAGAATTAAATACAGCGGGGAAACAGATCACTGGTATAAAGAAATGCAGCAAGATTAAATTCAAATTTTCCATGTTTATAGTTCTACTTCATTTGATATCAGAGGTGAGGAAAGAATATGCCCACATTTCATTTAAGGATGCTTCATTGTAGTACTAAACACACACTTGATGTTACAGTACTTTTTATTGTTGGGTAAGCTGACCATTAAGACAACCATTCTGTAATTTTCATCCCAACATGTGTGAAGAAGCTTTACTTTGGATGATAGAATTTTTGTTTAAGTCTAAAAGAATTATTATATGTTCCCTGGGTGCATAGACAGAAAAGATGTCAGGTAGGTGTCATTCTTTCAATTTATGAAAAGGTCATAAAGAGAGGGATTACCTTGAAAAGAGTAGCTCAACTAATGATGAGTTAATCTTTTAAGACTATCTTTTCTAATGTGCTGTAAACATCTGATCTAAAAATCCCCAACTTCTTATTGCCTGACTATCAGTTGCATAAATAACAGAAGACTGAAAAGGAAGTCTTTGTCTCTTACACTAGCTTGAATGATAAAAATATAAACTGAAATATGTAATAATAGATAAATAATATACAGACTAAAATAAATTTAGAGAAATAACAATTCTTGGTGCATTCTCTAATAATATTTTATTATTAGACAAACAATAAAACATATTTATGCCAGTTTGTCCTCCGATAGAGGTAGCAAAGGCAAAACAAAGGGCACAAGATGACTTGTATGCTCGGTTGGACAGTAAGGAGGGAGAGAATGATTTATACAGGTCGGCAAAACAGAGAGATAGAGACGGAAAGGTCTTGAGGAGCACGCTGCAGACACCAAACGACCTCAGTCTCCTCAGGAAGAACATCCTGCTCTGAGCCTTCCTGTATAGGGCATCTGTGTTGAGTGTCCAGTCCAGTTTATTGTTAATATGGACCCCAAGGTACTTATAGGAGTCCACAATCTCCACCTCTTCCCCCAGTATGGTGATTGGTATAGGTCTCCTCCTATTCCTCCTGAACACCACCTCCTCCTTTGTCTTGGAGATGTTGAGTAGGAGGTGATTTTGGTTGCTCCACTCAACAAAACTCGCAACCAGCTCTCTGTACTCCTCCTCGTCATCGTTGGTGATGCATCCAATAATGGAAGAGTCGTCAGAGAACTTCAGAGTCGGAGGTGAAGAGAGTGAAGAGGAATAAGACAGGATCGTACATTGGGTTACACTTGTGCTGCACATCACGGCCTCAGAGACACCGCCGTCCACCCTGACATACTGCGGTCGTCCTGTGAGGTAGTCCAGGATCCAGGCAGTGATGTCAGGGTGAAGTTGCGCACTCAGCAGCTTGTCCATGAGGAGGAAGGGGTGGATACTATTGAATGCACTGGCGAAGTCAAAGAAGGTGACTCTCACAGTGCTTCCCGCTCCCTCCAGATGGGACAAGGCCCTATGAGAGAGGAAGATGATGGCATCCTCCAGATCCATATGCTCCCTGTACGCAAACTGCAGAGGGTCCAGGGAGGCAGACAGCCGTTCCTTCAGGTGTCGGAGAATGAGCCTCTCAAATTACTTCATGACAAGTGACTTTAGAGCCATAGGCCTGAAATCATTGAGGACGTCCTTTCTTGGGTACCGGGACTATGCAGGAGGTCTTCCAATGGTCGGGCACCTTCAGCAACCTCAGAGAGAGGTTGAAGAGGTGCTGGAAGACTCCTGCAAGCTACCCAGCACACACCTTAAGAACCCTTGGGCTAATGTTATCTGGCCCACTGGCTTTGCTCTGCCTCAAACTGGAGAACTCCCTCTGCACCTGGCTGGAGGTTAGGCTGAGGCCATGATCTGAGGGTGGGGGGATTGGGGGTGAGTGTCTATGACCGTTCACAGAGAGGAGGTGGGGTTGGGGGGGGGGGGGGGGGCCGGGAGGGGGAACTGCTGGGGG
>CAAKHD010013950.1:0-14608 GCA_901007705.1 Fistularia tabacaria
CAGTATGTCAGGGTGGACGGCGGTGTTTCTGAGGCCGTGATGTGCAGCGCAGGTGTGCCCCAAGGTACTGTCCTATCTCCATTCCTCTTCACTCTCTTCACCTCCGACTTCCAACATAAGTCCAGATCATGCCACCTCCAGAAGTCCTCTGATGACTCTTCCATCGTTGGATGCATCACCAACGATGACGAAGAGGAGTACAGAGCTGGTCGCGAGCTTTGTTGAGTGGAGCAACCAAAATCACGTCCTACTCAACATCTCCAAGACTAAAGAGGTGGTAGTGGATTTTAGGAGGAATAGGAGGAGACCTCAACCAATCACCATTCTGGGTGAAGAGGTGGAGATTTTGGACTCCTACAAGTACCTTGGGGTCTACATTAACAATAAACTGGACTGGACAAACAACACAGATGCCCTATACAGGAAGGCTCAGAGCAGGATGTTCTTCCTGAGAAGACTGAGGTCGTTTGGTGTCTGCAGCGTGCTCCTCAAGACCTTCTACCAGTCTATGGTAGCCAGCGCACTATTCTTTGCTATAGTGTGCTGGTGGGGCGGTGCCAGGACTGGTGAGGTCAACAGGCTCAACAAGCTTGTGAGGAAAGCTCGCTCGGTGGTGGGACTCAACCTCGACCATCTCGAGTTGGTGGCTGTGCGGAGGGTGAAGGACAAACTGGGAGCTATCCTGGACAATCCTTCCCACCCCCTGCACGACGAGCTGTGGCTGATGTGCAGCTCGTTCAGCCAGTGGCTCATCCCACCCCGGTGCAGGACCGAACGCTTCAGGCGCTCCTTTGTGCCCACGGCCATCAGACTGTATAACAGCAGTCTGGACGGGACACAGCCCTGACTGCCTGGGGGTATCTGTGCGACCACCACCCCATCACTCCGTCACCCAATTACACGTAACTACGACGGGTCACTTTGGTTGACTTACTCCATATATTCTTGCTTGTGTTTGCTATCTATGTCTGTATGCATTTATATATGTGTGTATATGTCTTTCCTAACTGTTTTTTTTTTTTTTTTTTTTCTTTTCTATTGTTGCTGCTGCAACACCCGAATTTCCCCTATGGGGATCAATAAAGTATTATCTTATCTTATCTTATCTCATCTATCTATCTATATATATATATATATATATATATATATATATATATATATATATATATATATACTGTATATATATCATTGTGCTATATATCACTAGAAGACAGTTAATTATCCATAGCTGTAAATTATTCGACTGTTTGCACGTCTATGTAGTCCATCTTAAAGCTCGTCTCTGGCTCAATGCCAGCTAAGAATGACTTCGGCCTTGTCTGCTGAGGCCTTGGCCTTAGTTGCAGGATGAACAGAGTAGGTAATGAATGAATTAATGAATATCCATGGTAGTAATGCTTGTGAAATTGAATGTGGTTAAAAATGTGCTTTGTCACATAATGTGCAAATATCGCATGGAATTGTTTAGTGTGCTGTACTAACCAAGACTCAACACTTGAATAAACATACTCCAATTGCCAGGATGCACAGAAAAGCAAATGCATCAGGGAGACACACTGCAGGAAAATAATAACCAGTATTTTGCAGATGGTAGGCACTGTTTTTTAAACAACTATTTTTGAAGGTACAGCTGACTAAAACTCTGTTGCCTGTTTTGGTCATGATTTTTCAAAATTATCATTCTATGATTTTTAAACCATTTTTTTCAGTTGTTGGTTTTGTTGGATCATCTCAACACCAAACAGAGTTCCTTTTTTATTATATTTTTTACATTTTTTTATCTATGCCAACTCAGTACAGATCATTGTGAACCATCATATCATGTTGGACTAAGACAGTAATTTAGATTCCATTGTGCGTTAAGGCACTATTTTTTTTTCCAACCATGTTCAGCTTGCTATGAATAAGCAGGCTGAAGCACTTCTAAATTAGCATTATTTTTCAGATGTTGATCATTCTTTCATAATGTCTTCTGTATCATCATTAAGGCCAATACTGATAACAGGTAACAGGTAACACGGTAAGCTGAGACACATTGACACATGATAATTGATGGAAAATATGAATATGTTTTCCTGAGGTTTATGCTACTCAAGTCCATCAGTGATCATTTTTTAAATGTGAATGACAAAAATATTCCTCATCAATAAAATGTTTTTTTTTTTAGGATAGTTAAAAACATTCAATGAGGTCTGATAAATCCAATTTATGAGTATCTTTAATTCTTAATTTTCATTAATTTAGGAGTCTCGTGATGCTTATGGAAAAAAAAAGCCACTGACCTCTCTGACCCTGATGGCTTGTGAGATGATATGAAATGAAACAGATTATTAACAGATGGTATCTCAATCCGAATGATGAACACAGCTAAGGACAGATATGAAAACAAATTAGACTCACGCAGTCTTTGTCTGGTGTGTCTGATACTCTCTTTTTTTAAACTGATCCTTTGGACAAATGATGTTTCATGGAATTCTCCATAAACGGCAAGATAAGACTCTTCTGCTGACATCCTTCCCTTGCATTATTTCCCAGATTCAAGCATGCATCTCTCTCCATTCTGCCAATTCAATTAGAGATGTACTGAAGCCCCATTAAATCACCCCTCATGCATGCGAGGGAAACTGACTTGCTACCCATCGCCAAATTCTATGAGTGTAAAAAACATGATGATGACAACAACAACAACAAAAACAAGGCAGATGACTGTGTCTATTGAGGAATGAAAAATCTGGTGGAAATGTTTTCACACATTGAGCACATGTGCAAGTGCTTACATACCTATAACAACACATTTGGGGTTAATAAAGCCAGCCAAGTGTTGTTCTAGAGCAATGAGCTGCCCCATAGCATGGACTTACCATGACTTCAACTCATTGATCTATAATCTCATGGTTAAGTGATTAACTCATATTCTTTTGGTCTGAGTTGTGTCTCCTTTGTAAAGATTCCGGTTTCCATATCACACACAATTATTTGAAAAGCACAGATGTCAGCTAATCTAATGTTCATTCTTCAAAAAAAAAGAACAACTTTGAAATTAATAAAAAAATCAAAGGCAGAGTAGTGGACTAATATCTCCAGGTCCTTAATACCATAACATAAAGCATGACTAAACCCATCCCATTCAATTGAATATTTCTTTTGACTATGTTTAATCCCTCTGAAATGTTATCAACTTTACTTGGCACTAAATATTTAGCTAGCACATCCTCAGAGAGAAAATATGGAGCACATAATTTTGGATGATACAAGACGTGGCCATCTTTAAAATATCTGTTCTATCCCTCAAATTTCTTTTTCATCCCCTTGTCAATCAATGAAGTACTTTCTGTCCTTCAAGAAAAGCTAGACTTTTGCTGGTACATTTGCCAAGAAAAATTGAGCAAAGCTAGGCAGAATGGCCTATGTCTGTACTGTCCTCTTGCTGGTTTTCATAGACATTACTAGAAAACATAGACTATGTCTGTTTTTATTACCTGAAGATTCCAATACTCTGCGTCACCCGCCAAGTGGCATGCAGCCTTCTACAAACCACTTGCCAAACACAGATGTAGTGAGTAAATCAGACCTTATTTGGTGCTATTCTCAGTGCCAGCTGACAAGCCTCTTCCCATTGTGCTAAAACCCCAGATTAAAAACACTGAAAAGACACCACATGTGATATAAGCTTCCCTGTGGCCAAATCAGTGTTGTGGCAGGATATTGGTTTTGCTCTATACCATGATGATTATTGCGCTATTCAGAAATTTCTGTAGACTTGCGTTAACAGGCCAAGCCCGTTTTTTTTTGCTTTCAAATGAGTTCACTTTAATTTCCAAGAAGCAGTAACAATGACCATAGGCCAGGGGTGCTCAATACGTCGATCGCAATCTACCAGTCGATCGCAATCTACCAGTCGATCGCAAAGGTAATATTGGTAGATCACATGACATGAAAAAAATAGATGTCAGCCTATCATCTAGCCCATCACTTGATTGATATACAGGGCAGCCGGTCAGATGACAACTGAATTTTTCCGACATTAGGTCACCGCGCATGCACAAACAAGGGCACTAAGTGCAGCAAAACTAACAAGCTAATTGGTGAGGTACCTATAATTTTAAGGCCTCGCTTTTTTGATCTACCCGGTGGATGATTTTGACTTGGTCACTTTATAAGTAGCTTGCATGCTGAAAAAGTGTGAGCACCCCTGCCATAGACCAAACAATGCTGCCAACACTACTGGTTGGACTTAAAGCTAATTAGAATAAGATACTGCACACGCAACAGTTTACAACCAATTAGAGTAACCAACTGCCCAGTGCAATGGATAGAACTAAATATCAAGTTGTAACAGATACTTGGGATTTGAAAAGTCCTCTGGTTGTCCTTTTTCCCCCATTGTAATGAGGGACAAAAAACATATCCCTCCATCATCATCACTATCACTTTGCATGTTTTTAGCTGTGCTTGAATGTTACACAACCCATTCATACACTTTTTATTTCTTGCATGGCAATTTGCAATGGTAAATCTGCAATACTGATCTAATGTGTGGCAAAACTTGATGAGCTTGTATTTACCTGATAGCATACAATGACAATCAATCAATATCAATGACAATTAACATGAGGACAGTGTGGCAGGTTAGGCTGATACCTGTTGCCCGCAGGGCAGAAGCATAATTCCTTTTCTTGTCGCTTGATTATTCTTGATTATGTAAGTTCAACAGGCCTGTCATTGCTTGGGGCACTAAATAAAAACAACCATTCTTCGAAGCTTGTCAAAGTTGGTAAAAAGTCATTCATTTTGGATGCATATTTCAGAATTTCTTTTTTTCAATCAGTGTTCAAACAGTGTGCATTTACTTAAATTCTGCATTTTATGAGCCTGGTCAAAGTTGGAATTGATAGCTCTTGGGGTCCCAGAGCAGTTATGCATATGATAAGTGCCATTAATTTCACAAATAAAATGGTCAGTCATGGAACATGGTTTTCTGCATGAAATAGTCATAAATCATGAGGGTTCCTCATGTAAGCAAAGGGTTATGACAAATGTAATGTGCTTAAAATAATAACACCAAAGCAAAACAAGAAAAACAAAACAAAAAGAAAAACGAATGTATAAAACTATCCATCCATCCATCCATCTTCGTCCGCTTTATCCTTGGTCGGGTCGCTTTTGGTCGGTTCGAGGGTTGCTTGGTCGGTCCCTTTTTAAAAAGGGGGATCACCACCCTGGTCTGTCAGTCCAACGGCACTGTCCCCGACGTCCACGCAATGCTGCAGAGGCGTGTCAACCAGGACAGCCCTACAGCATCCAGAGCCTTGAGGAACCCAGGGTGGACCACATCCACCCCCGGGGCCCCGATACTGAAGAGCTTTTTGACTACTTCAGCAACTTCAGCCCCGGAGATAGGAGGACCCCCCCCCCAGGGTCTCCCGGCTCTGCTTCCTCATTGGAAGATGTTTCGACGGGATTGTGGAGCCCTGAGAAGTATTCCTGCCACTGATCTATGACGTCCCGCATTGAGGTCTGCAGCGCCCCGCTCCCACTGTATACAGTGTTGACGGAGCACTGCTTTCCCCCCCTGAGGCGCCGGATGGTGGACCAGAATCTCCTCGAGGCCCACCAGAAGTCGTTCTCTATGGCCTCTCCGAACTCCTCCCACGCCCGAGTTTTTGCTTCGGCGACCGCTGTAGCCGCATGCCGCTTGCCGCTTGGCCTGCCGGTACCTGTCTGCTGCCTCTGGAGTTCCGCAGGCCAATAAGGCCTGATAGGACTCCTTCTTCAGCTTGATATCATCCCTCACCACTGGGGTCCACCAGCGGGTTCGAGGGTTGCTGCCCCGACAGGCACCAACTGCCTTACGGCCGCAACTCTGAGCTGCCGCCTCGACAATAGAAGCGTGGAACATGTCCCATTCGGACTCAATGTCCCCCGCCTCCCTCGGGACGTGGTTGTAGCTCTGCCAGAGGTAGGTGTTGAAGCTTTCTCTGAGAGGGGACTCTGCCAGACGTTCCAAGCAGACCCTCACATTGCGCTTGGGTCTACCAGGTCTGACTGGCATCCTCCCCCACCATCGGAGCCAACTCACCACCAGGTGGTGATCAGATGACAGCTCCGCCCCTCTCTTCAGCCGAGTGTCCAGGACATGCGACTGTAAGTCCGACCACAAGGTCGATCAAAGAACTGCAGCCTAAGGTGCGTTGGTGCCAAGTGCACATATGGACACCTTTATGCCTGAACATGGTGTTCGTTGTGGACAATCCGTAACAAGCGCAGAAGTCCAATAACGCAACACCACTCGGATTCAGATCAGGGGCGCCGTTCCTCCCAATCACGCCCTTCCAGGTCACACTGTTGTTGTCTGCTTGAGCTTTGAAGTCCCCCAGAAGAACGAGGGAGTCCCCAGAGGGAGCGCTCTCTAGCAGCCCCCCTGAGGACTCCAAGAAGGGTGGGTATGCTGAACTGCTGTTGGGTGCATAGCCACAAACAACAGTCAGAACCCGTCCCCCTAACCCAAGGCAGAGGGAGGCTAC
Organism: Fistularia tabacaria; assembly: GCA_901007705.1. Lineage (NCBI taxonomy): Eukaryota > Metazoa > Chordata > Actinopteri > Syngnathiformes > Fistulariidae > Fistularia > Fistularia tabacaria. The sequence goes on from CAAKHD010013950.1 coordinate 6,525, forward strand.
CCTCTCGTCCACCGGATTGAACCCCAACATGCAGGCGCCGAGTCGGGGGGCAATCGATATGCCCACTCCTGCTTGGTGTCTCTCACTGGGAGCAACTCAAGAATAGCAAAGAGTCCAGCCCCTCTCGAGAGGCCTGGTTCCAGACCCCACGCTGTGCGTCGAGGTGAGTCCAACTATATCTAGTCGGAATCTCTCAACCTCGCGCACCAGCTCGGGTTCTTTCCCCGCCAGAGAGGTGACATTCCATGTCCCTAGAGCGAGCTTCTGTAGCCAAGGGTTGGACCGCCAAGGTCCCTCCCTCTGGCCACCGCCCAACTCACACAGCATCTGACTCCCTTGGCCCTTCCTGTGGGTGGTGAGCCCAGGGAAAGGGGGTCCCATATTGTCCCTTCGGGCTGTGCCCAGCTCAGCCCCATTGGTGCAGGCCCGGCCACCAGGCACTCGCCATCGAGCCCCACCCCCGGGCCTGGCTCCAGGGGGGGCCCCAGTGACCCGCTTCCGGGCTGGGGAAAACTATGTCCCAAGTTGCCTCTACCCATGGAAGCGTTTTGAACCACGCTTTGTCTGGCCCCTCACCTGGGACCTGTTTGCCTTGGGTGACCCTTCTGGGGGCATGAAGCCACCGAAAACATAGCTCCCAGGATCATCGGGACACGCAAACCCCTCCACCACGATAAGGTGGCAGCTCAGGGAGGGCTTAGTATAAAACTAAAATGAATACATTCATAAAAACATATATTTCATATCTTCATTGAACAGTATCATTCAACCTTCAAAATTGGCCTTTTAGAGTGGCAAAGTCAGACCCCAGACCTCAACCCAATCGAGGTGCGATTGAATAACTTTACAGATTATGTACAGTATACACACACACAGCACCTAGGCATGCAGCCTGTTTTTTTCAAACATTTGTGAAAGAATTGGTCGCTCTCAGGAGCTCAGTAAATTCCAGCGTGGAACTGTGATAGGATGCCACTTGTTTCACAAATCCAGTCATGAAATTTCCTTGATCCTAAATATCCCACTGTCAGCTGTATTATAAGGATATGAAGATGTTTGGGAACGACGGCAACTCAGTCACGAAGTGGTATGCCATATAAACTGACGGCGCGGGGTCAGTGAATGGTGAGGTGCATAGTGTGAAGAGATCACCAACTTTCTGCAGAGTCAATCGCTAATGACCTCCAAACTTCATGTGGCCTTCAGAATAGGTCAAGAACAGTGTACAGAGATCTTCATAGAATGGGTTTTAATGGCCGAGCAGCTGCATCCTAGCCACACATCACCAAGTGCAATGCCAAGTGTCGGATGCAGTGGTGTAAAGCACGCTGCCACTGGACTCTTGAGCAGTGGAGACGTGTTTTCTGGAGTGATGAATTGCGCTTCTCCATCATGCAATCTGATGGACGAGTCTGGGTTTGGCTGTTGCCAGGAGAACGGTACTTCTTTGACTGCATTGTGCCAAGTGTGAAGTTTGGTGGAAGAGGGGGTTATGGTGTGGAGTTGTTTGTCAGGAGCTGGGCTTGGCCCCTTAGTTCCAGTGGAAGGAACTCTGAAAGCTTCACCATACCAAGACATTTTGGACAATTCCTTGCTCCCAACTTTGTGGGAACAGTTTGGAGGATGTCCCCTCCTTTTCCAACATGACTGTGCACCAGTGCACCAGTACACAAAGAAAGGTCCATAAGGACATGGATGATAGAGTCAGTTGTCAATGATCTTGACTGGCCCGCACAGAGTCCTGACCCCAACCCGACAGAACACTTCTGGGATGAATTAGAGCGGAGACTGAGAGCCAGGCCCTCTCGTCCAACATCAGTGTGTGACCTCACAAATTCACTTCGGGAAGAATGGTCAAAAATTCCCATAAACACACTCCTGAACCTTGTGGAAAGCCTTCCCAGAAGAGTTGAAGCTTTTATAACTGCAAAGGGTGGACCGATGTCATATTGAGCCCCATGGATTAGGATTGGGAAGTCACTTAAGTTTATATGCGAGTCAAGGCAAGTGAGCGAATACTTTTGGCCACATAGTGTAAATAGGCTCTTGGTAACATGCCCATATGGCCAATTTTCAAAAAAACAAGCCAGCACAATTTTCCCGATTAGGCTTCACAAAGTCACTGCTGTTTACAACAAGACAGAAATAAGTAAATGTTATTTCCCTGTGTCCTGAAGATGTTTGTCATTGCCATATTGCATAATGAAATTGTTTCATCTCAACTGTAAGCTAAAATGCAAAATTAGTCTGTACTTCAAAATAAGGTTGAAACCTCATGACGCTGAATCCCAACCGGGTGAAATCATTTGCCTTTTTTACTCTTGAAGGAGAATTGATCTTATGTACACTTCTTATCCAACTTTGGTGTTTAGTGAAACTGACAATGATTCCTGCACACCTTTCAGAGTTGTTCAATTATGTTTACCCTTTATTTATCCTCTCACCTTTTATGAATTGCAAGTATCAATCATTGAGCATTCTTTACAGCTCAGTATGAAACCATGTCAATAATGACTAGGTGTATGTACTGTACTTTTAAATGATTAATGACCTCAGAAATCTCTACTGTATTTAAAGGTCAGGCAAGTGAATACCATCGCTCTTAGACCAAATGTATGCATCTTTGGTTACCCTGGGGGCGGAATAGTTCGCTGCTTCAAACATGTCTTAGGGATCCTCTAAATGGACTATTAAATACGGGATGAACAAGGCCATGGATACCTTGCATGTAGGCGCGGTGTGGCGCAGGAGGTAGAAGCGATCATCTTTGGAACCAGACCTTCCTGGTTCCCAGTGTATCGAAGAGTTGTTGAGCAAGACACTGAACCCCTAACTACTCCCGTGGTGCTGGTGGACAGCATGCCAACTGCTCATGGTTCATTCATGATGGGTTAAATGCAGAGAATAAATTCCCCACGATAGATTAATAAAGTACACATTATTATGTATGTAGTCGATGAACACAAAGCTAAGTAAGTGCAAAGACTTTTTTTTTTCCCTTTTTGCTTTGCATCTTAGGTACTGCATCATGAGCGGTTCTCTGTGGTAGGGTTTAATGTCTGTCAGAAAACATATGCATAATAACACTAATAATAGAAGCACAAAGACCGTGTGTGCAAAGATGGGGGAAGCTCAGCTCCTGTGGCAAGTTTGATTTAGCAGACTTGCATTTCAAATGGTCTGTTTAACTAATGTGTGGTAATTAGTTCTCCAGAAATAAGCAAGCAGATTTAAATGGTATTGAGGTTCTTCCTGCATGAAAAAAACAAACATCTGCACCCAACAGATGTATACTCTCTGTTCACAATTCACTGCCTTTAAAAGGGGGCATATTCTATGTGGATCAGGAGTGCCCAGCAAGATGGGGAAATTGCAGTTAAATTAATTTACAACAGTCAATACAGAGAGAGCTACATCTGAGAAAGCCTGGCATATTACAAGCAAACTGAATACGTGAAAGGAATATACTAGCCTCTTGTAAGATTTCCACTGTTTTTGCACCAATATTCAAGTTTTGTGGAGGAGTTGGTGAGATGAGCAAGCGTTGAATCAGTACTACATAATCGCATTTGGTATCTTAGGTCCTCATTCATTCTTATCTGCTTGAAATGAGTATATACATGGCATCAGTAAAAAAGGCCGCAGGGTAATACCAATGACTGTCTTATGATTCTCTCCATAAATAAGTGTTGATCTGTTTTTTATTTTTTTGTTTTTTGAGAAAGAAACTTCAGTCTCGATGATGTTACAAATTCAGAGGAACAGATATTTCCTAGTTGAGGATAAACTAGAGAACATGGATGTGCTGTAATGTTTAATTTACTTCTATAGGACTTGGGATTAGTAACTTATACTGACTTTAGGAAACCATAGTAAATGTTGAATTACATAAACTGACTTTAAACCCTGGTATTAGTGTTGTGTAAAATAATTACAACAATAATAGCAATAATACTAATAATAGTATTGATAATAATAATGAGAATACATCTTTCCTTTAAACACAAAATAAACACACACATGAAAAAAGAACCACTCCACTGCTTTTAGCCTGGAGGATTAGCTTTTAGCTAACCAAGCGGAAACGCCAAAGAATAGCAGAATATTCAAAGTTCCTTGCACTCAGCAGTGATAATGCTAAACAGAACTGAGTATTGCCTTGAAGTCAGACTTCAATGTTTGTTTTATTGTCTCCATGTTAATTTACCAGACAATTCCATAATTATTGACAGTGGCATCCTGGGATCCGTTTAAATAACTTTATGATATAGATCCGTTGTACTAAAACTAGCCATTTGAACCTCTCAGCAGACTAATATGAGGGAGATGACTTGGAGCCACGAACAGACAGAACAGTCATTGGGCTTTTTGGTTCCAGTGTCCTGAGATATATTTTCAAGAGAGTTCATTGCACTACTTCAAAAAAATTGATTTGAAAATGGATCGCAAACAGCTCCTTATACAGCTGTAGTTGCAACCGAGTGAAATCCTTATAGTATGATGATTGCCTCAGAAAATATCACAACCATGTGGTTTATCTTTATTTCACAATTACTACCATTACTTGCATTTCCAATGATAGGTTGAGCTGGAACTAGATCAGAATCAAAACAAATCTGGCATAAGCACAGTTGGGCTATTCTGTCAGAAGTGCAATAAAGTTTAAAAAATAGCTAACTATTTTCTGATGATGCCTAATGTATCTTTCTGGTCTAGACACACATGTACCATCCCTTTCACACTGTAGGAACTTTTTGCAGTTCCTAGAACATTTTAAGGAACTAGGGTGTTTCGTTTCATGCATTTGTACTGCAAGTAGGAACCATGGACCACGGATCTCTGTTCCAAAAACCATTTGCCCCTACCCAACTCTCCAACTCAAAGGCATAGATACTCATATGACAAACGTGCTTGATGATTGGTCGAAAGCATAAGCCATCGACATTTAGAGATACTAACTGCGTACTGCAGAGCTCCAATGCTAAAATCCATTGTGTTCACCTGTCAGCTCCTTTCTCCCAACTTGCGACAATGGACAGAAACAGCGAGAAACAGGCGGATGAATAGGTTCAAGCTCTTCTGGCCTGCTACACCACAGAAGGATTTCCAGGGCTGGCGATGGAACATAAACATTTTCAACAAAATAAGTACATTGCGCGCGAACTCCTGGGGTTGGATCCAGGGAGAAGAAAAAAAAGAACAACAAAAGAAAACCTTAAATTTATTTGACAGTCCATGGTTTTTACTTTGCGCACCATGTTGTTCAGGTCATCTTCCTTTTCTTTGCCGTGGTTTGTTTTAGAGTGTGGCGTTTAAGGCGCATGTCAAAGACAAATGCGTCATACCGGCCCCTACTATGGGCCTTTACTGTCTGTTTAAGCGCAAAACTAAAAAGTTCCCCTGGAGGAGGGTAGTTCCTTGAATAAAGTTCACTGGATGGTTCCTGGAACTGTTTTTTTAGAAATTTTCTGTACAAAAATGGCTTATTTGATACATCGTTCTTGGTACTATGACTATTTCGGGGTTGATAACTGGTCAATTGCAAACACTTGACCTGACTTGCACCTTCAAAGTGAAAAATACTTTTTTAAGGCCAATTAAGTAAGAATGCAGCAGTGGGAAGTTAAAAAGGCTGGACAACTTTCTAAAGCCCCTGTTTCAACATGTTGATAAAAGCCTTCAGAGTCAAAAAAAGTAAAAAAAAAAAAAAAAAGACTTGTAATTTCCTGTTTGTTTTAGGAAGGATATGTAGCAGGTATCATAATAAATACTGGATGCATTTGCAGTCAACATAGGCAGATACAGCATGTCTTTTCTGATGTGTGTATCACACGCAGCTTTGTTGCAGCAGAGGGGAGTGTTGCATTGCGAACAAAGGTGTTTATCACTCTCAATAAGCTGCTCACTCAGTGTGTCATCAGAACACAAACCACTTCCCATTTATAGTTGATGTGATTTTTGTTTTTTGTTTTCTCCAAAACAGCAGCTGTTCAAAATGTCGAATACAGTCGGTAACACAGCAAGAGCATGTCAAAAATGACGGTTTTGTTTTCCGTTTATTACCACACCACAGTAAGCACTGCTATTTTTGTCGAATAAAGAGTATCAGTAAAATAGCTATAAAAAAAAAAAAATGGAAAAAAAATCCATGGTGTAAAATATTAATATGGGTGCTGCTTCTATATTTAGAAAAGGGGCTCTCACACTTTTAATAACGAGCACCATTGCTCCTTGTGGAAAAACTATGAGGTCTCGAAAGATTCCAAGAAGAGCTCCACTTGGCTGAACCTCCCACCTTCGATATGTCTCTTGTTGGAAGGGTTTTAAGGCTGGATGAATTCTTAGCGAGACAGTCTTATTTTTATTTTTTTTCTTTCCTCTCACTGTTTTAAAATGACTGTGGTCCAATAGTGTGCATTCACAAAAAGTCAATCATCACACAGAATAGCTTGTTCTCCAATCATTTTGAAGGCATTTTACAGGTAGTTATCTTCACAATGTGCCACAACCTGCTGTTTTAATCCAATTTAGACAAGCTGGAAAGCACAACACAACATATGGAGTTAAAAATTCAGGCAACCTGCCCCTCAGCAGAAGGGTTCTCCCTCTTAAGTTGGAGGTCAGCAACCAACAGTCACGTGTAACTTGTCAAAAGTCAGACTGCTTAAGCTGGGGGGTTGAAATGGAGAATGAGAAGGAGTCTGGGTCAGGGATTGCAAGACAGTAGGACTTGTTGCATCCGACTAGAGGTTGTTTCATTTCAGCCTGACACGGGATACCATGCATACACGTAAGTGTGTGTTTCTGGGTTTGTGCACGCTTTAGCCTTGTTTATGTATATAGGCACTTTCACCGTCTATCAATGTCCAGAGTGCCTTTGCAGTGTTCCCAAGCTCCAATTATGGTGGGACTTTTTTCCCCTTTCTTACTCTGCACTGAAAATGATGTGGCTTGCCCTACAGGGACCGCACCACCAATACACCCACATATTTGCAGGGTTTCCACGCCTGCCCGCGGCCCTCTACAATAATCCTGACAAGATGATAATTGTGACATCCACCCACTGAAGAGGCAAGAGTTAGTTCAACTCTCCTGCCCTTGATCCAACTCTCTCTCCTTTTTCTTTTATTCTAGTGATTCAATATTCTGTCGGTGAACTCTACTCTCCAATGTCTTTGAAGAGCAGAGTCTCTCCAGTACAAATGCAGGTTTTCCCTGACTGAAGGAAGTGCACTTCAAATGGAGTTTCACAATGCCTTCTATCCAACAGAAAAAAAGTCTTCCTTGGGCATTTGACAGGTGAGAGGAACAACAAACCAAACAAATATCAGATTTCTTCTTTGATGAACATACAGTGACACACGACATCCACACAAACACAGATGTTTTCTGCTGTAACATGATTATAATCAAGACTCAAACAACTGCTGCACTGATAAGCCCATAATCACATACATCCTGTCCAATAAATAATGCCCTGTATATCTATCAGGGAAACATGATCAGGCTACTGATTTAATTCAACCAAACAGCAAAAGAGTCCAGTTTGTATCACATTTTTTTTTTCAGTTTTCAGATTACTGCCTGAGCCAAAATCTTTATTTAAAACTGGAAGATGGCACAGACGGACCATAGTGATAACAGTATAGATCAGAATTCCCCTAACAATATTAGACAATTGATTCACTCAGGCAAAAATTTAAAAAAATAAAAATTGAGGGCTCAATTATGCCATTTGCATCTTAAATTGATTAGACATTAGTCACTTCATTAACCTACACTTATACAGGTCTGGCAATTTACCATCCCCCTGGAAAGGGGAAAGTGTACAGCAATTAAATTAAGCTTAAATACAGTAAAGGTTTATTCAATCAGCCGTGGTCAAACACATACACTGTAGGTGTGTACAGAGTAGCAGTGAGGTGGCTGTGCAGCCCATAATGGACTTCAGAGGAGTCTGGAAATGGAAGTCTTGACACAAGTCGTGATGTGGCCCCGTTCACAACACCAGGGAAAAAAAAAAAAAAAAAAAAAAAAAAAAAAAAAAAAAAAGGAGGGAGATTTTTTAAAAGGAAAAAAGACAA
>CAAKHD010013950.1:14628-27773 GCA_901007705.1 Fistularia tabacaria
GGGGGGGGCTGTGCAGCCCATAATGGACTTCAGAGGGGTCTGGAAATGAAAGTCTTGACACAAGTCGTGAGTGTGGCCCCGTTCACAACACCAGGGAAAAAAAAAAAAAAAAAAAAAAAAAAAACAAGTCATGAGGCAGGCGCAGAAAAATGTCTACAGTCCCTGCCAGATTGTTTGGTTTTCATATGTGATTTTTTTTTTTCCTAATTAAAAACACTGGGAATATATATATATATATATATTCTTAGGGGGGCAAAGAGAAGCACGACAGCTTCAGTCTTAGAACCGTGAGACCGTGGGCTCGTACCGTGGGATACAGTAACGGTGGATGGCACTCAGCCAGGTGTGTTCGAAGTACTGGAGCTCCCTCCGGCGCATTTACTCGTCCCTGGAGGTACCTGTCAAAGCCCAGGTACTCTTTTGATTTTGTTGTGTAACCATCAGGAGAAACGTTATTAAAAAAAATAAAATAAAAATAACATATTGGTCGGTTGCCTTAGTTTGATGGTCAACAGTATCTAAACCAGCTGCGAAGCACCTTTGAGCTTCATCCATACACCTGGATTGTGTGTTACCTTCACTGTCGCGTGAAAAAACAGGGGTTTTGTACTCGGAACGGACCCGTGAGTGAACGAATGAAGCGGGGATCTAGTTGAGAAAATACACATATCAAAATAGAATACAAGACAGAATCGTGACTTACCGGTTACAACGGATGGGGAAAAGAAGAGGGGGGGGGGGTCGCTATTCCAAATGTTCTCTGTCCATCAATGCCGGAATCCGACGCATTGAAGAGGAGCGAACCCCGAACGACACTTTCCCTCCGGTTCACCGCCTTCACTCCAGATAAGCTGCTGAACGAATAAACTTCGTTGGCATCCGTCACTCCGGGGCAGTCCCGTCGAGTCCTCGGTTCTCCGGGGCTTTAGACGCGCTGTAACACGGAGGGGTGGGCGCCGAAGCTCCGCTCCGGTCCCGGGATGAGGACGAGCCTGTCTCCTCCCTCTGCCGCTGAATTAATTAAGTTGCAGGTTCGAGGCACCGGACCGGCGGGGCGGATGTGGGCGGGGGGCGGGGGTTGAAGAGAGGGAAATAACACGTTATTATTATTATTTTTTGTTTTGGGAAAATAATTTCAATTATTACGGGAATCAATGAATTGGACTCTCGTGTCGCCCTGAGCGTATAAGTGGAAATTGCCCAATATGCAACGCACTGGAGGGTCTCCGAAATTTGCATGCAGTCTGCGGAAGAAGTGTCAAGCGAGATTAATATAGATGTAATAACTTCCGGTGAGGAATGCCAAAATAAAAGCCCAGGGCTAATCATCAAGCGCTCTAAACGTCTACAAAAGTAATGGTGAGCTTATGATACCTTTTTTGTATATCTGGATTTCACTTACAGATTCAAAATATTGGGCCGTAATTGAAGGTTCTATCATAATGTAAGTGTAATGTTAATGTAAAAAAGAAAAAAGCAAAAAAAAAAGAATAAAGGGCGACCCACTTCCGCTTTAGTTTTCACAGCTAGAAGCTAATAGAATTTTAAAAGGAGCTCTTCCCCCTGGAGGGTTAACTGCATAGAAGGTGGAAAAATTAAATCATTAAAAATAAATTTTAACAGTGATATGCTTTGAATAAATAGGTCGCAGCTGCATTCCAGGATGCAAATTTATCTGCAGCCTAATAAAAAAACCTTCCCTATAAAAATGTAATTACAGCCAAGCAATTCTGATAAAAAAACATGGCAAGCACACTTACATCTTCCACCCATGCAGTGAACTTGGATTCTGTCTGGTTTGTGTCCTTGAGCAAGCATGAGCCGAAGAATTACCAATTTCATATGAACGGAAGCTCAACCTAGCCTCTGACCTGCCTTTGCTGCAGATGGAGTATCACCTCTATTCAGCTCATGCCTCTATGTGCTGACTTTAAATGGCAAATTCTTTGATATGTCATCCCACCGCCAATAACTGGATTCATCTGTGTCCAGACCCAAAGTGTAATTCCCTGCGGTTTACTGGTTAATCACTTTCAGATGAGCTGGGAATGTCTCCCTCATGCTGTGATTTTGTGCATCTGCTACTCAAAGCCGAGTGGGGTTTATCACTGGGCAATTGTAAATGTAAATAGGGTGGTGCAAGCCCCATGCTTGACTTCAGTGACGCAGATAGGTTCTAATGAGGAATTAGGATGTACATGTAAAAAAAAAAAATGTAAATCTTGAAAACATTCAACGAAAAAGTCATGAACTACTTGCACTTCACCGTTTACCTTTTCTGTTTGCTCGCTCTATATTCACATAATAATTACTATGTTTTAATTTGCACAACTGTTACAGGCCATGGCGCGATAGTCGAGAAACTGGTATTTAGTCCTATCAACATTCTTTACATTTCTGCAGAGTTTACTATTCTGCCGTATCTTTCACTTGCTAACCTTTATTACATTGTTATGCAGTATGTATTTCATATTATGTCTCTACTATATTACCTTTTTTACACCTAATCACTCACTTGGAACAGCAAAGTAAGATTGCATCGTACTGGGAAACAAGTTTCTTTAATGCGCATGTGACAATAAACACTTCTGAACACAGTCACTAAAGAATCAGTCATGGGTCATGCAGAATGAAAATAATTGTGTTTCACTTTATGAATTTTAGCGACTTGATGGAGATTCTACATATGTCTTTGCAAGCAAACATATGCATGTGTAAAACATCAATTAATTAATTCATGAATTAATGAATTCACTTGCCAATCAGTCAGAGGTCCTTTTATAGAGATATATACAACCATTCACACTCTCATTCACCTGCCTGGGAAATTTAATGTCTCTAATGAACCTACTGCATCTTTTTGGACCGCAGGAGGAAACCCATTCAGACACGGGAGAACATGTAAACTCCACACAGAAAAGCCCCCTGTCAGAATCGAACCAGCGACCTTCTTGCTTTGAGGTGGAAACGCTAGCCAATGTACCACCATGCCTAAAGGTATATCAATGTTAAAAAAAAAAAATGTGACCTCAAAAATTGATACCTAACTTTAAACTGCGCATGATTCAGATTGCCACTGTCACTCTTCAAGTACCACCCACAACAAGTGCCTTCCCGAATCGGAAACAGCTCAAGTGGTGCCCTAACGTGCCGTTGAACCTTAGCATGCTGGCCCGCCACGCAAGTGGCCGCCCAGTCCTTGAAATCTCTCTGAATGTCAGGCCAGACAAACTTTGCACAAACCAGCTTCATCGAAGCGTGAGCCCCCTGGTGTGAGAACAAGTGCACCATCAAAATCCGACGACCCCAAGCCACCGGAACCACCGGACCAGTAGAGATGTCACAGAGGAGGGCAGGGCTACCATCCTGCACAGTCACATCCTCCAGCCTGAGGCCTGTGTGCGACGACTTCAGTTCAAGGACATCCGCGTCGCTGGGCTGGTCGGCGGCCACAGCCAAGAAATCAATCCCTACAAGCACCGGGAACACAAAAAACCTGCGACAGGCAATCTGCAACCTAATAGGCCTTCCCAGCCACATGCCTAATGTCTGTTGTATATTCCGAAACGGCCGCTGAAGCGCCGCTACTGTGGAATGAACCACGGCTCAGACAGACGTGACATGGCGAAAGTCATCAGCTTGTGGTCCACATACAGCGTGAAAATGTAGCCCTCCAGCAGAAAACAGAAAAGCCTCGTCACCAGGTGCAGGGCCAACAGCTCCCTGTCAAAAACACTGTATTTGCATTCACTGTCCCGCAATATGAGGCTATAGAACGCAAGGGGCTGCCAGGCACTCGTCATCTGCTGCTCAACCACAGCCCCAACAGCAACATCAGATGCATCGTCCGTCAATGCACAGGATGGGCGAGAAGGACCACATCAGCGAAGTCGCACTGGGCCCGTCGAAAGCCCTGTTCTGGAGTTCAGACAACTGCATCCTTCGTCCGTCTGGACCGCAAAGCCCCGTAAAGCGGCTGGAGGAGATGGGCAGCGTGAGGGAGGAATCGGAAATAAAAATTCACCATGCCCAAGAACTCCTGCAACGCCCTGACTGATGCCAGATGAGGGAAATCAGCCACCGCTTGCAGCTTAGAAGGCAACGGAACTGCGCCTTGTGGCAAAATGCAGTATCCCAAGAAATCAACCACTGGAAGATCAAACTGGCACTTAGCCGGGTCGAGTATGAATCCATGCTGGTCGAGACACCGGAAAACCTGTGTCAGGTGCTCCAGGTGCACCTCAGCTGATGGGCTGGCCACCAGAATGTTGTCACCCCGGTCACTGCAGCTGCATCTGCGTCTTTTGATGCCGTTCGCAATGGCTCTGACGTCACACTGCCTGGTCGTAAGCAGGATGCGGTCAGCCTCTTCAGCCAGACCTCGGTAGTCCCCAGCAGCCAGACACCGGGAGTTTGCCAAGATGGCGCGCATGGGGGCCAGAAGTTGCCCCAGGAATACATGCTGGAAAAGGAATCCGCCATCATCGGACCCCAGTAGTGAAAACATGTTGTCCATCAGGTCCACAGGCAACCCATCGCCCAAACCGGAAAGTAGCCTGTCTGCTCACTCTATGGCGGTCAGACTGTATCTCTGGAGCACCAAGTTCCGTAGCGCGGTATATCTGCTCGACGGTGGGGGGGTCACGCAATAGCTCCATGGACCACCTGGTGGTCTGCTGATCCAGGGCCCTGACAACCAAAAAGTACCTGGCTTCCTCTGACACGATTCCAGGCAGGTCGAAAATTTCCTCCGTATGCTGGAACCGAGCAGCCGGGTCACTCTGCCAGAACTCCGGCAGCTGGACGGCCATGATGGGCAAAGCCGATTGTGTGAGATGGGGCAACGTGGCCGAGGTGGAGTCACACATTCCCTCTGAGTCAGACATCATCACATCGGGGTCACCAATGTGGCGTGTAGACGAGGAAATTACGGCGGAGTCATGGAAGAGTTCACACTTTAATTCAAACATACCAACTAATAATAAAACCACGAACAGAACATCCAGGATCGCCAATATATACCCGGTTTAACCACGCCCCCCAACCCTTAGTCCCAGGCTGAGAGGCCACATCCCTTAGCGTCCACCACAGCCTCAATCTTTTTCATTTAACTCTGATTTAAGAAACAATACTACTCCTTTCCCAGTAAAATCCATAAACCAATTAAGCCCCTTTAGTGATCGGTTCTTTACATGCTGTTCCGAAGTAACTACTGTTCTCAGCCGCACTGATGGAAGAAAATTCCCAATTTTCACCCCACGCCTTTTTTTTCCCTCCAGTAATCATGTAAAACCCTCTCTTTCCGACTTAACAGCTTGTGACACCATTTGGAATCAGGCTGAATGAAGAGGGACATAGAGATATGCAGTTAAATGCCATTTGAGCTTTCCATATTCATCTGGGCTGAGCTATTAACAGGGTACCGCTGATCATCAGGTAGAATGTGCAGTCCACATTCCCTGACAACCGACCAGATGTTATAACTTCTTGATTTTCTTTGATTTAAATGCTGACAGTTACTTTAGCAAACTAAATAGAGCCATATACAATTGTTTTCAATCGACAAGTTTGCATTCTGTTGATGTGTCCTAGATTTTATTTGGTTAAGTATTAAATCAATCCAGATCCTTTGTGCTCTTTGCATTCTTTTAATTTCCAACTGGCTTCCTGTTTTTTGAATAAGGCTGCGATTTATAGCACTTGACATAACTGTTTTGAAAAATGATCTTAAAAATCTAAAAGCAAACTGAAAAGTAGGTTGAGTCTCATAAAGGGAATGACTGATGACAGCGGTTCAAACACACTTGCGTCCTTGTTTCCCATAATCATACGGTTAAGAGAAGAAAAACAAATACATTATCAAAAGGAATAAATTAATGTGCCTTAATAATTTGATCAAGATGCAAATGATAGCATTTGGTCAGAGTACATGACCGGAGAGTTTAAACGTCAGGGATTCAAATTACTAATAACTCAAATAAAATGCTGTGCAGTCATCACATGGGTACTAGCCGAAGCTTCTTCACGCAGTCTGGAAAAAATTTTTTCATCATTTTGGCCTTGTTTTAACTCAAACAGAAGTGGGTCTGGATGAAAATGCTATAATTATTATTTGATGTAATGTAGTTATAAAACAGGATATCCACTGGTGTGTGGCTAACTAAATATGTAGCCACCTGCTCTCCCTGCTTTGTGCAAATATCACTGCCTAATGTTGCAGAAATGTAAGATGCGTCATATTTCTTCCACCTTTAGTTTAAGTTCTGTTTGCCTATGTACATGAACTCTGTGTGCACATTTTTTAAGTGAGTAACAACCAGTTTATCTTTCAACCAATCCCTTGCATAAATTGTTTCCAGCATGAAAACATGCACCCGGTCCCCATGATGACATTATCCCTACCAGTATTTACCATACCTTTATTTTTGTATTTGTAATTCATGATCTGTAAAGCCCTTTGGTCAACATGAGCTGTTTTAATTTTTTTTTTTTTAAATACCCCATGTATCTGACTTAAATTTGACAGAATGTTACCCAAGAGATTAGATTGGCCCATTTTATTCGTTTATTTTATTTTTTTTTTCATGTAATTGCGCCCTCAAGGTCTTTTTCCTTTGTCTTATTTTCAATATATTGTATTTTGTTATTATAGTTTAACGGAGCGACTTCAAGTCACTCGTTTAGTCGGAACAAATGCTCAGAGCTTGAAGTGTCACTGATGGATGTCGCTTGCACTGGCCTTTCATTCTCATTTCACCCTGATACCTTCGGCTGACTCAAATTTAATTTAATGCTGGTGGCAGTACACTTTTAAAGACTCAAATAAAAAAAAAAGTATTTTAGATAGTACCGTCCGCTCCACGTTTGCACCTGCTGTCATTTAAGTAACCAGTCTTGAGCACAAAAGAGGATAAGCCAATCCAGGTAGGGATCAGTTTAAAACATGCAATTCAATACTGTTTTGTCCTGGTATGAATCATGATTATACGCCCTATTTCACGGCAGGTACAAAAAAAAAGAGAAAGAAAACCTTTGTTTGATGTTATGTATCTAGTTTGCAATGCATGACACGTTTGTCTTGTCATCACGAGTTAGGTTTTTTTTTGTTTTTTTGGGGGTTTTGTTTTTTGTCCCGGTTGGTTGAGTTAATTGTGTTCACACATGAGTGGAAACCCTCCGGGCTTCAAATAGAATCGAGCCAAGAGCTCCTTTTCTTGGTGAACCTGTCTCACTTGTAACATCCTGAGTGTGATTGCTGTGTTCACAAACTGAAAGTCAACAGTGAGCATCATGGACACTCAAATATTTTCTCCGTCCATCCAGAAATGAGTTGAAGTCAAATTCCTTGCAAGTGGAATGTACCGCCTGCTGGACGGTCACTTAATCCTCATGTGCTACTCTGGCTTGTGGAAGTGCCATTTCATCAACCCAATTGCTCCTTGTTTACCTAAACATTTTCAGATCTACCATGCAACTCTTGAGGCCGGTCTGTTTGCAATTGAAACCACCTGTAATCATGTCATTAAATCCTATATAGTCTCAAATTAGCTGCTGTCTTATGATATGAAATACTTTCCTGACAATGTGTCTTCAGTGTTCTTAATGAGGAAAAAATAAAAAGCGAGACATCGGTAGGATGTCAAGCCACATGATAAGATGTCACACACACACACACACACACACACACACACACACACACACACACACACACACACACACACACCAAAGATATCATCTTTTAGATGACATTAAAAAGCATCACATGTTGTAATACATGTCAGTGAAAATGATAGTACAAAAGTAAACAGCTTGGTTGATTATATAATTATGCATTTAAATCTTTAATCATATGACACCAATCCATCTTCTTTTGTCAGCACCAGCAGGTTTAGGGAAATTATATACATATTTTTTGGTGTTTTTTGGGAAAGGTTGCACATCGTGATCAAGGGAGCATGGTAACAGTCCTTTGCAGACGAAGGTCTAGACTTGTTGAATAGACACACTGGTGAGTCTTACCTCTGTATGTAATTGTATTCACAGAATTATGAAGGACAGGCTTTGCATCCAAAGATGACTTGAACTGCCAATGGAAGCATGATAATACTCGCATATATGTTTGACAATGCTTTCAGGTTTACATAAGGTGTAATGAGACATGAAAAACAACTTAAATTGAAAGCCTTGTGAAGTTTTGAGTGAAACCTGCCACAAATTAAAACATCAATATCCTTTTAATCTTGACTTGTATGTGGTTCCTTCCTCACTGCCGTTGTTGCATGATTGAGTTTTCACGAAGGGGGGGGCAACACTGTCAAAAGATATAAATGGAACAATGCTGCAGCCCTTTGAAACATAAATGCCCAAAGCACTCGTACATTAGTAAAGATAAACTTTTATTTCACCTTATTTGTAAATGCCATTGCTTTTGGTAGTGTCATGCAAAATTCACTGTTTTCTTGGGAAGACATCAGAGTCAGTTACCTTGTGCATGCGGGGAGTCCAAATACATCTTTGAAATTCCCCGCCCTTATAATATTTGACAGATTCTAATAAATGCTCAACAAATAATCTTCAGGCAGTTTCTATTACGTGTACATGCGTGTATGTATGTGATGTATGTGTGTGAATGCATGCATGTATGGATATATATTTTGACAGAAAGAGAGAGAGGTATATTTTGGTATGTATACATATATATACATGAATACATGTGTATGTTTGCATGCATGTATGTGTGCATGTATGTATGTTTGTATATGTGTATGAATGTTTGTATAAATGCATATGTGTGTATGTATGTATGCATGTATTGCTTCCCATTTAAAGTGTTATTGTAAGAGGACCTTGATGGTGAATTCATGGCAGCCAAAAGCAGAGACCCAGTAGGACAGAAAACATG
Organism: Fistularia tabacaria; assembly: GCA_901007705.1. Lineage (NCBI taxonomy): Eukaryota > Metazoa > Chordata > Actinopteri > Syngnathiformes > Fistulariidae > Fistularia > Fistularia tabacaria. The sequence goes on from CAAKHD010013950.1 coordinate 23,531, forward strand.
GCAGGTGGATGATTTGATCCTATTCCCTTATGGACACCTCACACAATGTGTAAGAAACAGATGTCAGCTGCTACTTGAAAAAAGAATAGACTGGAGAAAAAAAAACTGAAGTCTGGCCTTATTTCCTATTTTCAGCACAAGCTTTGGCATTGATACAAATAAATGCTTCACAGTTTCTCCAGAAAAGCTAAATAAAGCCTCCAACTCATTTTTAGCACAGATAAAAAAAAGAGAGAACTATTATCATGATGCCCAAGACACAAATTATTTTTTACATACACATTCAATAAGAAGAAATTTCTTGCCACATTGGACCTCAGCATTTCACGCCTCAGCTGTAACTAAGCAAAGGTCTGATCGATGATCAATTCTGCATTAGCCAGTTTAACCTGCTCCACTGAGCTGTTACACAAAAGAAAAATACAGAGACACTTTGGAAACCAGGCAGTGTTTTTTTTTTTTCTGTTCTTTTCTTTTCTCTTTTTATTTTTTTTTGTTCCTTTTTCCAATTTCAGTTTTGCTTTGGCCACTGTAAACTGCTCCACTGAGCTGTTAGAATAGCAGAAGTACAGTGCTAACTTGGAAGCAATATAGATTTTTTTTTTCTTTTAATTTTATTTCTTTTTAATTTCATTTTTGTTTTTCCAAAACTAACAATGAGTGTGGGCATTGCAATCTGATAAAGAATGATAGTATCAAGACCTGTCCCAAAACTAACAATGCAAGTGGACACATAAGTCAGGTGATACACTTAGCTAGTGAACAGTAATTCCTGATATATTTACTCTTGAAATTAATTTGTCATATCTTGATGCAGCAAGAGTTTCTTGCCCCTTTCTTTTTCCAAATCTTGCAGATCCATAGCTCAAAAACTATACTCTATGTTCTCTGGAAAATAACATTTATTTGATTTGAAAACTCTCATATAACTCCTACTTTAAAATGTTCTAGTTTCATTTATCAGTTTATCAGGTGTGAAAACTTGATGGATGTAGCAACGGCACGCAAGAGGGTTCGAACTTAAGCAACTTGAATTGGATCTGACAGAGTACATCTGCACTATGTCATGTTTTAGTGACAAATGATCAGGCACTAAACTGGAAATTCCTACAGCCTCTCTTCATATCTCTCTGGGCACAAAACTCAAGATGACATCAAACCTGACACATAAAAATTTCATGTTTCACACAATCAGCCAAACAGTCAGGAAACCTGTCGACACACAGTCAGTTATATCAGCCAGAATTCTATGGAATTGGTCCGTCAGATCTCAAGGTCCTACTAAATGTCCTCAGATTCTTGAAGTAAATCAAACACGCTGCACACTCCTTTGTCCTTAAGTTGAGCAGGCTGTTCTGCGGCATGTTACCCTGGTCCTGCTTTAATCCCACCAATTCATTGGTGAGCCCAAACCTTGTTAGCAATCCAATCCCCTTGTCATACAGTGACCCCCCCCCAAGTTTAATATTTCTTTCAGCCGCGCCTATGAGTCAAAGTTGCAATATGAACATTAGCGATAATGTAGCCCGTGTAAATTTCCTACCCCTGAACACCTGTCTACCCTTTTCCCCAGATAGAAGTTCATTTGACACCTCTCCAGTCATCATCATAAGAGAGACCCCCCCCCACACACCCCTCACCGCCACTTCCACCCCTTCAATATGCTTCAAAGGAAGACTTCGAGGGCAATATCCTGTTTATTGTTCACCTGTGAGAACTTTTAATTAAAAACTAACATTGCTTTTGTGCTGTCAACAATGCAGTCCGTGCTATTGTAGTCAGGCTGGGAGCCTCCTAAGCTTTTGTGTTTGGCAGTTTTTCGGTTTCCTCTCTTGGATTTGGGCTGTTAATGATGATCCATCACACCCTTGGAGAGAAGCTCCTAAACACTCAGGTTAAAGAAATCAGTTTTTTTGATGCTGTATTGCCTTTGGGGGACACAGGATGGGCCACCAGCTGCATCCCCTGCTCCACATGGTCTATCATTTAAATTCTACTGCATTTACAGTCTTTCAACCTGAGCTCACAGAAACAGCAAATTGATTACGGCGTCCCAACGCTGCATGGTAGTGGTCACGTTGCTGTTAAAATTACATTACATTAATAGGCTGCTTGAATGCCAATTGGATCCTTTTTCGTTCCAACACACAATTTTTGGGTTCACTCATACTATACTGTTCTATATACTGCTACTCTCTTGATGTATTTCATTTCACTCGTGAAAACTTGATTAATTTGATGACATTTACTTCGGAAAATCAAGTGAAACCTCTATTTGCATATAGCAAAGTATTGGTTGCATGGACCAAACCAAATTAAGTTTCAGAAATAATACTCGGTTTAATTCAAAAACTGGAACCGTGTTGTTTCTGTTCATCCTGCAATGTATTCGAACATGTATTTTTTCGGAGCCACATTACATTCTGTTCTTTGATGACTCGAATTCTTTAAAAGCTTTAGATCATGAGGAGACCTTGGATCAAGCAGCAGGATCTCCAAGTACTCAGAGAAAAGTGCAGTTCAGCCAGATCAAGAAATTTTTGAAAGTTGGGTTTTTCAGACTTGATAACGAAAAAGGCTGGAAGTGTTCTCAGAGGAGATTAATGCGAGAGACTTTTGACGACAGAAATGGCTTCACTTTTAACACAGCTATTGGTGGAGTCATTTGAACATGACAATAAGTTTGCTGCAGTTTTACCCAATGCAAAACCGTGTTGTTGCTTGATGATCTTTTATTCACATACAGTTCAAGCATATTAAATTCAACCTTCATGTGAGCATATTTCAAATTAATGTTATGGTTTACTCAATCTGTCACTGACTGGAATTTGATGCAAGAATTTTTTTTTTTCTTAGTAGAAATCATCAATTCAACATCAACTATATTTAAATGTATGTCATTCGAATTTTTACAAACCACTAAAGTTTGGAAATGCATGTTTTTGCCGAAGTGTTGAGGCCATCTGCTGGTTGTTTGACATAATTGCACTGAATTTGCGCCAATCGGAGGTACATATATTATTTGACAATAATAATGGTAATGAACCACTGATTCTATGTGTACTATTGCAGCTAATCTGAACACATAGCTGAAAATTACCATTTTGTACCTGGAGTGTAAGTTTTTCCAGTGTAAGAGTGTAGGTCCCATTTAAAAATTTAAAACACAGATGAAGATGGCTTTACTTCCAGGTTTAATTTGTTTTTTTTGGATTATTGCATTACTTTATTTTGTATTTTATAAAATCATTTTGAAACAGTTTATATATATTTTCTTTCCTGCAGGCAGTTAAGCTGCAATGGCTGTAAATTGATTTTTATCTTCCTAATATATGGTTTTGGAGCACAAGTTTACAAAGTCACCTTTTAAATACCCTCCAGTAATTGCCAGAGCACCATAAACTTAAGCTCTGCAGATTTATAGGGTAGATTCAGAGGATGAGTAAAGTGATTTCAGGTGGGTTTGCCCTCTGGGTCGGACAAGCATGTGAACACCTCATCCATGAAAAGTCCCTTAAAGTGAACTAGCCACTCCAAACCCATTCTGACCTGACACGCAATAATTATTGACTCCATGTCTGTGTTTATTTTCATGAACCAAGTGAGTACATAGGGAGACAAAAGTCAAAGTCGGGCTGTCAACAACAACCTGTTCAATACCACTGACAATTCAGAGAGGAAGAATCTTGTGGAAAAGGAAAAATCCAAACACAAGGCTTCAGAAAAGGGTGTCTGTCAATCAAATATGTTCTATGGATCTGAACAAAATCATCATATCAGCCGATATTAATCTGTGGTATAATACTAGATAATAATACTTGTATAATAATACAATGTAAATGTTAATGGTGACGTGCAAACTATGTTTGAAATAACAGCCAATTGTGACATACACAGACACACACATACAGATACACACACACACACACACACACACACACACACACACAAATAATCTCTGGCCTCAGCTGCAGTTTTCCCTGCACTGGAAATTACTTTTATTTACGTTTATCCAGTGACTGTGACCAGTAACTGTTACCCTCAGGGCAGGCACATGGATGTGGGCGTGCAGAAACACACACACACACACACACACACACACACACACACACACACACACACACACACACACACACACACACACACCCACACACCCACACACCCATACACACACACACACACACACACACACACACACACACACACACACACACACACACACCCACTCTGTTTCTGTGCTTCC
>CAAKHD010013950.1:30959-47248 GCA_901007705.1 Fistularia tabacaria
GTAGGTAAGTGGGGCTGACTCATATATATATATGTATATGTATATATATGCATACATACATACATACATACATACATACATACATACATACATACATACATACATACATACATACATACACACACACACATACATATATATATATATATAGATAGATAGATAGATAGATAGATAGATAGATAGATAGATAGATAGATAGATAGATAGATAGATAGATAGATAGATAGATATGTGTGTGTGTTTGATAGAAATATAGAGATTATATATATATATACATGTATATATTCTTTTCCTTTCGGCTCTTCCTTTCAGGGGTCACCACAGTGAATCAACCTTCTCCATTTAACACTATTCTATTGCATAGTACTCCTTACACTTTTCTCCACCCATTCCAACCTGCTGGAACCTGTTTCTATACGTCTTTTCCACACTCCAATGCTCTGCACTTTTGACCCTAAGTACCTGAAATCCTCCAACTTCTTGATCTCCACTCCCTGCAGCCTCACCGTTCCACCCGGGTTCCTCTCATCCACACACGCATATTCTGTCTAGCTGTGACTAACCTTCATTCCTTTCCTTTCCCGAGCATACCTCCATCTTTCAAGATTTTCCTCAACCTGTTCTCTGGTCTCACTACAGATCACAATGTCAACTGCAAACATCATGGTCCATGGACATTCCTGTCTAACATCATCTGTAATCCTGTCCATCACCACTGCAAACAAGAAGGGACTCAGAGCTGATCCCTGATGTAGTCCCACCTCCACCTTATACTTCTCTGCTACACCTACAACACACCTCACCACTGTTTCACAGCTAGCATGTCCTGCAACAGTCTACCATACTTCTCTGCCACTCCAGACTTCCTCATACAAAACCAGAGGTCCTCCCTCGGCATGCTGTCTTATGCTTTTTCCAGGTCTGCAAAAGCGCAATGCAGCTCCCTCTTCTCTGTAGTTCTCTATTAGCATTCTCAAAGTAAGTACTGCATCTGTAGTTCTCTTCCTAGGGATAAAGCCATACTGCAGCTCACAAATGCTGACTTCTGCTCTCAGTTGAGTTTCCACCTCTCTCTCCCATAACTTCATTGTATGGTTCATTAACGTTATCCCTCTTTTGCAGAGACGCGCATTTTACAACCTTTTGGCATCCTTGTCAAGCCCAGCAAGGTCAATCATAAAACAAATGAAAAAAAACACTTATTCCCTTCATTTTATAAAAGCGTGTTGCTTTTCTGTTGTTGTTGGTTCGACCCTCCAACTATGTTTAGGTTTCTCATATGGCCCCTAGTAAAAATTAATTACCCACCCCTGCTCTGCAGTTACAGCAATTCTACACATTCCTCTTAATTTTTATAGATGGACGCTATCACACTTCTGATCCATTCCCAAGGCATCTTCTCACTCTCGAAGATCCTGTTGAATAATCTAGCCAGATACTCTACTGCCTCTTCTCCTAGACACTTCCTCACCTCCACAGGTATATCATCAGGACCAACTGCCTTAACACTCTTCATCCTCTTCAATGCCCTCCTCACTTCACTTTTTCTAACCTCTTCTACTTTGTGGTCTACAATAGTCAGCTCTTCTACCCTTCCCTTTCTTTCATTTTCCTCATTCATCAGCTCTTCAAAGTGCTCTTTCCATCTTCCCATCACTCTTCTAGCATCTGTCAATACATTTCCCTCTCTATCCTTAATCACCTGGACTTGCTGTACATCCTTTCCATCTCTATCTCTCTGTTTTGCCAACCTATATAAATCATTCTCTCCCTCCTTACTGTCAAAGCAAGCATACAAGTCACCGTACGCCCTTTGTTTTGCCTTTACTACCTCTATCTTTACCTTACACTACATCTCCCTTTACTCCTGTCTGTTCTCTTTAGATCCCTCAGTGTCCAAGTTCTTCTTTGCTAACCCCTTTCTCTGTATATAATCCTACACTTCCTTCCAGACGACACACCGACAACGCTCCTACTGTCTCCCTAATCACATTACCTGTTGTTGTTCAGTAATCTGGACAACAAATAATAAAAGAATAAAGGAATAAAAGGAATGTCGCCTAGTTTGGGGAAACAGGTCAGGTCACCAACTGATCTGCTGGATTAATCTGATTTGAGAATAAACAATTGTGCAATCAGCCTTCTTCGATACGGTTTTCTGAGTAGAGTGAATAATGCATCAAGCAACCGTTAAAAATATTCTGAGCAAGGACCCATTCGGAATCAATTTATTGGATTTGATTATTAAAGTGTTCTTTAACTTCAGCCACTTTAAGATGCTTCAGTGCAACTGAGCAACCCCATATGATTTACTACATTTACTCAATTTTTTTTGCGCTTTAAAACTATATTTTCATTATTACCGTCATAATAATTTCCAGTCAGCAAACAAATCTGCATTTATTGTGTACATGCCGCCTTACACTTCATTAAGAAGTCTCCTTAGATTCCAGCATGCTGCACCTGACTTGGTTGCCTGCCTGGCCCCTGGCTGAGGCTCGACTCAAGAAGCCCACTTGGTTTGAAACAGCTGGCCTTGTTTAGCGCCAGGGACAAGGTCATTTACGCGATAATGGAATCATCTCATTACTGTAATGAGACATGTGTATAATGAAGGTGATTTGCACCAAAAAAGTCCAAACACACACACACACACGCAGACATACATACAAATGCATGCAGGTACTAGAGAGCTGACAGATGAGCAGAGGGCTTAACATGTGCACAAGATCTGGTCCACAAGTTAATCCTCAAAGAGCCACACATGCTTGTGTTGAAAACACACAGATGTACTCCACACACACTTATCTGCCACCTAATTACCCTGCAAGAAAAACAAACTGTGTAACCTGTTTGGAGATTTTCACCAGCTTTCTTTTTTCCTTTTACACATCAGCTAGTTAGGAGTTGTTTAAAGCTGCTGTGTTTCTTTGCATTAGTTCAGGGTTTATCCTATAATTAATCAATAAATCCGTATTCTGCTGGACCCCGAGTATCAATGTCAACCATCAATGGCTTTGAGTATTGTTGTGATAGAGAGCGGGAGGGACGGACACGCTGTAATTGGCAGGGATGTTCCCCTTCTTTTTTGAGCAGCTCTATTACTGAATTATATGCACTGCTACATGGAATAATAGCCACATGGACCACAATATTATGGAGGAAATTAACAACGTATCAGTCACAGAAGACTTTCTGTGTTTGCAATACAAGTCGTAGCAATCTGAAAACTGAAGAATCCTAATTAATTGCACTAAAAGGCTCAGGAGAGTGTTAATTTGTGTCAACAAGAGAATCCGCTGTGTAAATTTGAGCAGGTGTAACGTAATTAACGAAAGTAATCAGTCGCCTTAACTAGAAACAGGCCAGTGTTCAACCCATGTATGATTAGATGTAGTATGTTTTGGTTTGTTCTCGCTATCATCTGCCTGATCAAGGTATTCAGTCTTGCCCTGACCTGATGGCAGTACTATTTAAAACTAAACATGTTCCTTGCTGGGTATATAACATCATCTGGAGGAATTTGAAAAAAAAATATATAAATAAACATACAATCAGCCCTCTGATTTTCCTCGCGATCTCTGAGACATTCATCCCTCGGTTGATTCCTCCAAGGTTGATTTTGCTGTGGTTAATCACAACAAAAATATGAAAATTATACCGAAGTCACCACATGATGCTGGTATTTATAAAGTATAAAATTATATATTGGGAAATTCGTCTCAAAGGAACAACTAAATTTTCCCCAAGGAGTCAAATGTGTTATATCTCGGAGAAGCTCAAATCCATGGTATCCATGGGACAAAAATAAATATGAATAACTACAGTTATTATTATTATCATTATTATTATTATTATTTGTATTATTATCATTATTGTTGTTGTTGTTGTTGTTGTTATTATCATTGCATTTACATGTTGAATTCAAAATTTTTTAATTGTTCTAACTCTATTGTTTTTGAATGTACCTGGCCGTCATGGCAATTTAATTTCCCCTGGGGATAAATCATGTAATCAATCTCTCTCTCTCTCTTTCTCTCTATCTATCTATCTATCTATCTATCTATCTATCTATCTATCTATCTATCTATCTATCTATCTATCTATCTATCTATCTATCTATCTATCTATCTATCTATCTATCTATCTATCTATCTATCTATCTCTCTATTCGTCTATCTGTAATTTTTGGAATTCATTTCTTTCTTTGGTTTCTACTTGAACGAAACAAAAATTACCAGATAGATAGATAGCAGAGAGAGACAAATGTACAATTTTCTTACTTGCTGAAACCACCATTGGATTTTTAAGGAGGGATTCAAGCATACCTCTTTCCAATAAATAAATCAATAAATCAAATACTAAGTAGACTGGGAAAGCAATACAATAGAATACGGCAAATAACTTCATTATTTTGATCTTCATGCTTCATACATGTCAATATTATGACCGGACACAAAACTTCAATAACTGCCAAGCCCCGGGGGATTCAATGACATTTTTGAGGGAATTGTTTGAGGGAGTTTGGAGAAGGGACAGGGTTGGATGTAAGATTTATGTATCAGATCTGAAACCTTTGGATATAAGAGCAGCCATCCAATTTTTTTTTACGGTGAGTCACTGCATGTCCCCTGATTCTTCCGCATTTACACTAAGCTTGAACTACTTCTGCCATCCCATGAGTCAAACTTAACCCTGTGCCAAATCACACACCCATTCAAGTCATGAATCTGAAAGGTGCGCTGCTGAACCTGGTTCAGGTCTACAGGCTTATTTCCTTGGGTCAAAGGAATCACTCGGGATAGCTTTAGCTGCATCCACCTGATATTGCTTCTAGATTTAACAGATTCATGAGACTGCAATCAGATATGAGGCTGTAAAATTGATTTTGGACACAAGAGGGCACTGGTGACTCTCCAAAGAGGACAAGGCTGCTAAGTCAAACATGCTGCAATGCCCCCTTAAGTAACTTACCTGTTCTCTGGTGCTTGTTCATATATAAATAGTCTCCCAAGGTGAGTAACCTTTAAAGTGCCTGTCCGTGAGTAAAAAAGGATCACAATTAGATCTGTCATTGAGACCGTAAAAGACTGAAACCTTGCTCTGTGTGCGCCGCAGCAGCTCACGGCCCTGCACATTCTGCCACCATGTATTCATTTTGCCCCGAGTGCTTTAACCAATGCAGCGAGGGGGGCATATCAACTCCGTGACTCATTTCTGGATATAATGTTGAGGAACAGCTCTTTATCACTTACAAACGGGCCCTATTAGCTTGTCAGGGCAGTAAATAGTCAACTCCGTGAAGACATGCATCTCGCTGGTCATGGTTGTCTGTCTTGTATCTGTTCCATTCCCAAAGCATGTCAGATGCATGGACGCAACTTGTCTTGTTCTAAGTCACAGACTGAGATGAAGCAGAGCAGGTCCACTTAAAATACACGTGACACAAATCGCTATGAAAGTAATGAGTATTCATGGCTGTCAAAGCAGATTGATTGATGGGTGGGTAAAGGCTATATGGTCTTATTTTTACATGTTTTAAAGATTGTAAATTTACACATCTCAATCCCCTGTTTACAACTGTGTATTTGAACATCTGTGCATGCTTCCTCTTTAAGTGCCAGTGCAGTGTGTGTGTTTGCTCCTTGCTCCTTGCAGATTGCTGTTCATCTGCGGTTTATTCATCCCTGCGGACAGCAGGGGTGTACATGCTGAAAGGATACATCAATCATTGGGCAGAGGGGGGTAAAAATAGATAGGCTAGGTCAAATTCAGAAGTGATTCAAAACTCAGCGCTGCATTTGAAGGGAGAAAAAAACATAAAGGAAAGGAGAAATATTTTTTCTGTGTTAGAGTGAATAATTGGAGAAAGATAAAAAAAATCCTGTCCTTTTATTGTTTTTTTTTTGTTTGTGTGATGTAGCCTCTTCACAGCCTGAGAACATGTCTGGCTGTCTCGATCCCACCACCCTCTAATCCCACTCACTGAGTGGCGCCTGCTGTCCGTATCAATTAGCAGCATTTAACTGGTTCTACCGCTGTGATGCAGATGACTACATTTCCCACATCTCTGTGAGCCATATTGCCTCCCATTATTAATGGCACTGCTGGGTAGGTGAAAGTTGCTGAGTGCTCCACAGTGGACCTGCAGTTGAATTCCAGTCACTGACAATCTGCGTTGCAGATGTGTCTTCCTCAATTACTAAGGTCAACTATAAAACTTCTCTTTTCCCATATTTATTCTTTGATTTATTTTTATTTATTTTTGTTGTATTCATATATTGTTGCTCCTTATTTCTGTTGTTGAGACGGTTTCCTTATCAATGATAAATATTTATCAATAGAAAAAGAGATTACGAATGCCCCCCCAGTTTTTACCCCTGCACATAAAGGACTGCATTCCCTGATGTGTGTGCTCACAAACACACATTCTCACACACACACACACACACACACACACACACACACACACACACACACACACACACACACACACACACACACACACACCCAAACAAACAAACACACTCTTGATGGAGAGAGTGACTGAATGGAGGAATGTAAAGGAGGAGAGCCAAGGGTGACTGATCGATTTTGGCATGGTGTTAATAGTTTCAGTGATGGAAGGCATGATTCCTGTTTGTGCGCGTGCACCCCTGTTCACGTGCATGTGTCTCCCGGGCTGTATTGATCATGCGCCAGGAGAGCGGGTTAATGCTCAGTGTTTTCAAGTGCTTGGGGCAGACGCCAGCCAAAGTCATTTCATGAAAAAGAGCTGTTGGCAGAGGATCCACATGTTAATCCGTAAATCAAGAGGTAGGGGTTAAATGTTGCATGTCACCTTCACCTGCAGAAGTCTGACCTTTCAAAAACACATTTCAAGCTGAAAAATATGCAGACAAACACACAGACATATTCAAAGGTTTTTGTTTAAATTGCGTGCTAAAAATGAATTGGAATAAATTAACATTATGAAATTAATCGAGAGGATAATTCTTGAGAATGCATTTATTCCCAATCAGAATGCTTCTTTAGAAAAGCAAAAATCAAGAAATTATATAACATTAGGTAGACTAGTGAAACCACCCTTATGTAGCTTGGTTGGTTGCCACCAAAAGGAAAAAAAAAGTATATATATATATAACACAACATTGCAAATCATGGCAACTGGGAGCAGCACCTTCCAGTCGGATCCCCAACACACAAACTTATGCGATGTGAAGAAAAAGAGAGACAGATGATGCTACATCATGGCAACATTTATTCCTGCGTGGTGACATTATTGTTTTCGCTCATTTTCCCTTTGTGGCTGTCATGACGCACACAAAAATGTGTGCACCACAGTTGCTACGTGTGGCTCGTTTGGTTTTTGTTGAAGTGTCGTTGAGGTATCTAAACTGCACAGAAGGATCATTAAATGGTTCAATAGAATCGGGAGAATCTAGGAATAGTTTTCTTGTGCTCTAAATCAAAGACAATAAATAAATAAAATAGAAAAAATTGCTTGATTAGAGATAAGTTTTTAAGTTGTAACGTCCTTGGAGCAAGCACACTTGAGGTTTACAACCGTCCTGTTTAGCCGTGATGCACTAAATAACATTGGAATGATCAAATTCGGTTCTCTTCTATATGTGTAAAAGTATACTGTATATGTGAACACATCACAGTTAAACCAAGGACTTGTTTCATATATTTATTTGACCTTGAAAGCTCCTGAATTTACTTTTTTTTCTGAAGAGAAGCAAGATTTAATACCGAATGGTTAAACTGATAATACTTCAATCATCAATTCACAGGTTGTGTTCTCCTACTTTGTAAAACTATGAGCACTCTTCATGAATGGCATTTTTACCAGACATATAAGTAGTTTTTACACTTCAGATTCCCAAGCAGTGGACAGCCAGTAAAGTAATGGTATTTGTGCACATCTAGTGATAAATTACATTGAAAACTCTGTTATTGTATTTTGACCTTATGACCTGATCACATTAATATTCTCACCACCCTATCACTCTGCTGTTATTTAAAATACCAGGAGAAGAGCCAGAAATCGTGAACACCATCCTCTGAAGTATTTTAGGACGGTGATCAATAACTCAATCAATATAATGTTATGGCCATTTTGTGTAATAGGGCAGCATAAATCTCACTTAGATCTCCCTTAAACTGAGTCAGTGAAGGAAGTCTAATATCGGGTATTGATACAGGTGATTATCGCAGCAACGTCAAGCCAGGAGTTTTCCTTCTGGAAGTCTCATACGGGCTAAGGGGAATTCACCGGCCTGTGGGAGTGTGACAAACTAAACTTCATCTAATTTGTCCTTTTTTTCTGAGTGGTTGTTAATGAACCACTGGTTCAAGCAGCATGATTGCTGGCAGCATACACCTCCACTTAACAGCCCTCATAAAATTAACAGCGGCAATAAAACACAACCCACAAAAGTATGTTTCTAATGATACCTGGAGGCCTGCAGGTCATTTATGCAGGAAATTATACGGTAAAATATTATTGAAGCCATCAGCTACACAGGATACAAGTATCAAGTGGTAGCAGGAGGGCAAGTCGGTTGTATTTTCACTTTTAACTTGTTGCTCAATATAGAAATGATACGGCTTCAAAAATGAAGGAAAATAATAACACGGAATTGTAAAAATTAAATAAATGAATACAAATTTTTAACAAAATTCCCAAAGCTCATCGCAAAACAAAGTCATCAAAATTCAGAAGAGGAACAAAACAACAGATCAAAACGTAACAATTCTATTGTTGTGCATTTAGCAACGTGGGCATTCTAGTTTAAAAATTATATATAGCTGGAGATATAGCAGCAAAGTGAATGAAAACTGCTTGTGTAGTTAATATGCACCTTCGAAAGTTGGTGGATAAGATGGGGATTGGCATTAGAGATGGTAATGTTGTTATCTGAGCAGCTTCGTTCATGTACCCCTCATTTTCCACAACTTAATATTGGAATCCACATTTTATGCATAATGCTCATATGAATAAGTAAGTAATAAGTAATAAATAGCATTAATAATACATCTCTTAATCAGGGACAGATCATTTGATTTTGTGAGTCACCTGTTGCAAGAAATCAAAATGCCAGTTTATATTTGAATAATTTAGCCTACTGAAGTCAATATATGGAAATGAATTACATTACAGATATTATGCAGATGGTGACTGGTCCATTTCAATTGAACTGTCATGCTGTGGACCTTTTCCAAAAAAAACTACACAGAGCAAAAAAGGTTTAAAAGTGAGTCACAAAGATATAAAGTTGAGCAGACACACCAACACCATCTGAAATCACGATTGTATTCACATCCACTACTTCCATGGGAACACTCTATGGCTTACACTGCTTAGGAGGGTCAAATGGAGGTTTCACCCATAGGCATCAACGCTGACAGGTACAAAGCAGTGATGACAGGTAGTTAAAATGAAAACTGAAACACTGATGAGTGACATGAGTGTCAGAGGACACATACATAAATGAATAAATGTATAAATCTTAAAAAAAACAACAACAAAGAAATCAAATAAAGAATCAATGAATAAAGAAATTAATTAAAAGAAAACTTAATTGAGAGTTGCAATATTATTATTCAGTACTCAAACAAACAAACTCTTTATATAACTCTACAATATTTTTGTTATTTCTTATTCTGGTGTACCCATTTTTGGAAATCAAATAATAAAATCATCCTCTTAGGCCACAATATATAAAACAACAAAATCAACTCAAAGTGCAATATCTGATGATTCAAATTGCGTCTTGCACGATTTACATCTTGGCTGATCCAAATGGTGTCATCTTGGTTACACCTTGCAGTGTCTGACATGAAAATAAGTGGAAATTTCAAACATTTTAGTGATCAGGATGTCAGAAATCTAAGAAAGGTTTTGTTTTTTTGCCCATCTACGGAATCATATTTTGCATTGCAAATCTATGCTTTCAGTATGGGTCTGTCCTTGTTGGTTTGCCTTGATGATAAACTCCTACGGTTTATGACTTTTCCACCTTTTCAAGAAGATAAAGGAGAAATGAGGAACGATGCAGCAACATCCTGACTCTCCTTTTCCTAGCCAGGAATAATAGTTACATCATTCACTGCCTGCATTGCCAAATGGATTTCCTCATCCGACCTAAAAATAAACACATGGTGCTATGTACACACCCAGAGAGGAACCAGAAACACAAACAGACACACACACACATAAAACACACACACACACACACACACACACACAAACAAACAAACAAACACACTCACGCACACACGAACACACATGCACAGTGGGTTAAAAAATTGGAAAAGGCTTAGACAATTATTCCAGAGAATCAGCCCAAGGTGTTCACAGGAAGAGCATCTCATACATTTCCTTCCTGCACTGCATTACCGCATCAACCGCTTGTAAAAAAGACAAGCAAAGTAAAGAAAAGGTCAATCAGAAAACATTTGCATTTCTTTTGAGAGCATTTTATGCAAACAACGGAAATGTACTGGATGACTTTTCCAGGTTAACCTCTCTTGAGGATAAAAGTGTCCAACTGACCTTCTTATTTTCAGAAATCATTTAGCTTGAGTAAATTTGTGCAGAGGCCTAAGAGGATATATTAATAGAACCCAAAAAATAAAGAAATTGAATGTCTTTGTAACAGGGACAAGTAATTAACACTCAGTTGCAAACTCGGTTTGTGTTTTAATTAGCTCTTGTAACCATGACTTCTACAAAAGTACCACAAATGCATGTTGTTATAATTCTGGAATAAAGTAGTAGAAATGGGTGGGTTTTCTTCTGGATTCTCCCGTTTACTCCCCGAGTCCAAAACATTTTATAGATTCATTGGAGACATTAGATTGCTTGAGACATGAGAATAAGTGAATTGTTTTATGTGTCTATATCAGGCCCTGTGATTGAGTGGTATTGGGTCCAGTAACCCCGCCTCTCACCCAGTGGGAAGTGGGACAGGCTCCAGACACCCTGTGACCCTGACTGCAAGATAAGTGGTACAGATAACGGATAGTTGGAGGGATAAATACATGAATCAATTCATTTATTTTAAAAAATGCCAGATGGCCACAAGTAAAGTCAAAGCTTCAACCACTTTGAAATGCAGTTTACTAACTGACAGCAAGAGGGCATTCAAAGCTCATGACAGATGCAGGGGCAGAACATGTGTCTTTCTAAGCGTCTTATTTTTGCACCTTCTCTGTTCAGTTACAGCAATTCTGTATATTTAGAGGGAGAAACAATAGACTGATCTCCCTGGTGTTTATGCTGGTGTCCCATTTTCTGCCTTAACACTCTCGTGGTCCTTGTGCACACCGTACAAATCCTGAAATCACGAGTAAATGCATGCCATTTTGTAACCACAGGGTTTTAAAAATCTTACCCTTAGGAAAACATAAGGATTCTTACTAAAAATACGTTCAGTCAATTCCCAATATTATGCTACTTTAACCACAAATTATTATATAATTTCTGCCTTGTCCTTGTATCTTTTTTTAGCCTTCATGGTGTGGCTATTTTTCGCTTCTTGTGATATTTAAAGCTATTGTATATCAGGTCTGAAAAAAGACTGCTTTCAAATATTGAGTACTTTCATAAACTGGAATTAAAACAATAACGGTGGTTTTATGAGGCACTGGATACAAAATATTGCATTAAATGAGACAAGGACATTTTCAGCTGATGCAAGACAATGCTGGTTAAGGAAAATATAACATTAGTAAACACTCAACAAGTTAGCATATCAAGGATTGCTATCAAAGGTGTGTCCCCTTTTCTCTCCAATAACAGGATTGAGCAGCATCAGGTGGAAAAGGAGCAGTATTGACTGGGTTGGGTAAAGTAAAAAGATTGTTGTTAAGAGATTGTTGTTGTTCACGTTCAGAAGTACAAAACTGTAGAGTTTCAGTCTATTGATTGCATGTTAGAAGTGTGGCTACAACTGCTGCAAGGGTACAAGGTTATTTCATCCTCTTGATTAAGAACCTCAGAGGAGATGGTTTAAAGACTAAAATTATAATCACTCACCATTTGGGGAATAGAGCTGTTAATGGTTCATGTTGGGACGTTTTTACGGCCTCAGTCTCTTTTTGTTGCACAGAAACACATTCTCTCCGTGGAGCACATTCTGAATTTTGCGAGTAATGATGAAAATGAAAATTAATTATTTCTTTGAAATTGTTTTGCCACTTGTCTGACAAAAAATGATAGTTTCTATGTGCCACTAAATTTGAAAGACAAGAATGGCACGCCAGTGTTTCTATTATGCAACCTCTTTATATTTAACCCGGACTAAAGTATCAGACAGAGGTCGATATTCTTTAACTGATCCCTGCAAGTGAAATTGATCTTTTAGACACATTACATTGTTTGTTTGTATTACAGTGAGTTTATGGAAACAAGTAACACAGAGAGGACATGTAAAAGTAGACTGTAAAGTCTGGGTGTAGAATCAAAGTACTGTCAAGTAACATTACAACTACTGGCAAGAACTAGTTTTATCTAAATCAATTGTAAAGAAAGTGCTTCTGTCACTGTACAGGTTACAAGAGAGTACCAATTCTCTATATAGAGCAGAGGGCAGCAGTCTGCAGTGCCCAGGGACCAATTCTAGTTCTTTCTGCCTCCATCAGGGACATAGACAGTTAACGTCCGATCATACATGCCCTTGATGCAGGGGAAACTGGAGCAGCTGAATAAATTCCATAAAAAAAACATAGAGGAATATGAAAAGTGCACATAGAAAGGACTTGGGCACAGAAAAGCAGTGTAGATTATTTTTATTTTCTTTTCTTTTTTTTATGGCCCGCATTTGACATATTTTCCCAAACACAAATTGTTACTTTTTATGACTTCAGTTTATTTCTTCAATTACCATAGATTGCTGAATACAAATGCATGCTGCCAGGTATCAGGCTGGAAGCAAGATATGACAGATAGAAAAATTGCCTAAAAAAGCCCTCAAACTCTGCTGTCGGTGGATGACTAGGACCAGTTTGTTGGAGAAAGACCGTAGGCATGTAATCTACTGGTGCTAATATTTGAAATTGGATCCATAACAAGAAGTGTCACCAGCTTCATGTTCTTGATTAAGTTTCTAGTTAATGCCACTATCAGTGACAGTTTTCCCATCACACACCTCATAGTTTAATGTTTACTGATTAATGTAACGGTGCACTTTACTGCTAATTTGCACTCAATTATTATTATTATTATATTGTTAATTTCATTATCACTATGGGATTTGTGAGAAATGTCATCTCGATTCCTCTGTATGACCAGTGCATGTGGAGAAATTGACAATAAAGCTGACTTTGATGCAGCCTTTGATAGATCTAATTCATTTGTTGATCAAGCTCTACGATAGAGGATATAAAAACAGGAAGGAATAAAAATAACATTCTATGATATTAGTACACAGAACAATTGCATTTTATCAGTTTCGCAGTTCCCATTATTTAAAATCTAAAACTTTGAGGTCCATCGATGGGGGTGGGAAGTTCAAAAGATTTAGCTGCAATCAGATTTTGCAGTATTACATTACTTTTTCAACCCTAGACAGTTTCCAATTGTTATTGAGCACTAGTATGGATCCAGTTTCTGTTTTTTTCCCCTCACCCTTCTTTTTCTATTTTTATATGCTTCATATTATTGTTGTTGTTGTGAACAGTTTATTTTTTGCATGATTAAGTGAATATCCTAAAAATGTCAGATTTCTTGTGGGCACAGCAGCAAAGTCATTCTTCAGTACTGCAAACTATAACACTGCAATTTTTTTTACATACTTGCAATAGAGAAATCCACTTCATTTCCATTAGCATAACACTGCCATATACTCTGATGATCTTGTTAGGAACCAGCTGTTCATTTACACATTCAAAATTCAGCACTAAAAACACCATTACGATTCAATGGTAGTCATGTTTTTTGTCCCCTTAATTTAGTCCAATATTTGTGCTCCTTCCTGTGTTTGGTTCTTCTGGTCCTAAGGAAAATGTTTGGAGCTTTGCAAGCAAACCTCAAATTCAGGTGTTTTTGAAATTTGAAAACACATTGCTCTTCATTACATTTGCGACATATCAACTTCTTTACTATAAGGTAGTTGAGCTGGCTTGTTTTATCATTAAAAAATGAAAAATACATTGAATATTAATGGCAGTTGATGTCAAATCACTGAAAATGGTCTCACATAAGATATTATGTCAGTGCATAAATAAAGGTAAATTATGATAGAGATACAAACAATTTTGAAGCAGTACAGACACTGACTCAAAGAAGGACCAAGACATTTATAGTATTGATTAGTTTTGGATGTGTACCCTACATATATACCACAATTATCTGCTTTTGAATTGTACTCTGATTTCCTCACATTTTGAGAACGAGGAGCGACAACTAGCCTCAAAGATACGACAGCAAGGGGAAGCTTGGACACAGGTCAGTGAGGGTATGTCATCTTAATCCCTGAACAACAAGATTGGGTACCAAGCCCCAATAAGCAAACATACTCTGAACACAAGAGCAGCTGACCTGACAGAACAGATCACAGAATCATGGGGGAACACAACTGCCTACCTGCCAAGGCTAAGAGACAAGGTACCTGGTTAATCTCTACTGACAGAAGGGAACATGGCACTGATGACTGGTCTCAGTACAAAATGGAAGCTTCTTTCAGGTATCATAGCAGCTAGGATGTGTAGGCATATGGCTCAATACATGAGGAGGGAACGGAAAGGAATCTGGAACAATAACATCGGACGCAAACACCAGCTTCTAGTCGACAGGGCAACCGTCTAGGACTGCAAGACCAGGAGCACCAATCTGTGCACAGACAGAATCGATTGCAAGACAACTATGCCGCACACATGGAGAGTGGAGTTTATAGGGCTGTGTAAGATAAACAGAACAATGAGAGCCTTTATCAAAAACGTAATGGGGCTTTCGAAAACAACTCTGAAAGCCAAGTCCAAGGCAACTGCAGACATGAGCATCAGATGTGTATCCCAAGGAGACGCGCGGCCAGATCATCACCAAGAGCGGCTTTGGACGCCACTTCGGAAGTGTGAAATCAATCAGCCTCCTCCACTACATGGATGGCATAAAGCTTTATGCCAAGGGTGGGAATGACATCTACTCTCTAATTAATCTCATCAAGATATACAGCTATGACATCGGAAAGTCATTCAGACTGGATAAGTGTCTGCAGAAGACGGAAGATGATCACCATTGAAGGGGTTAAACTATCTGAAGTCAGCAAAGCAGATGTTCAGGGCAGCTACAAATTCCTGAGGATCCCCCAGGCAAATGGCAACCATGAGGAAGCGGTATACAAGTTGGCCACAGCTAAATACTTAGGACAGTCACCTGAGTGGCAAAAACAACATCCGAGCAATAGACACCTATGAACTGCTCGGGATCAATTCCCCAGCTGGTGTAATATCCTGGCCACTGGAGGAAATGAAAGCCACCAATATCAAGACAAGGAGACTTCTTATAATGCATGGAGGGTTTCATCCTAAGTTCGGCATTCGGAGGCTATAGAATAAGCAGAAAATTGGAGGCTGGAGCTTGGTGAGCATTAGAGCTGGAACAGCAAACCTTCAGAAGTAAATCAGGAAATAATCATCTGCTAAGTGGAAGTCTCAAACAGAAGAAACACAGAAAGGGCGATCATGGACAGACAATGGTGCGTACCGGTGACTGGAAAAGGCTGGCCAGTGCATTGATCCTGGCCGCACAGGAGCAAACCTTGAACACATCATTCATCAAGGCAAGGTTCTACCTCATTAGACCCTATCTGAAAGCTGTGCCAAACAATCAAACACAACAATCATGTTCTAAGCGTAAAAGCTGGTGAGGGTAAACGTACCCCAGAAATAGTGGCAGTGGAAAGCTAAAAAAAGATTGCACTGTTGTAGATTTTGTGATCCCGAGCAACAATAAGAAGAAGGAAAGAAGAACAGAAGACCTCAAGGAATGGGAGAGGATGTGGGGCATGAAAGCAACACGGTCCTAGTTGTGATGGGGACCAGTAACCCCTCAGCTGGGAGACTGGCTCCAGAAGATTCAAGGAAGTACATCTAAGAGCTCTATCCAGAAGAGCACAATTTGTGCTCATAGAGGACCCAAGGTTGAAGGAGACACAATACCATCCATATGGGCTCAGAAAAGAATTATATGCTGTATATAGTGTGTGTGTGTGTGTGTGTGTGTGTGTGTGTGTGTGTGTGTGTGTGTGTGTGTGTGTGTGTGTGTGTGTGTGTGTGTGTGT
>CAAKHD010013950.1:81449-99205 GCA_901007705.1 Fistularia tabacaria
TCAAACCCCCCCCTTCTTCCTAAACAACATGCGTTTCCGAATTCAAGGGGGGTGGAATGGGGAAACAGATTGACAAAAAAAAAAAAAAAAAAAAAATGGCAATCTGACACACACACGCCCAAACACTCCTTCACCTGCTATGTTGGTTTTGATGTTCGATGAGAGACGTTTTTAGTGCCCCGGAGATTACATATTAACGCCTGTGCAACTTTGAGTCAAAAGAGCTACTCAGAGGCTGCTTTGTGTTGCAAATGGGTGTCAAGCTCACTCATTAATAATATTAGCTATTGGAAGCTAAACATAAAAGGGGCCGGGGATTCTGAGGGGACATGTGGTTTTTGTTTTGTTATTTGTTTTTTGAGCTCATTAAGCCGAGTTGTATAAAGAATAATAGTCCAGCCATCCTGTAGTCCAGTATTCACTGTTTCCCAACATTTATGTGGTTTTCTGTCCTCAAAAACATCGATTCTTAGTTTTTTTTGTCCCCAATAACCACACTGCAAAACCCACATAAATTCAAGAAAAAAAATCCTTCTCGGGGTTCCTGTGTCATTCATGTGAGACTGGAAATCTGAGAAGAGGTCTTCTCCCGTTCCCCCAACATAAAGATGGTTTGTAATTACTTTTTCGGCATCGAAGGGACCGCGCGGTTGGCGAGATCCGAAAAGAGAATTGCCAGGCAACCTCTGATGGTGCCATTGCCATAGCAACCCAGTTAGGCGAGTAGAAAGGCAGAACGAGGGAGCTGGGAAGGAGGTCTGTCCTTTCTGTCTCCCTCTTTATCTCAGCACAGCAAACAAGTAATTCATTTTTGCAATAGTCCAGTACTACAGTGCAAATTATCTGGTTACCGCATAAATAAATGTTTCATGAAAGTTCAAGGTTATTTATAAGGACTTGATGTTACAATCCCTAGTGTTTACACCATTCTTAATAGGGAGTTCATCAAGGAATGGCTGCTACACGGCTTTACCAGCGGGACACATCCTCAGTTGGGTACCTCTGCATCACAGGTTGTTTCGGCCACTTATCACAATACACCCTCTGCTGAGGCAGGCCCACCGCAGGTTGATCAAGCCTGGGTGTGTGTCCCACGGTTAGCAGTGTGCCCGAGCAGCCAAGGTGGTGTCGCTCTTCTTCAGCCACAGCCAATGGCTCGTTCTTTCGGTGGTGTTGGCCAGTTCTTTAATGGCTTGCCTGTGTGCCTGTCCCCTGACTACAGCCTCCCTAAGGAGCTTTGCAGTTGAACTAGCTATAAAGCCATAAAAATCCCACCTCCACTGGACGCACCCTTATACTCCAGCCTCCACCCCTGCAGGGGTGCGACACAGGGGTCCACTTTTTCCCCGTTGCTAGGGTAGGAGTGGCATCTCTTACCATGGGGTCGGGGGAGTCAGTGAGGTTACATGTCCAGCCTCACCTTGGCACACTTGAACTCTTCAACCAGACTAGCAATTGGCAGTGACAGGGCTCCTTTGCTGTATAGTCCCACGCTGCTGACGCATTTGGGAAGTCCAACCCATTTCCTCACGAGTGTTCACTAGCCTTTCCAGTCAATTGTTATGACTAAGCGAGAACTCGTACATGGTCATTGGCCACAAGAGTCTGGGTAGCAGCCCAAACTGGTAACACCAGAGCTTCAATTTCCTGGGCAGTGCAGTGTTGTTGATTTGCTTAAGCGCATTAGCCTAGTCCTGCCGGATTTGCTGAAGTTGTTGGGTGTCTTTGAGGTCTGCGTTGGAGGAAATAACAGTGAATGGAAACCCGACCAATGGTCCCTTTTTTGCGCGGTGTACAGGTGCTCTAAAAATCATTAGACGAGGCAGAAGGTAACATGTAGAAAGGTGAGAATGAGTAGGATGCACCGGGGGGGGGGGGGCTGGCAGGCTCTTGGCAGGAGATCAGAGGACAGGGTTGAAAAAGACAAATTACACAAGGCTGACGCACACACAGCAACACACTCAGATCGAGCTGGCATAGGCAGAGCAACGAGGGCAGCCAACCTACTCCCTTCTCCTCGCCAGCTCTTGAGCAGACATCAGTGTGTTTTTATCTCATATCATGATGCAGGTTGGAGATGGTCGCTGAGCCTCAGCGTACGCCCCCCAGTTTAACGCTCCAAATCCCTTGTGCTGTCTAACAGGCGCAAGCGCCGTTGCCAAAAAAGAGCCCAGAAAAAAAAAGAGTGACATTTCAGAAAAGGAGGTTGCTTCTCCCCCCGAAATTTTCACTCAGGTGGCTATCTTATGTATCGCAGGACTTTTATTCAAAAGTCCAGAGAAGCACTTGTACTATTCCCCATGAAGGGCTATGATGAACGAGAAGTTTCCATTCAGCTTCCGATGTTTGTGTCAGGAAGACTTGGAGCTCCCTGGGAACAGCTGTAATATGACCATACAATAAACGAGTCCCTTCAGACCGCTAACTGTTAGGGGACGGTTTTTGACACGTTGGCTGAAGTGCCTGGACTGGGACCAGTTGAAGTAAATGTTTGTGGAGTGTTTGTGCACTGAAGGCTCTGAAGACCTCTGCCAGGGAACGAGACATGAACGCGTTCCAGTGTGATCGAGGTGGTAAAAAGTTTCCTTTTTCTTTTCATCAATTAACGCATGGAAAGAGTCTTGCCTTTTGACAAAGACAGGATTTTCACACCCTTTTCCTAATCCTAGTGTTATCTCCTATGATGTAGCTGTGGTTTTTATTTTATTCAGCCAATGAGTATCCCCCTGTCAGTGACACGTTACGGACTTATCCAGATTAATAGAAGGATGCAACAACCAAAAGGGTAGAATGTAAGTGAAAAGTAGGGCATCAGAGGGACGAACAATGATAAAACTGTCGCTGTAGAAAAAGGCAATTCATTATTATTCAACTCAGAATACATGCCCATGACACACTGACCCAGGACCCTATCCGATGAGATTAGATTAGATTTTGTGCTAATTCCCCCCCTAAAGCAATAGACAGAATATATATCTGTTGTTAAAATTCTCCGGAGTTCACTTATGTTCTGTTTGTGATGTTGAAAGCTTTTTTTTTTTTCTGCATAAGTGATGTAATTATTAACATCGTGTTGCACGGGTTTCATCACTACATGAAAGCAATGGTTGCGGTATCTGGTCTCAAGCGTCTACGTAAGGCCAGCCAAAGCACACAGCAAGGACTGAATTGTCTGCAATCCAAAGGAGTTCCCGCCGGGGCCCATCTATCAATAACGTGACGCAGCTGGCCGCAACACTCCCGATGGCTTCCCAGCCATCATATCTAATGTGTGTAGCAGAGCAATGAAGTAAATAATATCATGACTGCACCAATTTTACCTCCTCCCATGGTCCACAGAGGATTTCTTAACTATCCATAGAATATCTTGGGGTCTTAGGGTGCATCTGTAAAGCCACAGCGCTAACCCTGTCAGACATCCATCTGTCAACCCAGGTATTATTTTGTCTGTAGTGGTGTGTCCTGTGTCTGCCTTGAGGATATTATGTTCTGAAACATTGAAAAGACTTGATGTAGATCTCTGAAAATTCAGAAGTGGCGTTTGACATACAAACATGGGATATCCATCAGAATGATTCTAAAAGTACAATTTCAAGCTAACATCTCAGCAGAATTCTACTTTATTTGGCAATCCAGTGGTCTTGGTTAAACCAGTATAGGAGTTTTTGCTCTTTAGATATCTAGCCAAATCAGATTTTATATATATGGCGGCAAATAACAACTTGGTCGTCCCACGACACTTTCCGTGCAAAGCAGGTCCAGACTGTCCAGAAGCCCAACATTCCCTCGAGGGAAGCACTTGGTGGCAACAGTAAGGAAACACTGCCTTCTACTTTGGACAGATGCGAGTTCAAGATCGACGGCCTTCTGCCTCAACCAGTTGAGGGATGGAACATGATTCCAGATGACATGATACAATAATAGCTTTAATAATCACAAGAGAAATACCAGTGGGCACCTGGCAGGACTTCCCAAGCCATGCCCAACCTGGGAATGAAATGAGAGAGCCCAGGGACTCTCGACAGAAGGCATGAGGTCGATACCATTGATGAAGAACATGAGTACAGACAGGAGAGGAAATAGTATTTATAGTATCAAGTTCAATATCAAGAAATGGCATGTCAAGCCTCTGGAAACTGCATAAGAATGAGTGCATATGTAATGTAATCTGACAAAGGTTTAATGCTCTATGGAAGAGAAAAGGTGTAAATGAATCTGTTGTATGAAGGAAAATCAGAAGCTGCTGAGGACACGCTCGTGGATAAAATGTTTTGCCGTTCCAAACACTAAGGTGTTAGTGTTTGGAACGGCAAGCACAGGGTGCAAGTGCCGTGCGTACATGTGCAGAGTGGACGGCGCAGCCGGCGTTACCACGATTACGCCCTTTTGCAAATCCACGCATTTGAATAACAAATCCACTGACGGCTCTCAGAGTGTCATCACCGAACCCATCGGCGTGACGCGAAATTAGATTTCCTCCTCCTTTGAAGAAAAGCCGGGGTAAAGTGTTGTCCTCGCCTATGCTGCCAGCTTTGGGCTCCGGCATCTGTCAGAGCAAAACCACCTCAGATCAGGAAATGATCTGAGGTGCCTTTGATGTCGGAGGCCGTTTGAGGGTCGAGGAAGTCAAAAGCATACCTGTCTGCATTCTGATGAGCTTGAAACTTACTTTCGCTTGTCTTGCACTTTTGTTGAAAATATATTTCATAAGAGGAGAAGAAAAAGAGAAGAAGGCCTAAATTTAGTCAAAACATCAGCAAAATTTGGAAACCAAACCGGAAACAGTGGTTTCAAGACAAACGCCATTTTAACCCGAGCCATACCTCAATAGAGGAGGGCATAATAAAAGCTGAGGTGAACTTCTAAGTAGCTTGAGGGAGTATGACTTCCAGCTTTCATGTATATGTATAAATATATATGTGTATGTTCTTCAGACACAGAGAAGAACTTTATCAAACTTGCCAAGTGAAGAGAGAAGTGTTCGCTTCAGCCACGATGTTTGGTGGTGGTTGGTGTCACAGTGCCACTCTCTTAAGTCAGGAACTGACAGGATGTACTGTCGCTTGGTGGAATCCGTATTTAAAGCGCCGTATTTCATCAGAGAACATGTCTCGAATATGGTTAAAAAGAAGGAATAGGCTTTTGGGACCTTTGCTCTCTACCCATTGTGAAGACACTAAAAATATTATGTATTATAATATTAATATTAAAATTATTACGGTTATGTATGCAATTATTTGCAATTTTTCTAATACTTACATATTGGAGAATGTAGTAAAAATGATTGTTCTTAGCCTCGAATGCGTGTGTCGCTGGCATAATTTGAATTTCAGCTGTAGGCGTGGTGTCGATGTTCGTACTGCTACGGAATGTTGCTCTGCGGTTTTCCCTCAGGACCAGTTGAAATATTGTGGCAATCAAACGTGTTGTCAGGTGCTGTCACATTGTGATGAAGTGCCTGCAAGCACACAACACTTCTGTCATTTTGCCGCAAAATGCATAATGTTAAATTAAAGTTGTGCGAATTTTAACAAATTACATTTTCATACATTGAAAAGCAAGCATCAGTAGAACTGCTCATTAGCTGCATGTTCCAGCTGCTCGTCAGAGATTTCCATCATCCATTAAAGTCTTCCCTCCCAAGCCAGTCATCCCTCAAACTTCCCGCACCAACAGCAAGCAGATACAGCATCTCCTGTTTCCTTGCTGAGCCAGGGCTTACAAATTCCACCTGATTTACAAGGTCATAAAGCTTCCTTTCTCTCACTCCTTCCCTCCTGCTTTAATCAACCTATCCAAGGCAGTTATTTTCTAACTCCCTAAGCAGGCGAACCTCCCTCCACGATTGATCGATCTATCTATCGATAGGCCCACCGATCTGGGATTGCATTTGTAGATGTCAGAATGTCCATGGCCGAGCATGGGCCTGCTACGCGATGAAATGACCTGATGCCGTCCAGAGAAAATCCCGTGTTATCAGCGTTATTGGTCTCAGCTTACTTAACAACAGTGGCAGCCTCATTCGTAGAACTTTAAATACCATTACAAAAGGGGATGAAAAATAAAAATCTATAATGGATGTCAATTCAAGCTGCAAACAACTCTCACCACTGTATCCCTTCATGTCAGGAATTGAGCTTTTTATAAACGTCAACTTTTTCTTCTTCTTTTAACATTGTGCTTTTTAAACCTCTTAAGACCAAAACGGCGATGCACGTGAGAGAGAATCCAGCCATGCTCCCAAACAGCATCTGGCAAGCCATGTCCTCTGACCGTAAAGCCTTTGTGTGAGGACTGCCTCCGAGGGTCACGGCAATCCATGCTTCTCCTCTGCGCACACACACTCGCTAAAGCAGCTGCACACATACTGTTGCCTTTAGAATGTCATTCTCAGACCTCCACAAACACACACACACACACACACACACACACACCCTCATCCTCCCGAGGGTAATCACACACCGTGTAATCACACACCAAAGATGATTTTATAACAAACAAGACATCCTGACTGTATTTACAGATTACGTTGTGAATAGATTACAGCAGTTAAATTTTTTCTTGGTTGTAAGGCACACATTAAAAATCCACACCGTCCGTCTTCTAAGAATTTAGACGAAGCGTTAAGAATGTAGTGAGGTGGAATGCACCCCTTCGCATCGTTGCAAGGGGACCACTGATATTACTGGTTTTCTGCTTGTCATTTTGGCATGTTAAAAATAAACGTTAGCATTGATAGCACAACTTGGCGAGGCCACGTTTGAATGCATTGATTTTCTTAGATTTTTCGTCGTTCGCTATCATGTAGAAGCTGTAGTGTGCACGTGCGTGCGCATACATATTTACGTTTGTGAGCCTCTTGAGACACATAAGCTTCAACTTCATTTTTTTGACCCTCCTCATAAACATGTCTTTGCTTCTTTATCCTGAATGAAAAGATTACAAGGGAGGGAATTTAGCTTCCAATTTTGACTCCATCTCTCTCCCGCTCACACACACACACCAGCCATCTTTAGTTACAGCAGGCTACCAGGAGGCATCTGATAGCCAGGCCCTCAGAGACCCTGACGAGCAGCTACCTGAAATTTAAGCTCCAAAAAGGAAACACTGATAGACAGACACACACACGCAGAGGGGAAAGCAGAGCCATTTCAAAAGTGCAGCATGGAGACAGAACGGTCTGCAAAAAGGCAGAACTTTGCCTGACAGTTCCGTTCACCATTCTGTGGCCAGATTTGGTGGCTGCACGCCGAGGTCACACCACCATTCTCAGGGCACCTCCTGAGAAAATCCCAGGCCTTTTATTGCTAAGCGATGACTCTATGCAAAGTGATATAACACCACCTACGTGTAAAAAATGTTTAAAGAATAAAACCTCGTTGGCCAGCATGGCAAAGTCTTGGCCAACACCGTAAACGCGGTTCTGACTCCCCTCCCTCTGCTCGCCCTTGAGTAACATCTGCTTCAGCCCATCTCATCCTCTTTGTTATTATGTCACCCAGCTGCGGTGCATACCTGGCCGGGTTGCACCGGCTTTGCAGTTCTTCAAGCTTGCAAGACAAATGCACGTCACAGCTGGATGCCCTAAAGGTGCCCTTGCAAATACATACAAGCTGAAAGATTGTTCAAACGCTCTTGGGCAGACAAAAACAAGGGATTAATTCAGGGTTGTGCGTGCGTGCGTCCTGGCCATGTACTTGTTGAGGTGTTTGAAAGAAGGACAGTGTGTTTGTGTGCAGACACATACAAATGCACATTACAAGTGCACATAAACATTGTTTCTTTCTGAATTTGTTGCCTCGGGACCACAATTAATGACAACTGTCACCTCTTCTTGTTTCACAGGACAAGAAGAAATACCTTGATGTCATCCATAGCTACATGGAGGTTCATGGCACTGTGCACGGCACCAGCACGGTGCATCTGCCAAGCTATGTGAAGAACCATGGCATCCTTAGTGGCCGCGACCTCCAGTTCCTCCTCCGAGAAACCAAGGTGAGCTGTCCTGGCATCGAAGCGCTGTAGATCATCTCTGAGGAAATAATTACACTAAGAATTATTCTGTTTATTATCATTAATTAACAATGTACCTGTATAGCAATAACTGTGACTTGGTTGAGGTGCATAATATAAAGAGCATCTTCTTCAGAGAGCATTGCATTTTTCTTTTATAAGTGATGATAAAATAACAGAATATGCACATGCTAGTCTTGGTAGAAGAATTCAAATATGAAAATACAAGGTCCTGCCAAGGATAATGTCTTTCCACGCAAGTGCTGAGTATAATATTGGGAAAGGTAACCACACCACAGATAATAGACATCTCTCACAGCTTCAAGACCAACATGAACAGATTAGCAAAAGCAGCAGCTGCTGGTGACCATATCATTGTAAAAATTGTTTTTTTATTTGTGAGTCTCTGCCCTATATTGAGATTGCAACATTGTCTATGAGAGAGAGTTTTAGCATGTTGCAACTTCCATATTTTCCATCCTTATGAAATACAGGCATGTGTTAATGCTGTTTTCAGAAATTACCACATAAGCACTTTTTAGATGTTGTGTCCTTGTTGCAAATAAACAAGTGGGGTTGCTAACCATGAAGTTCACTACACGAATCTCCCATTTAAAACTGTACAAGTGTTAGAGTTTGATGAATGTATCCCAGAAAAGAGAGTAGGAATGGAAGCACAGGATTCTGGAAGCAGACACTGGCAAACCTGCAGCAGGAATGAGCCGAGACTTCTATTCAAGTGACAGATTGTTTTCATGCGAAACAGAGGCACTCTTTTCAAAGAGCCTTGAGTGGAGTAGTTGTAGTTTCTCAATGGTCCGACCCCCCTCGGGCTTCAGACGTCCACAGAAGCACATCTCCATTCAGCCATGACTTGTCCTTTCCTCTGGCACTCAGGCCCTCTGAAGTCACAAAGACAAGGGCACAGCCGCAGAGGCCCGTCTCAAGCTGCACAGAGCGGCGGTCCTGACGTAGGAGCCTGTGTCCATTACACGCGCTCCTGCTGTAAATCACAAATAGGCTTTGTGTTGTTGCACTGTGGCTTTTCCGTCGTCCACAATGTGCCAATTCAGGGGGTCAAACCTCCAGCATTAAAGCAAACCAAGAGACAGACGTTATCTAGTGTTTATGTGTCACAATTCCCTCGCTGACCTCCAACCTCTAGATAGAGGTTTAGAAAAAAAAAAAAAAAAGAAAAAAAAAAAGTGTCTTATGATGACAGATAAAGATAGTTTTTTAGCTTATTAAAGTTTAGCCAGGGCTACAGGATGCACTTCTTCCTCACGGCAAGAAGCTCCCTGTGGGGATTCTGACTGAGAAGCCTTTATAGTTTTTGTGTTCACCCCATGTCTGCATGAGGTTCCTAGGGGTTCTACGGTTTCCTCTCGTAGTCAGAAAACATGCAGAAGGTTCATTGGAGACCCTGAAATGCCAAGTCGTATGAAAGGGAGAGTGACAGATTGTATGTTCCTACGTGTGGCCCTGTGATTGACAGGCAACCACTCCAGGGAGAGCCCCACCTCTCGTCCCCTGACAGCTAGGATAGGCTCCAATGAATGAATGAATGAATGAATGAATTTTAGCTGATTTCATGATCCAAGTTGGGAGAACAAATTTTTACCAACTAAGGATTTGGCCAGGGACATTATGACATAATTTGTAATTCTTCACAAACTTTCGCTTTTTTCTGTCTTTATGAGGAGGCTGTTTTTTTCTGAATTTATGTCCCATTTGCTGCATCTTCAATTCTAATGCATATATTTAAGCTGTGCATCTGTACCGGTCTGTTGCGGTGAAGACTCAATTTACCAGTCGATCTATGTTCCTACCCTCACCTATGGTCAAAAGCTGTGGGTAGTGACCGAAAGAACGAGATCGTGGATACAAGCGGCCGAAATGAGTTTTCTCCGCAGGGGGGCCGGACTCTCCCTTAGAGATAAGGTGAGAAGTTCGGCCATCCGGGAGGAACTCAAAAGCCGAGCCGCTGCTCCTCCGCATAGAGAGGAGTCAGATGAGGTGGCTCGGGCAGCTGCTAAGGATGCCTCCTGGACGCCTCCCGGGGAAGGTATTCCGGGCATGTCCATCTGGGAGGGGGCCACAGGGAAGACCCAGGACAGGCTGGAGAGACTATGTCTCTAGGCTGGCCTGGGAGCGCCTTGGGGTCCCCCCAGAAGAGCTGGACCATGTGGTTGGGGAGAGGGAAGTCTGAGCCTCCCTGCTCAAGCTGCTGCCCCCACAACCCGATCACAGATAAGCAGAAGAAGATGGATGGATGGACAGATTTGTGAAGGAGATTCTGATTGTGTTGCTTTGCAGTTAACACGAAAAGACAAATCAAGTCAGACCCCAACCTCATTAAAGAGTCTCTATAGAATCCACCCAAGCATTTGGACCAATCTAAATGCAGAATAACCTGCCAATTGATTATTGACAGAATGATAACTCATGGCAATTCTAGGCTCTGATGATTTTTTCCACATAATTGGCAGACATTGATGTCTGAGAAACACATCGCGGTCGATTTTGGATCAAGACAACAGTTAAAAATGGTTCAAACTCAGTCTGTGAGCACCTCTCAGAAGCTTCGGCCAGAGGTGAAAGACGTCATCAGAGTCTGAAAGCAAAAATCAACTCGCTCTCAATGACTTCAGCCTTTGTTCTCTCTGGCAGGGAGGGAGGGGCTTCTGGAACAAGATGCTTCCCTGTCAGAGTAGAACGGGAGCCGAGTCAGACAGAGACGTCAGACATTGGCCGAGCCACCGATAGAATTCACACAAAAGCCATAAATCATGATCAGGGCGGCCGTGAGAAGGACGGATTTAGATTTAATCTCCTTCTAAGGATCCGGACAATTGTATAAATATTGCACCAGCTGATAAAAATGTTCCTGGACTGCAAGGCCATTTCCTGCCCGAAGAACCTTTGGTACCAAATCATTTGTTGGACTTAAGCTGTTAACCAAGTTAATACCACCACTGAGATAAGGTAACTTTGAAGTTTTGGGTAGACAGACCGTACCGATGGCAAGGAGAAGCCTCAAGGGAGCAGACAGTTAATAAAAAAGCATAATTTCTGCAATGTTGTTGTTTAAGTCCCTGAAAGAAGAACTGGGGTGTACTCGCCTTTTTCTTCATGTTGCTCAAACAACACATTCGCCGTATCTGCAAACAGATTACCTGAACTAATTGGCCCCTGGGGACTTGAGTGCCGACTTCGCCGTGGAAATACCCGGCATGCCCGAGTGCTTACGCAAGAAAAGTACCGTTGCTACTGATGCCAGAGCCTTTAATTTCTCGTCAAATAGGCTTTTCCCCCGACTTTGCTAATCCCGCATCTCCCATCTCCACCTCAACCCACCTTTTTAATTACGCGCTATGATCATTTTTGAATTGTGTCCCCAGTTTCTTCCCCTCACACCTGCCGGCTTGTACCACTGCCGTGGGGCTGAGCGTCTCCCAAAAGGAACCCTGTGATCAAGCCATCTCTCCCTGTCTTGAAGCCCTCGCCTCATCTCGCACATTATAATTGTGAACATGTTCCACAGAGAGCAAAGCACACACATCTCTTGCTCAAATGCCAGTGTTAGAAAGTAGCGAGAACAACCCGACTAATTATCTTGTTGGGCCATTAAACTTGCCGAGTGCCCCATTGGAGCGTGGTGCCGGGCTGCGGGTTTCCGGGCATCTTCTTAGTGCATAAACATGACCTTTTACACCTGACAATGCCGCACATGCAAGGGACGTACTGTAAAGCCTGGTTCACGGCTAGCAATAAAGTGCGATCTGATCTGGAACTAAGTCAAGGTGTAAACAAAGCTGTAGCAGATTTGAGGACGCCGTGGGATCTGATCTCACGGACCGTGTCCACGGTGGGCTGCACCTGGCCACATTCATTCAGTAGTGTAAACAGGGGCGCATCCACCTAATTCCTAGATTAGTTCCATCTGAGAAGAGACACCCATTCATGTGGATGCTATTTCGCTGTTTACTGGCACAGGGAAAGCTGAAAAGTCCACAAAAAAATCCTGACAAACATCAATGAATTGGCCTGGTGTCTATTGATTCTTCTTCAATTTCTGTGGTGCCGAGTGCTTATGCCTCGCAGCAAGAAGGTCTCTGGTTCATTTCCAACACAGGGGCTTTCTTTGCAGCGTCTCCATAGTCTCCTCTTGTCCGCACGGGGTTCCTCTTCCTTCCTCATTGGAGACCCTTAATTGTCCAGAAATATGAATGAGAGGGTCAATAGTTGTATGCCTCTATATGGCATGTCAATGAGAGGGTGAATGGTTATATGTCTCTATGCGTGACCCTGTCATTGACCTGTCCAGGGTGATCCTGAGTATAGGATAAGCAGTATATGTGACGGATGCATGAATGACAGTGCCTGCTTCACTTTGCTGTGTGTGTGTGTGTGTGCGTGTGTGTGTGCGTGTGTGCGTGCGTGCGTGTGTGTGTGCGTGCGTGCGTGCGAGCACGCATCCATGTAAAGTTCTTATTAAAAAAAGTAACTGGGTATAATGACACTCCCAGTTAATTATATTCTTATGGAGTAGTGAAGAAAGTTTTTATCCAACTATTCCATCCAATGCAATGAGGGGAGTGTATAAACCTTCATTTGGAGTATTCATTAAAGAATGACACTCATTTCAATGGTTTTTAAATAGCAAAATAAAAAATGTATAAAGATTTTCTGAGTTTCCTTTTCAGGATCCTATCATTTCGTTTGCGAGACGCTCGGCAGGTGCTCACCAGGACGCCTAATGTGCATACAGAGAAAAATACCATCTTTACCCTTTCCATTTATAGTGTGCAGGAGCAATAAGCACAAATACCTGTGCCTGCTCAAGGAACGCAATTTAGTTTGGTCACGCT
This sequence comes from Fistularia tabacaria, assembly GCA_901007705.1. NCBI lineage: Eukaryota > Metazoa > Chordata > Actinopteri > Syngnathiformes > Fistulariidae > Fistularia > Fistularia tabacaria. Next base: position 94,334 of record CAAKHD010013950.1, read on the forward strand.
CCGGGGACAGATGGTTTCGCGGTGCACATTGATGTGCTCAAGAAACATCTCCAGGTTTGCAGTTTTGAAGGACGGGGCTCCAAAATCGCTGACGTGTCACATTTAATCGGCTCAATCCATCACAGTTTTGGATGTCGTCTAATAGTTAATGAAACTCTAAGCTCGCGTGAAAATGAGGTATTCCATCGAAACCCGGGAGACGCCAGCGCCGTCTCTTCATTTCCAACCTCGGCCTGTGAGGATTTATTTCCCCTCCTCCTCCTGCCTCTCCCCTTCACCCCCTCCTCTCCTTTTCGCTTCCCTATAAATAGAGGTTGACTGTTTCTCAAGGTTGTGGTGGTTTTGCATGCAAGCGAGCACACACACAAACAGAGGAATTTGCGCTCTTTGCTGCCACCTGTTGACAGAATCGTGAGCTTCAGCCGACATGTCTAAGAGGGAGTTTTTGTTAGGTTTTGTTTGTTTGTTTGTTTGTTTTTTTTATTTATTCAACATGACACCCCGACATTGTTTCAGAAAGACTTTAGACACACAAACACACACAGCCACATCTTCTTTCCACTTTACAGAGTTGATGCACGAATGATGGCAGAGTCTTTGAATGCCTCGTAAGCGTACAGCGCGAGAGACTCGCTGACAGATCACCGCCTCACCATTTCAATCTTTGGTCCAGCAGGATGAAAACCTGCAAAGGGCCACAGATGTATACTTGTTGCGTCTTTAAAAAAAGAACAAAAGAAAGTGAAATGAGTAGGACAGCAGATTTGCATATTATTCCTGTTAATACCAGGTGTGTTTTTTGGGTGTTTTTTGGTCACGCCCTTGTTTTTACAGGGGACCAACAATGGATTTTCAGACTATTAAAGTTTAACAGTGCAATCCAGAGTTCAGATTTTTCCTGCCATTAAATTAACAGCCGACAAGAAGATTGTAAGCGGCATTGTTGCGTTGATTTAAAAATAAATAAATAATAAAATTAAAAAAAATAGCAACAGATCCAGATGGTTCGTTTTTCGCCCTCCCTGAAAATCACAATGGTTTATTTCACAATCACAGTCTTTCATTCCCGCATTTGGTTTCAATATTTAATTCCCAATTTCAGTCATTCCTGCATTTGCTTTTTCTAATGTTTCATGGAAGTAACCCTATTACACAGTCTCAGGGAGTTAAAGGAAATTGCAAACAAAGACTGGTACGACTGCTTGCCTGTCAATATTAGTAAGAAGCAAACTTAATATTTACTTCTTCTCATGTTGATGTTTACTGTCTGAGCCCTCATTAGACACTGTTCCCATTCGCAAAATATCCCAGGCGCTCCCTCTTTCCCAAAAAGCCTCCTCGCTGTGGGATGATGTTATTTTTTCTCTCACAGCCATCTTGTTTTCCCTCCGTCCTTTCAAAGAAAATGTGCTGCTGCGACCCTATTTCTTGTCGATACCGCAGTTGGCTCGTTTCGGCAAGGGCTAAGAACCGCTGCCATCAGCACACGAGTGAGTCTCCTCAACGCGGCAGGAGACCTTTCATACCCAGACACTGCGAACCATCTGTTCCCACGTGCCAGCTCCTTCCTGGCGTTTGCGCTGCAGACATGCTGAGCGTGAATTCAGACCTGGTTAGCTTTGAAATTTCTCTTCTTTTTTTTTTTTTGTTTTTTTGTTTTTTGGATCTAGACAACAGAAGTGTTGTAGAAAGCTTCTGGTCTGTGTTTGTGAGGCTTCCCTTCAGCAGCTCAGTTGCAAACAGATGACCCTTTTCCCTTTACTATAGAAGTCACGTGAGAGAAAAATGCTTTTGTAAACAGCACATATTCAGATTAGACGGAAGTGACACAGTTTAAAGTACAAGAATACCTTAACTGATGAGTCAAATTCGAAGCCGCTCCTCTTTATTAAAATGATCAAACCTTCCCCGATTAGCTATGATTGGCTCTTCCAATGCCTCGTGTTTTGGCCCTACTGCCGCACCAAATCCCCGTAAATGTCCATCTCACAGACGATGCTCTCCATCACGGTTTCTCACCAACAACAACTTCTCCATCTCCTCATGGATGAGTCAACAACACACACACACACACACACACACACACACACACACACACACACATATACACACCTTGCTCATGGTTTTCCATGATTTTCTCTGGGCTACTTAGTGGCCAGCAGCGGGTCTGACTAATTTTAAACACCACTTCACGGCCAGGTGGCCAGCTTCCACGTCATTATGTCAAACATCCCATTTGCTGGATACTCAGATCTCAGCTCGTATTATAAAGCAAAAAAATCCACCTCACGACAACTCGTATAGTAAGTCAAGGTTCCACTATTCGTTTTCATACTCTTTGTGAGCATGTAAACCGAGGAGTGGCTCCTCCACCCAATTCTCATATTTCCCTCTTTGCTGCAGCTTTTCGTGGGCCTCTCCTTCCCCTACGAGGGTCCCGCCCCCCTGGAGGCCATCGCCAATGGATGCGTGTTCCTTAACCCCAAGTTCACCCCGCCGAAGAGCAGCAAGAACACCGACTTCTTCAAGGGCAAACCCACCCTGAGGGAGGTGAGGAAGAAGTCAGCTGTTTATTTCCTCTCAGGGAAATTTCAATCTGCCCCCTGCCCCTTAACACCTCTGCGCTTTCCTCCATGGAGCTGACATCCCAACATCCGTATGCTGAGGTTTACATCGGCCAACCCCACGTGTGGACGGTGGACATCGACAACCCGGCCGAGGTGGAAAAGGCCCTCCGCTCCATCCTCAGCCAGAAGGTAACAACGAATCAGATAATATCAAATATTCCCATTGGTGTTTGCCTTATAAGGGCGTTGAACACAAACGCTTCTCATACAAAATTACCATTTTAACAGCTAAACACAAACACACAAACATTCATACACTGTGTTGCACACTTTGCATCGACAATTCCAGGTCCATGATAGAGATTCAAAAAAAGAGCGAGTTACAAAGCAAGGGGACAAAACATCACGATAAGACATGCAAGAACACCGAGATAATGTGATAGAGGGTGAGATGATGTTCACTTCTTGCTCACTGATGTCCCACTGGCTACAGAAAAATGCAACAAGCCATGTGGGCCCCATAAGTTAGCTGAAAATGCTAAAAATTAAATGACCTGAAATCTGAAGACAGCATCATATTTCAGGGGGTTTCTAAACAACCTAATGGTTTGAAGAACACAGTTTAGTTACCATGGTTACCAAAATAGAGAATCTAGGATTTTTAAAGCTAGTGTTTTACTAAGATGGGAATTTAGCCGTTAATAAATATTATCCTTGGCCTTTCTTTAATGGGACGCTGTCAGCAGACGGAGGAGTGATGAGCGCAAGGAGAGCAGATCCTGTTGCGTCTATTTGTCTGGGGCCCCTGCATATTGCAGGCCGCGGCCCCTGGCACTGCACTGCTATTTACCAAACCAATCGGAACAATGGCTTGTGTTTTCTTCCTTTCTTTTGACAAGCCCGCAAAAGCCTAGCATGTTCCGTGATCCGTGTCGAGCTGCAGCCTACTAGGCTCAGGTCCGGCTCTGCACGCCGCCCTCCCTGATTTCTCGTCTTCCACCCCTCAGCAAACGCAGAGGAGGAGGAAGCGGCCCACGATTTGCCACCACAACAAAGAGCTCCATTGTCAGGCTTCCCTGTTTGAAGTTTTTTGTTTTTTTTTCTGCTGAAAATGAGCCTGCCGAGGTCAAGGGGTCTCAGATAACCTAAGCACAGAGTAAACTAATACTCTGCAGGCTATCGTCCCAGATGTGAAGCAGAGGAGACGCCCATTTTGTAAGTTTGTCTTGCAGACTTGCAAAACTCGCAAGTCCCTGCGATAAACACCCGCCCCGTCGTCTGAGTGACAGGGTGTCGTACTCTCAGGGCGGCCGCTTTTGTGCAAATGTCACCTCTTCAGACGAACATCGCTGCGTGCTCTGCTCGCAGCGGCCCGACAGTCCGCCTGTGTCTTGTCAAAAACAAATCAAAAGACGAGGAAATGAAAACTTTACAAAATGCTCCTATCCTGGGCTCAACAATGGTGAAGTGAGTTCATCTGATTTGTGTAATGTTTGCATGCACGCCGCTGATGGATCTGACCTAGACGACTGTGTCTTTTTTTTTCTGTTTGATCAGATCGAACCCTACCTGCCTTACGAGTTCACCTGCGAGGGGATGCTGCAGAGAGTCAACGCCTTCATCGAGAATCAGGTAGTCGCCCGCAGATGTGTCTTTGTGAGGCAATCTACTGTCTAAAAGCAGGCGTGGAATCCCTTCGAACGGCTCCAATGAATAACCACACTAGCGATCCTTTCAAAATGATCACATTCTGAGCCATACTGTGAGAATTGCTCCGATTCCCTTACCTGGCTTGCTGTTTTTTTCGGGGGTCGTCGCCAGGATTTCTGTCACGGCCAGGTGATGTGGCCCCCACTCAGCACCCTGCAGGTCAAAATGGCTGAGCCGGGACGCTCCTGCAAGCAGGTGTGCCAGGAGGAGCAGCTCATCTGTGAGCCATCCTTCTTCCAGCACCTCAACAAGGACAAGGACTTGGCCAGGTGAAAGACGCACATAAGTGCGCGTGCACACACACAAACATGGTTAGATTTGAAAGTGACCATTAGGTGGCAGCACAGATTTGTTACAGGTGCAGGCTTAACCACCAGAGAGCCTTTTGGTTCATGAGAACTTGATCAGCAACAAGTACCGGTCAGGTGACGTGTGTGTGTGTGTGTGTGTGTGTGTGTGTGTGTGTGTGTGTGTGTGTGTGTGTGTGTGTGTGTGTGTGTGTGTGTGTGTGTGTGTGTGTGTGTGTGTGTGCGTGCGCGCGCGTGCGTGCGTGCGTGCATGCTCTAAATCAATCTCTTTCACCTCTTTCAGCATA
>CAAKHD010013950.1:129336-142013 GCA_901007705.1 Fistularia tabacaria
CCTCTGATCATCTATCTTCAGATTAGTGTTTTGCCTTGGAAGAGTCAGAGTGCATGGATGGCAGAAAAATGAGCAACGAGCCTGAAGGGGGGGGGGGGGGGGGGAAAAAAAAAAAGGGGGGGGGGGGGGGGGGGGGGGGGGGGGGGGGGGGGGGGGGGTCCTAGGGTTTCAGGAGGAAAACACACCGCACGGCTGCGAGTCAACCGCTGCGCCAGATCGCTCTCCGCTGGAGTGAGAGGAACTGCTCTTCTCCTCCAACCTTGCACGCACACACGTACGCACATGCACGCACTCATACGCACACGCACGCGCGCACACGCAGCGCACTCACGTACATGTACTGACTTGATGTATCCGGAAATGATCTGGAGAATTTTTGTCACATTTAGGTGATGTGTGCGTGTTCGTGCATGTGCGTGTACTTGTACGTGTATATGTGCGCGCGTTTGGGTGCGTGCGTGCGTGTACTAATGATGAAGGTCATGTCATGACTAGACTTTTCTTTAACTTTCAATGAAACCCCTACATAAACAGATATATGATTCTGATCTACTGTATATACATGCATTTATACATGTATGAATACATGGATATACCATCGTTAAGTTATGTACAGTTTTGAATATGATAATATTTTCATATATAGTAATACGTAACTGAAAAAATAGTATAGTACACGCCCTGTGTGCGTATGTGCGTGTGTGTGTGTCTGTTTGTGTGTCTGTGTGTATGTCTGCGTGTCCCGATACTTATGTTCACGTCATAACTAGTCTTTTCGACTTTAAGTTTCAATAAAACGAGAACTTTTCCCTGTAATAAAACATATATAACATGAATATACATCTGGGAATGCTATCATCAAATTATATATAGTTGAGAATATGTTAATATATACGCACATAGTGATACATAACTGAAAAAATGGTTTATCACTAAAGATTCTTGTGTTAATTTAATCTCATAAAGTGGAAAGTCCTCTATTCTTATTCAGTCCCGAAACGCGTGTATGTGAGTGTGTGCGCATGTGCACACAAGTGTCCATATGATGACATTCATGTCATAACTTGACTGTTCTTCGTCTTCATATTTCAATGAAACACTCTAAATCCTGAGATTGATTGAAAAATAACTTTCCTATATGTTATACATGTGTTATTATGGTCTGACAGTCTGAGTTTTATTGGACCTTAATGAAGAAAAGTCTCATTATGGCATTCATTTCATTAACCCAAGAATCTTTTATGTGAAAGAGTCGTGATATTCCATATTTTGAGTTATGTGTCATTTGTGTAGATTAACATTTTCTCAACTGTAAAAAGTCCTCCTTGCTCCTTTCCGGTCCCCGAACCCACTCTGACAAAGACTTTGCATTCCGCTTGAACAAACAAATGTAAACATTTACAGCAGCTTGCGGTGAAATAGCAGCACCTAAGCACTAATGACCTGTGGCCCCCCAGCAAGCCATTTTTTAAACATCATTATTTTACAAATGTGTTTCCTGCTGAGTTAGTACCGACAACTGGGGCAAGACAGATTCATGTTCTGTGAGGTTTTAGGATGGGTGGCATTCCCAGAGCTTCACAACCACCGCCTTCCATCCCTGCCCTCCATCACTGTCGTCCTTGCTTTTAAAGTTAAGCTTTAAGTCTGAGTAAAGACCCCGGGCTAAGCGTATTGTTATTTCCTTCCTTTAAAGCACATCCAGAATTTTCAAGCGTCTCCCTTTATTGCTGCTGCTGCTTAACATGCACCTTCTTCCATTCCGGAATAGAGTTCTGCTGCTCCTTAATCTAACATCTTCTTTTCCAGTTTGTCCATTTTTAGAATTTGCCAGAGCCCATAAAATGCTTCATGAACCACGTACTGTTGCCAAACAATAGTTCACAAGGCAGATCCTGATTCTCCAGGATGCAAGAGTCCCAATGCTTGTTATTGCAGGCGTGAAATCATTACAGATAAATTTATTGGCTCGGCATCCTGGTAGTGACCGCCAGCAACAAGGCAAATATCTGATCACGCACCCAGACAATTACATCCGTCTTTGAGAAACAAATGCAGGTCCTGTGGGATCTGAGGATCTGGTTGTCGCCACCTTTTCAATTCATATTTTTCATACACGTTAACTATAAATCGATCGCCACTGTTCGTTCATGCTGCCAAAATCATTTCATATCAAGACCAACCAAATTGGCCCAAATCAGACCAGATGAGTTCCATAATAAAGCTCCTTCAAACAAATTATTCGTTATGCTTTTGCTTATATAAAGTGAATATTGTATGTGACGTATTTGCCCCATCTTCATGCCCATGTAGCTTTCGATTATCACCATTGTTTCCTTGAAGCCCCTTTTCTTCTCCAGTTATAAATTCCTCTAACATGAAGCACACATTCTACGACCCCGCCAATTTCAAACATTGCTTCACCATCTGCATACAGGGATCTTCCCAGATCTCATTCATCAGTGCACAACACTAATCCAAACGTATTTCTCTTCACCGATACGTCCAACTCTCCACGAAATAATAATAATCAATTATGCCGACCATTTCTCCTGAAAACGTTTTCTATCTAAGAAAATTGATAAAACCTCTTTTTCGCTGACTCAAACTTTTTCCACTTTTATTCTCCGGACGATAGCCTATAATGGACGACTGGCTGTGGAAAACTTACAAATGAACTTTACTCTCAATCTGTCCTGAATATGGGGTCAAATACAACTTTCTGCATACATATTTTGTTTATTTAAAAAAAATATCCAAGGTATGTCTTTTTTTGACATGTCTTGTTATTGATACTGATAACTTAGGGAAATACAGTGGAAAAACATGTTGTTTATAAACCACTATTTCACTGTAATATTGATAAATCAATCCAGAGAAAAATGTTTGGATCACAGAAGTGAATTGCGAAAGTAGAATAGCATTTTTTTTCTGTCTTGTTCATGAGAACCTGTGATGTCATAAAAGGGTAGCATGTGATGTCACCAAGAACTCTGGATGGACTTCCTCAAAATGGGCCACTACGTTGGATCAATGAGAAAGGGAACCTGTGATGTCATAAAAGGGTAGCATGTGATGTCATCAAGAACTTTGAATGGACTTCCTCAAAATGGGCCACTACGTTGGATCGATGAGAAAGGGGACACTAAATATTGAATTTTAAATATGATCTACTTTTACTTCTATGGGAAAAAGAGGCAACATGTTATGTGATATATTTTGTCAGATTTTGCCATTCAAACCGGCAAAGCAGAAACATCAGCCATTTATTACAGCTAGCTAAAAGTCACTGCATAAACAGTTATGTGCATATCTTAGAACCTTTCATACTGACACTTTTATTGGTTTGTATTGCACAACCATCTGCAGTTTGTCGTTAGATTGCCACATTCTCTGAGAATGGAAATTAAATTCTGTTCAGTTTACCCCGAATCATCTAAATTTCCCTTTTATTCACCCAGAAGATCTGTGCAGTCCTCTTCTTCTGTCCAATCTGCTTTTCCTTTTGGTACCATTAGTTTGTATAACCATGGTAACTGAAATACACATGTGCTGTGTTATGACAACAATAAAAGCCTCTGTCTGAGAGCGAAGGCAAATTAACAACATGAAGTCTTCTAAATCAGCCTCAGCTGAAGGAAATATTTTGGTTATGAGAAAAGCTGTATTCTAAAACTCCTAGTCTCTTGCTGCAGGTGGTAAACCTGCTATCTTTCCAGAGGAAAATGAGACAAATGAAAGTGAGTATTGTTGGTTTTTTTTCCATTCGATGTTTTACAGAAAGATTTTTTTTCTTCAACAATAAGTATCTATTATTCCATATTTCATTTTCATGGTGACTGCATATTGAGGATATTTAACGGTAAACGGATGTTTTTAAAAGATAAGTGTCAGCTAGTAAAGGAATTGCTGATAAAAACCTGAGAGTTTGACAAACTATCTCAAAAGTATTCCTCCCTAATGCTGATGAAATTTTGCGAATACCTCTGTTCATCCCATTTAAATGTCATTTTGCATTTTCACCTCACCCTCATATATTGCTGATATATATCGCTATTTCCAAATTTCCCAGTCACTGTTACACAGCCTAAATGTTTAGGAATGTTTCAAAATGTTGTGACACAGCAGTGTGTAAAAGACAGTAGAGTTGGGCCAGTTAGGATGGAAAACGAAATTGACTTAAAAAAAAGCTGCAATCTGAGCCAGTTTACATGGAAAAGGGGTTTTGGGTAATTTAAAATGAGCAAATTCTTATATATCTAGAAGTTTGCTCTTAAACTGCACACGATACCTATCTGGCTACTGCGACCTCTAGTGGCTAGTCTGTGTACGTCAGTTTATATATTTGATTTTTTTTTCTTTGCGTCGAATCAATCAAAATCTTGGAGGCTATCGATCAGGGAAAATGCCGAAAAAAGCAATCACCACAGATAAACAAATTAATTTTGGAATTCTCTGAAATCGTTGTCATTACAGATGTGGTGGAGGGCTCGTCGACTCTTCCCATCGCCGACCACAGGAGGCACTGTTGTAAAATCGATAACCGGTTTCAAATTGGCTGCGCCTGCGCATTACGTGTTTCCGCTGCCCCTGTTGCCCTGCTCGCACCCGATGCTAGCACCGTCGGGTTTGGCAGTGGGAGCGTAATGGCGGTGCACCGGGGACCCTCAACGAAATGGCTCTTCACCCGGGAGCAGCTCGAAAACACGCCGTCTCGCCGCTGCGGAATAGAGGCCGACAGGGAGCTTTCCTACCGCCAACAAGCCGCCAATTTAATCCAAGATATAGGCCAGAGACTCAACGTGTATCCTTTTTGAATCACTGGGTAGCTTACGTTCATTCACCCTACAGTTTGGCTAACTCGGGTCAGCGTGAGCCGAGGACGGCTCGAATGATGTGAATTAACAAAATTCTATTTTCAGCCACTTATACGCATTTAAAACAACTCTCTAGTCCGGTTAGATTCTGGTCGGACAAGAGATGTCACTAATATGTGTCTAATATTCTGCTTATTGTTTGTTAAAATAGTGAGGCCTACATGCCAGTTTTGCTAGCTCGTCCTAGCCATTGTTTAGTGTTTGAAGAAGCTGAATGTATTAGCTTCGTCTTTCATTACCCAAACCATTCGTAGATATACAGATTGGTAGTAAAATGTATCATTTCTAATGTTATAATAAGTCATTGTTGGAAAAAATAAGAATCTAAGTGTGGGTGGCGTTCAGTTTTAACTGACGTGTTACACGTTTGCCTTAACAGCCCGCTCAATGCTAGCTCGATACTATTACGGTTTCCAACGCTCGCCCCTGTGTGTCTTTCATGTGTTGTGCCTTAACTGTTAACCCAGATCCCAACTTATCATCAACACTGCTATTGTATATATGCACAGGTTTTATATGATTCATCCCTTCACCAAATTCCACAGAAATGTAAGTTAAACGCAACGTAGCGTTTGCTACCACTGTAATTACGGGTGGAACCGGCAATGAAAACTGACTCGGGTTTTTTCCTCCGCAGATCATCTCACAGACGACGTTGTTCCTGGCAGCCAAAGTCGAGGAGCAGCCCAGGAAGCTGGAGCATGTTATTAAAATTGCCCATGCCTGCATTAACCCCCAAGAGCCAGCCCTAGACACAAAGAGCAATGTAAGTACTAAATTATGGAATATTCATTGTAGAAATAAAGATTGGGGATTTAACCGTTTCAATATCTAATCGTGTTACACTAAGCTGGTAGTTATAAAATGTAATCTTTTGTTACCCATTTTAACACAATATATTTTCTTACTGTATTTTAAAAGACATTCACCCATTGTAAATCTCAAAAATATCACATTGACCTGAGAATTAAGTCAATCGGTTTTCTGATTGAAGTTGCACCACTGTTTTTCAACAAAAAAAATAATTAATGCTCCTGTGTAATACACCTTCTACAACTTCATGTTAGGCAAATCATGACACTTTGTAAAATAGATTTGGCATTTCTGGAGCTCGTTGCCTTTTGCAGTGTCATACATTTTGCAATCAGTAATGTGTAAAGAGATTGAAAAAAAATGTCATGTTGCTACGTCAGGCTCAAGGGAAACTAAAGTGCATGATGGGATCCTACTCTGCTAAAAGACTGTGGTCTGATCTAATAGAATTGAACGTTTACAAATAACCAGTAAGGTGTTACAACTGATAGTAAGGCTCTGAATAATCAACATAGTCCTAATTGAGACGTCCACAGCTGAGATAATTATTATCTGGCCAAACCTGCAGAATTCTTTGGTATAGGTAGGGCTGCCATTGAATATTCGCTCTTGAACTCTGGAAATCTGTAACTCCATCTATATAGGCTGGCCATATTAGCATAGTTCATGGTATTTGTAAATAACAGATTTGGATTCTGTTAGTCTTTTTTTCAAACTTGTACATTTTGCTGCTTTTTAATGTAGTGCTGAATTCACACCAAACACTGAAGCGCGGAAGAGAGTGGGAGGATTGGTTTTGACACTCACATCCACCGATTTGCTGAGGCCCACTATGAAGCAGCCGTTCTGCTGTCATTCTTGTACTGTTTAATCAGTTTGCTGTTGAGTCGCTGCATCAAGTGGGTTGGTAGATAGTGCAGAGAACAATTCACTTGTCAGTAAAAAAAATCACTGAGAACACGGGGTTTGACAATTTAATTGGCCACTGGTGAAATACACATGAGTCAAATGTGTATAGATAGTCATGCATGCGGATACACAGTGCACAGAAAGGGTGGGAGCTGGGTGAATGCACATGGTGGGTGGCTTCACTCTCCCAAAGTAAGAGAAGATGAAAGCAAGTGGAAGAATAGCAGAGGACGATTCCCTTGGGAGAATGGGCACTTTGTGGCGCCGTAGTGTCAAGACTGAACTCAGTAATGTTATTTAGAGTTCAGTAATTTTTTCATTTATTTGGTTAATGTACAAGTGGGACCTCATTAATCAAATTGATGTCCATTGCTGGAGGCAGTAAAGACCACTTCTTGTCAAAATGTTGTGCAGTGTTGACATGGAGTTTCAAAACCATGTGTTCCTCCATGGTTGTCAGGACATAGTCTTACTTAAAACTATTAGATGTATTATGGAACTCCAGTTGACTGATCAGCACAGGTTGCATTTTCATGTCTGTTGAGCTCTGTTCATTCGTCCTGTCTCAACTTTAATATGAACTTAAGAACCCCCAGAAATGGAGGCAATTCCATGTTTCAAAATTTGAAGGTTTTATTATGTATACAAATTTAGATTTATGTCAGCATATTTTGCCCTCTGTCAAATGGTATCTCTGCTCTACCTTAATTGCTCAAAATGATTTTATGATCAATAAACTGAAAACTTACTTATGTTTCTCTAAGGTAGATGATGCTTGATCTTTTTCAGGCATTCCAACAGCAGTCACAAGAGCTTGTAGCGCTGGAAACAGTCGTGCTGCAGACACTGGGTGAGTGCTTATCCACTCCTTTCTACTGTCAGTCTCATCACTGCAGCATTTTGACGGGAGAACCATGTGCCATATGAGCATGTTGACAATGGATACATGTTTTTTTTATGTTAAATTTTCATTTTGGTTGTTTGAGCAAGGCAACCTACATTTTAGTGTTTTGTTGTTGTTTTTTCTGACCATGTTCTGGTGCCACATGCTGATCTTTACATTCACCATTTCACACACCATCTTGCAGGTTTTGAAATAACAGTTGATCATCCACACACAGATGTTGTGAAGTGTTCGCAGCTAGTACGAGGTATGACATTCTTAGCTGTTTTTCTCACTTTGAATGACTACTAATTACAAGTCCTGCTTTGTGATCATATAAGGTGTGTAGGTCAATTAATGCAGGTCCAATTTCGGACCCACATTTATTGTCCACACAACCACATGAAGTGTACTAGCAAAATTTATGTTGATGAATGTTAATGACAGATATGACTGTTGAATAGCAAAGTATCAATATGTTTCTAAAATTAACTTTCTCTTTCCTCTACAGCAAGCAAGGATTTGGCACAGACTTCCTATTTCATGGCTACCAACAGGTTATTATCCTGTTCCCGTTATTGCACTGTAATGGCACACTATAGCTTCCTGCCCTGCAGGGTCCCCCTTCCTGTGTCCAACGCCCTGTTTGCGCCTTGACCTTGGGAACCCCCGTATTGGGGAAGTACTGGCCAGGCTGCGATGTGCGGTGTATTGTACAAGGGCTCTGTGTTGGCACATAGGGGTTGAATGCACAATATGGAGTGTAGTGGTGCTGTTTACCTCTCGAGGTTGTTTGGTACAGAGTGCATATGTCTAAAAAAAACTCAGATGGTAGCCTGAATATAGATTGCCGCTAAAGATTCTTAAACTTATAGAGTGATTTGGTAAGTATAGCCCATGGTTCTCTTAAGTTTTAACATTGCTGTTTATTTTTCACCCCACAAGTGCTAACATTGAAAACCAAACTACACTGCAAACTGTGGCTCTTTTTTTAAATTTATTTTTATTTTTGTGTACATCTGGGTGAAAGAGAAGAGGCATATTCCCATGTGACTGTTGTTTTTCATGTAAAAATTTTCAAGAATATTTCACTACTTTCTTTTCCCAATATTTTCATCTTTCTGATTTGATATTGGCTGTAGTTTAAACTCTGGATTACAGATGTCCCTCAGTGTTGGTTATTTGTCAATAAATCAAATGTAATGAAATATATATAGCTGTATTTATTTAAAATAAAAGGCGTGTTTATCTGGTTCAATTTTTTATGAATTTCTTGGTCTGTATTTGTCATGTTTCCCTGTGTTGGAGGTCAGTCCTGTCAGGCATCAATCAGAAGGAAGTAAACTAGTAGAATTTTTAGAAATTGAAATAAAAGTGTTTGATGGGCTTTCAAAATGAAGGAAATAATTGACTTTGGAAATCACATGGGAAGCACCAGGAGGTAGCTTTTGTGAGGACAATGGGTGATTACATGAAAGCCCTTGGCAAAGAATAATTTGAGTCACATTGTGTGGGAGAGTGCTTTCCATTTGTGCTAGTTTTTTATTAAAGCATGTGAAATGAATTTCTAAATAAAGTACTTGGTTGGTTGTTCCACATGTCCTGCAAATCGCTTGTTAGTAAACCGTACAGGCCAAGTTATGAATATATTTTGCTTGGTCCTAAATATGTGGCGACTGTTAATCGATATAACACATTGAGCTGATACTTGAATTGGTCCATCTACCAATGTTTTTCTTTTTTTTTTGGCATCTTCTATCTTCTGCCTCAGGGACATACCACTCCACGTTATCATTTCTCGTCACTTGCCATCTGTCACAAAAATAGTGTCCAAACTGCCCAACATTGACATAACTACATTTGTGAGCCAGTCCTCTGACAGTTGTTGCTGGAATTAGTTGTTGATCAGAACAACCGGATGCGACACACAAGAACACACAAAATACTTCCCTATTGTTGATCCCAAGTCTCCTACACTCATATGTGCTTTTGTGAATAACCTGAGGGCCACGTTAAAGAAAGTAACCCAATGTCAACTTAACTGGTGCATCCCCGTAATGCAGAAATTGACCTTGTTTGTATAGAATTGTCTGATAAATTGTTTTTTTTTTTTTTCCAAGTTTGCTGTATTGCTGTAAAATTCACTCTTGTATCTTTACAGCGTACTCATCGAGCAGTCACACTGGTACATAATGCTATTTATTATTGATTTTCAGTTCGTATATGGGGAAAGTACATTTCCCTTGCATGTGTGACCCAATGTTCTGTCCCATTCACTTTGTCATCCTGCTCTGTCTTCATTGAGAGATTCTTGAAGGCCTGATAAATACAAGCCCTGACTTTTTTGCTTTTCCAATATCTATTGTTCGTGTGTGGTTGGATTGATTGACAGCCAGTTTGCAGTGTGATTTGGGATTTCAGGGTGCAGGGGAATTTAACCTTTCCAAGACTTAGGTTAAAGTTATGTAATTTTTTTTCAATGCACAACAGTTACTCTCCGTCAAATTCCCAGTGTAAAGTTTCTGTGGTGATATTTGCTCTGGTGTCATCACCATTTTTTCATTTAATGTGTAAATAGATTTTCATCTTGATTTGAATTTTCTACTTCAATGTTGTAAAAGGTTGAGAAACACAGACTTTAATGCTAAATAATCCTGTCAACTTAAAATGTAAATTAAATATTTTTTTAATGGCCTGCTATGACAATGTCTGTGTTCTAATCTTCAAAGATGGTGAATTGAGTCTCATTCAGACATTTAGGATCATATCTAACAAAATTGTCTTAATGTTCCTGCTCTACGAGGTAAGGATGTGTGTATGTGATGTGGAAATAATCATCAGTATTGAAAGGAACCTCTGCAACCATGTTTGATGTTTAAAAGATGCTGAAGCTGCTTGAGTCTAAAAGCTCCCAGCTGACGCTTGGATCTGTCTCTGTTGTTTTTCTGCTCCCTGCAGTTTGCACCTCACCACCTTCTGCCTGCAGTATAGACCCACGGTTGTCGCATGTGTCTGCATCCACCTGGCTTGCAAGTGGTCCAACTGGGAGATCCCGGTGTCCACAGATGGCAAACCTTGGTGGGAGTATGTGGACCAGACTGTGACACTGCAGCTGCTAGATGGTGAGAGATTTTATCTTTTGAGTTCTTCTGATCCTAAACTTGTAAATTAACACTTAAACTACCATAGTGTGTGTTTGTTTGAGAGGATATATGTTTATTTTTTTCAATAAGGGTTCAAAATAAAGTAAAAATAAGTACTGTAAGCCTTGTGGTACTTTGCTTTTGTGCCTTACAAATTTGTCCTTAATTCCTGTCCCTGTTGAGCTCTACCTAAAAGATGGATAGGATTCTGATTATATTCCTATTCTTAATTTTTAAGTTGTGTGGCCACTGTGTACTCCACATAAAACTATTTTAGAAATGTCAGTGTGAAATTAGTCTATCACACCTGCTATCGCCAAGAAGATGAGGATGAATGTCCAGTTAATGAATATGTCGCACCTGCTCATAACTCAGATCTTCATCGATACTAAAAGAACTACAGCTATGACTTCAGCCCCTCAGTAGAAATGGACTCACATGGTTCTTTACCCATCAGAGCTCACGCACGAGTTTCTTCAGATCCTGGAGAAAACGCCCAGCAGGTTGAAGAGGATACGGAATTGGAGGGTGCGTCAGCTGATGTCGATGCAAAGTCATGTGTTTGAGAGCAACATATGGGGACTGACTGTTTGTGGTCTCCTTTCATTCCTCAGGCCATTCAAGCAGCAAAGAAACCAAAGTGGGAGGGTCCTACAGTGGACAGTGCCTTCCAGGGGACATCGTTAGAAAGCCTTCCTGGTGTCACCAACTCCTTTTTCCCCTCAACTTCAACATCTGACTCTGCGGACATACCCTCCCTTAATGCCATTGCGGGCTCTTACACCTCCTATCAGCCACTAAGCGACCCCTTTTCCCAGCCTCCCCACTCAGACTTCACGGTGGTAAAACACGAACACAAACCTGCTGGCAACTCCAGTAGTAAACACCAGCAGCTTGACGCAAATGCCACACCTTTTTCGCGGCCACAAAAAGTCTTGACTTTGGAAAAGTACCGGGAGAAACAAGCAGCAGAGCTAGCCTTGCAGAACGGCATAAAGGAGGATGTGTCAGAAGCGTACACACAGCCTCCTGGTCTCTCCTCACACCACCACAAGAAACGCTCACAGCCGCAGCAGGCTGGCCAGATGAGTGAGAGGAGAGAGAAATCCAGCTCCAAAAAGACTCGGTTGCCTCCGTCCTTTGCTGAGAATGGCTCGGCCACCAGCGAGGAGCTCAAGATGAGGATCAAAGTTTCCTCAGAGCGTCACGGAGGGTTGGAGCAGAGCAAAGACAAGCACAAAGATCACACTGGCCACCGCCACTCTAAACATGGCCACTCACACCCCTACTCCCTGAGTGGAAACGCCTCCTTATCCATCAGAGCTCCGGGCAGCCACAACAACGACAGCAGCTCATCTCGGAAGAGGCCTCACGCTGACGGCAGTAACCACCACCACCACCACTCGTCCAAGAGCAGTCGGAGTTCCAAGACCATCAACTTGGCCCACTACTCGTCTGAGGGTTGCCCAAGGATGATGGAGCATCATAGCCACGACGGAACCAACGGCATGCTGACGGCCAACGGCCAACACACTGACTACAAAGACACTTTCGACATGCTGGACTCTTTACTAAGTGCCCAAGGAATGAACTTGTAACCCTCAGAGTCACCAGATTAAGGTATTACCATGTTTAATAGAATTTTAAACATGATTTTATTTGTCTTAAGTTATGTGAAATCCGCATCGCCCTCAGTTGTGTCTACACACTGATTCTTAACGCTGTCAAAAATGTAAAATTACGCATAGAGCTGTGTACTACTAGCTTGTGACAAAAAGACGAATACTTTAAAGAAAGCAGCTGGAAAAATGGGATTTTAAATGTACATTTCATGACATAATTTTAATGTGCATGTTTTCAGTCACAAAGGGAAGACATAGCTAGTGTTTGCTGCCATCGTGACAGTTTACAGTTAATTTATGATTTTTCTTTTTTTTTTTTTTTTTTTTTAAATGAAATTTCGTTCCACTAAAAATTCTCGGGTTTTTAATTTTTTAATATAAAAAGAAATCTCCCTTATTGTGGGTTTTTTCCCTGTTTTTGTGGGGTTTT
>CAAKHD010013950.1:151719-163971 GCA_901007705.1 Fistularia tabacaria
ACATAAAAAGAGATTATAGGATGACAAAGCAGAGATAGATTAAATACAATAACATTTGTGCATGACAACTTTATCTCTCTCTCTCTCTCTCTCTCTCTCTCTCTCTCTCTCTCTCTCTCTCTCTCTCTCTCTCTCTCTCTCTATATATATATATATATATATATATATATATATGTATACACACACACACACACACACACACACACACATATGTACATTTATAGAACAACTTCATAGAAACTTGGGAAGAAGGTGATAATGCCTGAAGGTTGTTACCACCCATGTCTGCTTTGGAAATATAGAATCGGGGAGCAAAACTTTGCATAGAATACACGAGGCTAACTAATACTGAATACGCAAGACGCAACATGTTTAGTAATGAGATAAGGGCTACTTTTTCCTTGTGTCCCTTTTGCTGAGCTAAGTCGTCGACTTTAGCCTCAAACTTTGTGTAGAAATGTTAAAACAACACCATTTTACTGTTATTTAGTTTGACCTGAGATTCAATGATCCAATTGAATTTATTTCACTCGCTGAAAATATGGTCTTAAGAGGTGACAACACACAGCAGGATTGGTTCACGCATTTCCGAGCCAACTCTGGTTCCCTGACACACACAGACACACACACGCACAAGTGATTTCTAAACTCTAAGCCTCCGGGTCACAAACACTAAGAATGGCAGCTATGCTTTTGAAATAAAACCCATTTGCATATTTATGTATTCTGGAATTTTAATGAGGAAGAACGAGTAGGTGGCATTTAAAGATTTTTTCCCTGCGAAAAAAAAGGTTCAGATGCATTTATTATACCATTAGTGAGTGTTTTTTTGAACGTCTTAATGTAAGTAATGAGCGGATCTTTAACATCATATGGAAAATATTCTTATCTTGTCAGACTATCCTGTTTAGTTTGGTTTCATTCATGTAAGAGAATCTGATGGATTACAGTAAGCATTTTACCCCCACATGTGATTTACACTCCACTTTATCATTCGACAAAATAGTATTCGGTGAACACATTTTAAAGATCCAGTAGTCAACCTGACCGGAGTCTCAGATATAATTTTCAAAAGTTGTATGTTGTGGACTTATTTAAACACCCAGGGTTATTTTTTACCCCTAAAGACCAGCAGCGACTCTTCTGGCGTGTGTTAAATCATCCAACTCCTTGAAAAAAACCTTTGCTCCTGCGGATACATGTGAACACCTCGTTCCTTTCATGAAGGTCTGGCAAACCTGCCTGCTATCAAATAATTTAACAAGATCCGTATTATCTCATAGAATAATTCTGTGTGGGCTGATGGCGACTGTTGCTATTTCCAACTTTCCCCCTCTTTTTTTGCACCTGCCCACTCACACCAATTGAGAAACTGGCATCCAAAATAAAAGCAGTGTGGGTGTGAAGATGTCCACTTTTGAGTGGCCAAATGCTTCTGCTTAAGCAGCCAATTGTTAACATACTTATCAATATATTTCACTGGACATTTGCGGCACAGGTGTCACTGGTTTCATGTTAAATCAGACCTGATTACCATATATGATGACAAACTGATGAAAGGTTTGCTGACTTCATTTTGCTAAAAAATCTCCATACTTTTTGTTTAGCAGTCATGCACAGCTAATGATATCATTGTAAAGTTTAACGCAGGATGGCATTCCTATTTTGAGAATCGCTCGACATGCTACAATATTTTCAAAAGGAACGGGCATTAAACCCCTTTTATATCTGGTCCAGAGAGCCAGACCTCTGAATAGTTTTCATCAGCTCGAGAAAACCTTGGCTGGCAATTAGATTTTTAATGCCGGTAAAGCTGTGAGCAGATTGTCGTGTTCATGTGGTCATGGGGGCGCACAAAGAGGGTGAAACACGATTGGATTTGGTTTTTGCACAAAAGATTGATGTTTCCAGTATTTGCCGGCAGAGTATCTGCACCTTCTATATGTTTAATGTTGTTTGTCAAGTAAAAGCAACAAATAAATAAAAATGATGGTTGCCTACGAGGTGCACTGTCTGTGACCGATTGGTGGCACTATGGAGAGAATATTTCACCTCGTGTTCAAGTTGGAAAGGTAGGAAATATGAAAAGAAATTCAGACCATGTTGAGTCACAATATTTTCAGGTCAAAAATCAAAATCCCAACGTAGCTCTGCCACCTAATATCCTCTCACCATCATACAGAGAACACAACATTTCTGAGCTCCAAGGGGTTTCCTGTTGCCAATAGTTAGTCCTACTGGGTGAACAGTTTGCCATATAGATGTCAAAGAAATGAAAACCATAACATGGGAAAACTAAAAAATAAACAGGTTTTCTGAAATGACCAAAATATTAAAAAAAATATATATGAATCCTGTAAATACCATACCATAATTAAGTTAAAATGCTTGAGCTAATGTTGTCTTACTTCCAGTTTTTTTTAATTTGGTTTTTGTTTGGTATATTGGATGATGGAATTTCACAGAATCTCACCCGCATGCAAACGTTGGTCTTAACATGGCCTGATCCTAGAAAAAATGTGATTTAACTTTGAGACTACTGACCAGCAGCAAGCGCTTAAGGCTTGAACATAACTTGGCAGAGTATGAATAATATAAAGGTACTTTGAAGCAACTTAATTTGTTTGAATTGTTTTACTAATTGTGAGCATCGACAAATGCTGCCCACGCGGGCCAACTCTCCAACTTTACACTCGAATTAATCGTTACTAACACTTCAAATTAAAACCCATTTCTTGGCTCTTGCAAACATATTCCAAAGTTTTGGAGACGTGTAGGATTTTTTTTATTAATTTATTTTTTGCTACTTTTAATAGTACAGTGATAATCATCTGATGGCAGGAAGCCCAGGTCTGGATCACTAGCAAAGGAAATATGTCCTCCAAATTTCCACAGGAATATATCTTGTGATTCCCTGATGACACAGAAATTAAAACAAAAGTATATTTCATCAAAGGTAAATATGAGAGATCATTTTAGGGCTGAACTTCGCCGGACTTTACGATAAGGGCTTCTAACTGGCTCAAGAGATGACGTCGGAGCAACTAATGGTAATGTATGATCTATTTTTTTCTGCAGAAGTGCAAGTGAATACAGCGACACTGATAAAGAAATCCAACACAGGTGACATTTTTTTTTAGTCTCAGAAAATAAGGTAAACTTAACACAGACCGGGTAGCCGTAATCCAAACAATGTTCGCCAGCTGGAATAAAAGTGACCACACAGAGGACAGGCTGTCGATATTGTAGTTTTCCTGAAATGCCTCAATTTATTTCTCGCAGGCTGTCCAGACACGCTGTCACATGAACTTATTGACCGCGCAGACATGCGGATGGATAGTCACACATTTTCAGCTCCGGACCTGCGGCCAGGACACTCCATCTCTGACGCCTTAGTCCCGGCATTGATGTGTGACAAGGTATCAGCCACTGTTCAGCTACTCGTGCCGTGTGTTCTCAGCATTATGGGATGTTGTACCAACAGAGCAGAGGGCTGATGGAAGACAGTTGCAATCGCCCTCTGCTCATTAGATGCAAGGCTGACTGTGCTCATTAGGCCGGCGGCGGCGCGGAGGGGATCTATTCTCCTGAGGTGACCAAAGGTGATTACACAGACCCTCCAAGTCTCAGTAATGATGCCCCGGACCCGTCACTCTTGTCTCGAGACTGACATGACCTTTTTCTATCTCTTGCAACGAAGAGGAAGAGGGGAAAAAAAAAATCCAAATTTTATGGGAATGGAGAAGCCCACTTCGACATTATTGGGCATTGTAACTTTTTAAACTGTTGATTTACTTTTCATAAAAACACAGCATAAAGTACTTCCTGTGGGTCTATTGGCAATTTAAGTGATTGGAATGTTAGTTTTAATCCAAGCACAAGAGCTAGACCTTGCCATTAAGGCCTATGAAACAGAGGCATGCTGTGCAGCGACAGCGTGCCTGAATAGATGTCTGGAAGCAATCTATGAGAGATGGCTGATCAATGGCCACGGAATGGAAAAGAGATGAAAAGGTGTCTTTTCAGGCTTTTGAAAAAGAAAACTTGTTCGAGGGCGTTTTGTTCGGTGTTTCATTTTTAACCTCAATCATCTGCGCACAAAATATATGAAAGGGCAAAACTTTATTGCCACAGCTCGCTCTTGCCGATTCCAGATCCTGTCAGGGCTCTCCTGTATCTTTATGTAATGTTTTAATGCATGAGCTTTATGTTTTCTTTTCGCTGTGTCATGTACTGCCTTGCTCAGCCAGACTGGACCATAGAAATAATATGGTGTGGGTGTTCCTACCTGGGTTTACAGTGGAAGGAAAAAAGAGAGAAAAATATCCTCACTTGTTTGCAGTCTTTAAAACCAATCAAAACCATCCTAGGTGGGCATTAAATCCCGGATACAGCGGTGGTGTCCTCACACAAGGGCGTCAGGGTGAACTTGTTTTGGTGGAACATTTGTACACAGTAAGGAGGTGAGCCATGGCATTAAAATGGATGAAACACCTCAGAAGAAAATGCCACATAAAGCCCTTCTAGACGTAGGCCGGCTGTATAATATTACTTTTACTGATGAAAAAGACAAACATAACTTGATCATTGGTGGCACAGAAGTGAAGCCCGTGGAGGAGCTCAGTGGACCTGTTGGAACCGTAGACCGTTTAATAGCTTTATGTAGCTCCAGCAGAACACCATTAAAGCCGTTTCCCAGAAACGCACGTGAAGTGGAATGGATCAATAAATTGGTCAAGTCAATGTCACAGGCGTGTGGTGTTGCTAGAGTAAAAAAAAAAAAAAAATTACCAAATCACTTGTGATGGCTGTGTCAGACTGATTCGGGTTTTCAGCGGAAGGATCAAGCAGGTCTCACTTGGCGTACGACTCACGGTGCAGCTTAGAGATCGGAATTTGGGGTTTGGAAGACGGCTTTCTCTACGTTTGCTGATCATATGCCATATTCGCTGCATTCGCTTTCCTTCGTTTGTGTTGTTTTTTTGGGAAACTTTTTTGCCTTTCAGTATGGTTCCTCGGTGTAAGTATTTTTTTATATATTTTTGATTTTGCCGTACTGTGTATTTATGCCCTAGATTATGATTTGAGCAGTATTAGCATAGGAGAGTGACATAGGTTCTTTTGTACTATTATGTGAGTTCAGACTCACGGTGAAAATTGTGTTGCGTCGCGCCCTAGGAACAGAATCCCGACGCAAGTTATAAACGATTCAATTAAAATATTAATGGTTAACAGTCAATCTACTTTGACTCGAAGAAGTATAAGACAACTGTTATCATGAGTTTAGCATTTGTCTAATCAACATGATGCTATTTTTTGGAGCTCAGAGATGGAGAGGAGTGAAGGATCCATAAGATTCGGACCAGAGCGCACCTAAAAGTGGTCTTAAAACCAAATGCATGCAATGAAAGAAAAAGAAGAGCCTGCAATGTATTCAAACTGGCAGATTTGAGTAAAATAAAACATTTCAAAGTCCCTGAACTGCCAAAACATGGAGAGAAATAGCCTTGGCGAAAGGATGGACAACAGCTCATACCATCAAATCTGATATTTTGAGTGGTTGTGGTTCGATCTGCCTTATGTGACAACAGTATATCCCCAGAAGAGGAAAAGGAACGCTTCTCTGAGTTCGGACAACATCGACACGTTCCAGTCCCGGCTGCCCAGGGAGCGATATTCTGCTGTTGCCGTGGGACACAGGGTGGCGAGGTGGCTTTTGCTGAAAACTGTGTGTTTAGATGAGAGTGATAAATGCCAAAATACCAAACAAGAACCTGTGGAGCTGCAATGTATTGTTTTTATCTATCTCCAGCCAACATATGTTGGAAATGCTGCTGCAGGTTCGTGTCCAACAAATCCAGCTTAATCTATGATTTGACCCTGAATGGGACCGAGGTTTACCAGTTGAACATCATGCTGCGCTGAAGATACCACTGACTAAGACGATAAACTCATTTGCACAATGCCTGCGACCAATGTGGTCTCCGTCCCGGTTGAGCGTATAGACATTTGCCCATTGCCTCAGAGATGCCATCGGTCCTGCGATGCAAAAGGTGCCAAAGCCTCGTGAAACGATGTGGTCAGATTCTCGCAGGGGCTTTTCCACACAAAACCTTATTGTAATGGGCTGCATGGAGCGCCAATTTTGCTCCTCGCAACCTCCAACATACAAATGAGAGCTAGCCACACAGAAGATATACATTAATCCATGCCAGATTGGGGACTCTATGAATTATGCTAAGAACCTTATCTGTTATTTCCCTCATCTCCTGCTGGGTGAATTGATTGCGTTTTTGGTCTTAATCCACAGCATGCCATGCATCTTGGGAGACAACCAGGGAGCCATCTTGAATAAATAGAATTTGGACTTGACAAAAGCCATCCCCAGCTGAGCAATGAGAAAGCATCCTTTTACCATCCGATGCTCCCCACTACGCCGGATGACATTAGAAAAATAGCCTACCACAGTTTACATGAAATTGTATGGATTTTCTTTCACTTGCTGCAGTGTCTTTTGGAATAGTGTGTGTGTGTGTGTGTGTGTGTGTGTATTAAAGTCATCAGGATGTATAAGCCCATTTTAGAAAATGCCTTCTGCAGCACTGGTTCTAAAGAACGTCTCTGTGCGACTGGAGAGGGTGTTTTAATGAGACGAATTAGATCGCTTATGAGTGATGGTCCTCCACCAATTACCTGGGGCCATAATACCATTTTCCTCTACCCAGGGCGTTCCGCTTCACAGAGCTGTGCCAGCCTTCTGCAAGCGTGAGGCTGCAGCAGGAAATGATTAATCATCTCATCATCGTCCCAAGAGATAATCTGACAATAAAGACAAAAGCCTCTCATCAGCTGTGGCTGTTTAAAAGCCAAGACCTGCGTCCTGAATGCCGAGTTCAATCAGACGATATGGCTGCGGCTTTTTGCAACAGTGACTTTCTCGACGGTCTAGCGCAACACTGCAGAGATCTGACTTCAGGTCCGTTCCTTTTCTATAATGAGGTTGTGCCAAATGAAAAACTATCAAAGATGTTTTTGCCAGACAGAGACGGTACGGTTCCTGAAGCATCGGGGTTACAGCCACCTTCGTGTCTATTTCCTTTTGCTTGCTGAAGGGCAGGAAGGGTCACAGACACAGAGGGATCACAGCAGAGAGCGTGGCAGCCAGGAATCAAACCACAGCAGGATTCAGCCACGGATTGGAGAGCTGACGGCTGCACACAGGGCGCTGTGCAGGCTTTTATTGGCCCCTCTCCATCACACCTGTCACACAAGATTGGGTTTGTAGAAGCGCTTCCTTCAGCTGAAAAGGCCAAAGTAGATTATGGGGGCAGGCGAGGTTGAAATGGAATCACCAACAGAATAGCACCAAATATAACGCCTTGCTGTCTGAATGCAAATCATGATTAAATTACGGATGATTTGTATAGTTTACTGGCAAGTGAAGCCTCGCCGGAACAGCAATTTTTATACATTTTCACGGTGTAAACGTCTAAAAAAAACCACTTTGTCCCCAAATGATGGGAAAGCCATGGGATAAAATGTACAATTACAACAATTACTGTTATACACAGTGCGGCAGTGGAATTGAGTTTTAGTGATACTAATCTATTTCCTAATTTACTTCGCACCACCAGGGGTCCCGTGTAGGCCCTGGAGGTCCTCTGACCCACATGGAGAGACTGCGTGCAGGGAAAGCATGAAGAGGGAGGATTTTTTTTTTTTTCAGGTGAGTCTCGAGTTTTACTTGCCATAGAGAGTGTGCTCAGTCGGTGGCAGAAGGAATGGATCTGTGGTGTTAGATCCTGCGAGGTGAATATGTTTCTGCGTCGGTGAAAGTCTACAAAAAAAAAAGCGTCAGCGGCAACAAATTTTACATAAATGGTATCAACGTGCTTTGTTAAGCTTTGCATCCGTCTAGCTCTCCCTCAGTAACCAGAGCAGATGGAAGGTTCCAGTTAGGTGAGGCTGAGGCGCTAAGCTCAGGTCTGTAGCTGGTGGATGAGAGAGGCAAGATGGCAGTGGTTTTTGTTTGGGTTTTTTTTTTTTCTTTGAGCTTCAGGTATTTCTGGCTGCCGTCCAATTCCCAGCACTTTTCCAAACCCTGTCTGGCTCTCAACCCAAACGGTTTTGAAAACAGGTTTGAAATGGTGTATGTGATGGGGACACTGTTTTTTGTCGGGCTGGCATACATTATTTGCAGTAATGAGATTCTCTGACAGCAAAATACAGTCGGCACATTTGCGTTGGAATATTCATTGAATGCTTGTTTAAAAGCCACCTGAATAAGAAAAACACATTTCAAAATGTAACCAAGGTTTCGGTGTTGTCTTCTTTTTTAATTAGCTGCAGGGAGGTTGTAATCTTTTGGGGAGAATTTTGTAAACCAAGAAAATGCTTAAACCTATCTGTTAGCAATAACACCCAGATTTAATTCATAGGACGTATGGTATATACACCTGATTGGGTCCCATGGCCGTTTGCGATTCTGCTGCACAGCATGAAGGTTCCTGGTTCGATTCCAGCAGATGCCTTTCTGTGTGGAGTCTACATGTTCTCGTGGTTTCTGAGTGGGGTTCTTCCGGGTTCTCCATTTTCCTCCCACAGTCCAAAAACATGCAGGAGGTTCATTGGAGACCCTGAATTACCCAGACGTATGAATGAGAGGATGAATGGTTGTATATCTCAATGAGTTGTGAACGAGCGAGTGATGAACAGTTACATGTCTCAATATGCCGCCTGAATGGGAGGGTGAATGGTTTATGTCACTATGACACATATAAGAATGAATGGTTATATGTCTACATTACACATGAATAAGAGGGTGAATGGTTTGTCCCTATAGATATGACTGAGAGTGAATGATTGTGTCTTTGCGTTGTGAATGGTAGTATGTCTTTTTGACTTCTGAATGAGTGAATGATAGTCTGTCTCCGTATGATAAGTGAATGAGTGAGTGTACGGCCGTACGTCTCTATGTGTAGCCCCGTGATCGACTGGTCCAGGGTGAACCCCGCCTCTCGCCTCATGACAGCTGAGATAGGCTCCTGTCTCCCTGAATGCAGGATGAGTGGAATATATAAATGGATGAATGAATGATGTATGATATCACCCAATACCATGTTGGAGGCGGTGCCTTTGCAAGCTGCAATTATTTATGCATACATAAAGTGTCAGTCCCGTTGAATTAATTTGCATGAAACCATCTGTAAATCCTCTGCAGTGCTAATGATAAGCTTGTAGTTTCTGTGAATTGTGAAACTTTTCTTCAATCCGTCTCTCTAAACTGTGATTTTCTAAGTGTATGTGATTATTTCCACTAGATTTTTCTCTTTTTTTTTTTCTCCCCACAGCTAAATTTGGCCCAGTGACGCTCGGTTTGCGCCGTGTTGCTATGTAACCTCTCAAAGTCTGCAGAAGTGCCACCAGGGCAATGAGGGTGACTGAACTTGATGGGGGGGGGGTGTATATTTCTCAGTTGCTGACTTTAAAAATAAAAAAAAATAAAAAATAGTACAAAAAAATCATGTGGGAAGGGGGAGGGGAGACGGTGTGAGACGAAGAGCAAACACACAGACGCCTCAGCGGTTGTCCGTTGGTGTTTGAGTCCATCTTTATTACTGTCATCACCTGCAGGTTAATGTTTTTCCCCCGGGCTGATAGGTTGTCCAACGCAAACAGTGTCACGCGGCTTCAGAGCCCTTTACCCAGCAGCCCCTTCGGGAAGGAACACGAGATTTGTTCAACTGGGTGCTGCCTCATTATGGCTCCGCTTTACACACTTCCTCTCACTTCCAGGGTACACTTCCTCTCTCAAACACTTATTTGTGCAACGGCACTGGAATGCACTAGATTTTCCTCGCTCACATTCTCTCTCTCTCACACACACCTTTTGGGTGCAATAAAACAACAGATCAGAGTCATTGGCTGCTGACAGGGACTGACACTGAAACCCGCTGTTGTTGGAAGGCTGTCTGGGAGATGTTCATTACTCACAAAAGCTTGTCGGGTTGGACAGGAGAGGAACAATGGTCTTATTAAGTAGAGACCTGGAGCAGCCTTAGGGGAAATACACACACACCCACGCTGACGCCCACACGGGCTCAGAGAAAGTTTTTTAAGCCGCGGCCTCTCCCGAGCGGCGCTGTAAGCTGAAGAAGTTAGGGTTGCCAGAAAAAAAAGCAAAAACTTTTTCCCGGCGATGACAGAATTTGCTGAGTTTGGGGGTTTCACGGAGGCAGAGTGTGACATGACGACACCTGCGACACGGATGCGGGGGCTCAGCGCAGAGAGGGCGAGCGAAATTTCCGCTGTGGAGGAATGCGGCGGCCTCACTTTCACAGAAGCCTGCTGGTATTGATGAAAGCTTCTGATGTCTGTCTGGCTCATTGTATAACTCACCAGAACAGATTCAATATTCCCAACACCGCTGAACCTGAACTCTTGTTTCCATAGTAACTCTGCTCTCCGTCTCTCTAAACATAGCCCTCTTGACTGACTTTAGCTCTGCTCAGATCATCAAGCACAGCTGAAGAGGAGGTAGATACGTGGACATGGACAATAATGTATCTGACTTGGGGCAATGAAACGATTTGCTGGCTTGTCGGATCAGCCAACATCTCGGTGTATTTACAGTCCGAACGGGGCTGGAGAACAGGAGGAAAGGACGTGAATGAGACCGAAACGGGCTTCGTTGCTCAAAAGTGCATTTCTCCATCTTCCAAAGTGAGCATCACACATAGCTGCCCGCCGACGAGGACACTCGGTTGCATATTTTTAATTTTTATTTCTGGCGGAACGGTTCTTAATCATCAAACCTCCAATTCATCTCTGACCTGCTACTTTCCACCAAGTTTGCAGAATCTTAAAATAACCGAACCCTTCTAAACAACCTACTCCATTTCAGCCTGGAGCGAAAGGGGGCCGTCATTAATCAAAACTAGCGTACTTGTGACGGTTCGGGGACGAGGGGGGTGGGGTGGGACGGTGCATTTGCATTCAATGCAGTTGTTACTGTTTTTTTTCAGCGTGGACCTGCGGCAGACTCAGCCCCCTGATGCCGCCGCAGAGTTGGATCTTCTCGCGGTCCAAAGGTAATGTGGTCATTTATTCCAATCACTAGACTGGCGCTCCACTGCCGCCCGTGAAGACGGGACTCTACAAATCTGCCGTTCATCGTACCCAGCGTTCACTTCTTGATGAAAAATCTGGTGATGTCTGACGCAACCTTGGCGGCTGCAGCGTTCCTCCTCGTCTGTCTCCGTTCTTTGGCTTGCTGCGCTGTTCTCTGTGGGACAGAGAGAAAAAAATTGAACATGATAAGACGCGAAATCTGCAGCTGGTGCTGAAGAGAAAAGAGAGATCGATATATTGAGCATCTCCGGATTAAAATGTCTGCAAGGTGGCATAAGCACTGTGAGGATTCCTTATCGGAATGCACAGTTCCCCACATCAGTTTACACACGTCAACGCGCGCAGTGCTCCCCCTCCAAGCTGACACCCACTCCGACAAAGATGTGCACAGGCGTGAAAGGAAAGCACATTTTGGGTTACAATGACATTTTATTTTGAGACCTCTGCTCTGAGGTCTCCTTCTAAGAACGGCCGCCTGATTATGAAATACTGACAGAGGAGGCTTGAGAAACAACATGTTTTTTTCTCAAAAAAATAGATATGTAGCCTTTTTGCTGCAAAGGCCATACATCACTATGACATGCGGCCACATGATGTGATGTTATTACTGGCACGAGAAAGCCCTGCGAAGGATGAGATGAGTTGTGATCAATGTGTTGCACATACATCGTATATAATCCTCAGTGTGACTGATAATACCCCCCCCCTTTTTTTTTTTTTTTTTAAATCTGAGGATAAAGAACAGGTCCAGCTACCGGATGCCTTAAATGTAAGACAAAATGCTTTTGCCCCCCCTGAGCCCATGCGGCTGTAGAGGTCGGTGGTGTGAGTGCACGTACAGCTTTGTGGCAGACGGTGCAGAGCGTCTGCAGGTTGTCCAGAGTGCACTGTCCTCCGCCGCTGTAAACCGGCCGGATGTGGTCGACCTGCCAGAAATCCCCTTCCACCGGAGCACGGATCATTTCGTTCAGCTGGAAGTACACACACACACACACACACACACACACACACACACACACACACACACACACACACTCAGACACTATCTAAATATATAAATGGAGAGGCGCGTTAGAATTCGTAACTCATGTCCTCCTAATACACTGGAGATAAATATTCTTG
>CAAKHD010013950.1:166491-179286 GCA_901007705.1 Fistularia tabacaria
AGCTGGCCCCTTGGAGTGCAGATCAACCTGTGTGTGTGTGTGTGTGTATGTGTGTGCGTGTGTGTGTAGGTGGGAGGAACAGAGAATGCTGAGCCCTTTTATTTTTGCACTCTCACAAACACAAAACTTAATAGTCGAGCAGGCGAGCCATTTTAGTCTCACATCAGGAGACTTATGTTGTGTGTTTCCGTCCAATTTCCAGCACGTCCATTAAAGCTGTTGCGTGCTCTGCCCAGGGTTCGGGTTGGCTTCGTCTCACCCGCACCCTCGCTACTGTCAAAATCTCCCGTCCAGGGCTGGGTTTTGCTCCAATTACAAACATTTAAATGTTAAAATAGGACCGCGAAAATTATTCTCTCGGCTCTGACGCGAAGCTGTCAAGATGTTTGTTACTTTTCAGCAGTCGGCATAAACCTTGGTATTAGCTGCGGCTGCCGAGCGCCTGCATTCTGATCGCTAAACACTTTGGAAACACCGTCTGCAGCATCTTTACTCCCTGGTGCTGTTTGCCACACCGTGTTGACATTTGAACAGGGTCATGACACACCGGCAGACGGCAACATTTGGGAGGGTCTTCCTGAGACCTCACCTGACGTCTCTAATATCCCACCATGGCTTCTAGCAGCTTACAGTTGTAGGGTTGCTGACACTTGGTTTGGTGTGATCAGGGTCCTGCCTTTCAGGCGTCACTGCTACCAAGCCACTAACACAGTTTCCACACATATCTGCACCGGATGGCGCAAGCAGACAGGTTTTCCAGGAATATTTATCAGTTTACCCAAAATATGCATAATATATATGAAAATAAAACGTGAACATGGATTCTTGATGGCTACCATAACAACGGCCGCTCGAAATTGGCTCTCGGAACTCCCCTCCTCCAGGGGAATTACAGTTCTGCGTTCCCACAAGCAGTGAGGGATCACGGTAAGGACGATGTGACGCCAGTGTCTGCGACCTGCAACTTAAGCACCTACGTTCGAAAACAAACCTACTGTGAAGAAGAGGAGGAAGACGACACGGACAACATGGAGGTGAAAGCTGCCACAGCATTGATGTTCTGCATGGTGGGAAAAATAACCATTGACGATTGAATGGGTTGAAGTGTCTTTATCTTGTGCCTGCACTACTTTGCCGTGTTATCTAACTCTACAATAATTTCGGCCAAAATGTTGATGTTCTGCTCTGTGGCATAACAGGCCAGGCCAGATGTATTTGTGAATGGGTACAACTTATCAGTTACACCAATCACCAAGCACCTTCACATCATGAGAGTCCCTATGGAGCTGTAAAAAGACCTTGCCTCGGAGCAGGGCACAAAATGATTCTAGCTGAGCTGAAGTTTCCACGGTCCCTGGTTTGGTTCCCCGAGTGTCCGAATGCACCTAGAAAATGGCCTTGTTTCCTGAAAAGGTGTCAGGATCTGCAAAAAGTTCCTGCAGTGTGAAAGGGGCTTAAGCTACAAAATACAGCCCTGACTTATTGGGGGTGTCAAGGCAACATTAATGAATATGACCAATAATATAGATATAAATGATGTATAAGTCTATAAGTATATTCTGAAACACTGGAAGCACTTGAAGCCATGGACCTTCACCACAGAAGAACCAGAAAATAAAGGGGAGTGTGCCCTCATTTTTGGTCGGAGGACCCGCACCTGCACCCACTACACACAGACCTGCAAATTTTTAGAATTCAACATCAGCAAATAAAACGGGACGGTTTCATTCAAGTGTGGTCAAAATAGCAGAACCGGATTTTGAGGATGACTCCGGTGCACATGTCGGGGGGTGGCCACTTGGCGTGCATCTCTCAAACACATTATTTTCTCAAAACAATGACTATAATTGCTTTCAGGCTTAGTTAGTCATGATGTGTGTGCATCGTGTCCATCCAGTATATTGGAAACAAGGTTGGAAATGGCCCATGCAGCATATTCTTTAAGACAAACACAGAAAATGGAGAAAAAAAATGAAAGCATCTTATATTGTCGGGTTGAAAGCTGCCATCAGCAAATGTGTTTGTGGTCGATCACAGGTGTTTTGTTTTTGTTACACACCTACACACACACACACACACACAAACCAGACTTTTGCCAATATCCAAACACCACCCTCTCTCCTACCTGCTTGAGTGGCAGCTGGGACAGCCAGGTGTTCTCCAGCATGTCCTTACGCTGGGAAGGCGGAGCGTCGCGGACCTTCAGGTAGAGGTCGTGAGCGTGGAGGCTGCACTGCTGACACACACCCTTCTCTGCCTCCAGCACCCACAATCGCATGTAGGACTGGCTGGAACGGAGCTGGAATTGGTCCTGGCACCTATCCGTGGAAGGGGACAGAGGTACACGGTTGGAAAGTGGAAATCTAAATTCTACACACCAGGTACCTGACCTCTCGTGGGATGCGCTGACTATCGAAGCTGCCAGATGGCAACTTCAAAAGGTGGCATTACAGTGGAGCCTTGACTTACGAGTTTCAATCGTTCCGTGACTGAGCTTGTAGCTCAGTTTGACCAAGTACCAAATTCAATTTCCCCACTGAAACGCTATGAATCCGTTCCAGCCCCCCAATTTTGTTACTTAGTTTTAAATGAGAAAATTGTACCTTATAAATTACAATAATAATACACAGTAATGAGAATGTAAAGTGATAATCTGTTTTTATTAAATTAATTTACCTTGAAGACCGGACTAAGATGCCAGTGGCTGCGGAGGCGGTTAGGGGACTTTTTCATTTGGTGCTTTATTGCTTAACTTAACTTAACTGCTGGCTAAATACTTAATGATACAATGTGTTGCTAAATGTAACATGCACACTTTGCTACACTTTATGGCTAAACTTCATTTTCACGGAGTGAATGCCGCTCCTCTTTTTAAAAGGATCAAACCGTCCCCAGGTGGCTTTGAATGACTCTTCCGATGCCTTGTCCGTTGACGTTTTTGCCATTTGTTGCACCAAATCCCCGTACATGTCTCCTGCTATCTCACAGATGATGCTCTCTGTCACGGTATCTCGGTGACAACAACTTCTCCATATCCTCATCGACGTTACACAAACCTCTTCCACGATTTCTCTGGGCTGCTTAGCGGCGGTCAGTGCGTCCAGCTGTTTTTAAGTGCCACGTCATGGACAGAGAATCTCCAAAAACCCGTGAGGTGATGCACTTGTAAGTAAAGGTTCCACTGAATTTTGTAACCAGGGACAAATTCTGCGGTCAGCTATTTTTCAGATATTAGATATTTTCTTAGATATTTACTGCACTTGTTACTTTACTGAGAGCAGAAAGACCCTCACCTGACAAAAATTAAATTGTACCAAAGTTTGAAAACGGTAGATTCAGAGGAGTGCGGAATTTCACCTTGACTGGATGACCAAAATTTGTCTCTTGAAAAGCCACTTGAGGAAATTGAGTTTCTACAAGAAATGGTTTGCAAGACTGGAGGGACGGTGGAAGGAACAGGGTTTCCACCAAAAAGAAGGAACTCTGGTGGCTCCATTGAGTATGATTGCACCAGTGAATGATGGCGTCCCAACGAAGGACAGCGAAACAATACGGTCACAAACCTTCCTTTGTTTCCCAGCTCCTTTTCAATACTTTCTTCGCACTTATGTTGAAACATAGTGACTAAATGTTTAAGATCCGGCGCAAAAATATGAAGGAGCGGGAGACAGCCAGGGGTGAGCTTCCTGTTTCTTTCCGTTAAAAAAAACCCAACAAACTTTTACAAGCATCATTCGATGCTGTTGGCAATCAGTCGTTTGTTCTGCATTTGCACACAATCAGATATGCTGGATTTGCATTTGGCATCAATGATCCCCTTGCACAAATGCAAAGTGCACCTGCGGAAACACAAATGCATTTCATCCATCGCCGCATCCTTTTCTTTAAATTCAACAAAACAGAGTCAACATGCAATTTTTTTTTTTTACATTTTCTTTTTTCGTTTAAGCTCCGCGTGTGATTTCACTTGGGGTGCCAGATGGATGGGTCTTTTCACAGAAGGACAGCCGGCGCTGGAGTTTTATTTAAAACTTAATCTAACAAGCTCTGCCTTCATTGACGGTTTGCTGAAGACTGTCTGCAGAGTTTCAAGGTAATAAACCCCACTCATCTGGCACTTTGAGACAGAGACGGTTCCTACTGCCAAAGAGCTTTCGTAACTGATAACTGTTTTCCAACGCAACTCCATACAATAACTAGCTGCATGTTTTGCACTGTTACAGATCATTCCTCTGTATGTATTTAAAGCACTCTCAGCAAACCTTTGGCTGCAGAAGCGGGTCTCCCATACCCCGCCGCTGGTAGTGCAGGCCTGCTGGCAGGACAGACACAGCGGTACGCCTTGACTGTCCACCGCCTGCAGGTAGCCAGGCTCCGAGGGCACAGGCTCTGCCGTTGTCTTACAAACCTCCTGCCTGCAGACACACAGATGGAGGGGCATTCAGATAAAGGCTGCAAACCAAATCTCTGCCAAAAAAAAAAGACCAGGTCTTAAATCGGTTTGAAAGGTGCTTTGTAAAATTCTCAAGCGAAATAATTTGTATTTGATGGGTTGTAAAGGTTCGTTTCGACGTGACCTGCCTACTAAATACTATCATGATGAAATTCAATAAAAAGAGAGCGGCACAGAGACACAGTGGTTAGAGCTTCCACCGAACAGCAACAAGGCCCCTGGTTGGATCCCGTGCGGAGTCTCCATGTTCTCCCCGTGTTTGCGTGCGGTTCTTCTGGGGTCATTCCACATTCCAAAACATGGTGGAGGTTCATTGGAAAACCTAAAATGTCCAAATGTATGAATGAGAGGGTCAATGGCTGTATATCCCTAAATGCCATGTGATGAGAGGGTCAATGGTTAAATGTCTATATTTGTGGCCCTGTAATCGAATGGCAGCTGCCCCTGCGCCATAAGATAAGAATAATAGATATTGAGTGGATGTAATGAATCTATTAAAAAAGGGTCCAGTGGTCATTAGTAGGGATCATTTTCCCCAAATTGAAATGAATACTCAAGTATTTTTTAATTAGTAGGTTTGTTTTTGTTAGTTCAGAAACAAACCTTTTGTTTTGGCTCGGGCCGCTGCTCCTTCACGGTGCTCGCCGCATAGCTTAAAGCAACTGAATCCCATAGTATGCACAGTGAATAAATTAAAGTTGATAAAATGCGTGGGCATCAGCAGAGTCAGCGGTTAAGGTGTGTGTATATGTGTGATGCACTGCGGTGAGGTGTAGAGTAGGAGCAAACAAACAGAAAGTCCATGCACAGGTAAGGTTACGGGTTGATGTCGAGAGAGCAGAATGACAAGATCTGGAGGCGGAGTTTGCAAAAAAAAACACAAAGCCCGTGTTCTTCCTGGTTGGGATTACCGCAGTCGCTAAACCTCTGCCCTTTTCTATTTTTCCTGCTTCAATCTGTTTGTTTTCTTTACTTTTTTTTTTAGAAATACATGTATGTACAGACATGCCGTTGAAGCCGAGTAGAGGTGAATCGCCGAGGAGGAAAGGTTGGTTTGTGCAACATGCGCGGGTGTGAGAGAGGTCTGGGTTGCGTGTCCTGTGCCTCCATTAAAATGATCGATGTGAGACAAACAGACGAGCGGAGGGGACTGTGAGCCTGGTGTGATGTGTGTCAAGAGGACATGGTTAATTCTGGGAGTGTGATGGTGACACCTGAGT
This sequence comes from Fistularia tabacaria, assembly GCA_901007705.1. NCBI lineage: Eukaryota > Metazoa > Chordata > Actinopteri > Syngnathiformes > Fistulariidae > Fistularia > Fistularia tabacaria. The sequence goes on from CAAKHD010013950.1 coordinate 172,165, forward strand.
GGGTCCTCAATCCCAGGTATTCAGAGTCACACCCTTTCAGCGATGGCTTCCTAACCGTTTCTTCAGCGAAACCTGAACATATGCATTTCACGCGCACATATTATCATGAGTTGGCGCAGTGGTATGGATCCCCACAGGAAGGCCTCTCTGTTTGGAGTCTCTATTTTCTCCCTGTCTCTGCGTGGGGTTCCTCCGGGTTTTTTTTTCCCGGGCTAAACATATGCAGGAGATTCATCGGAGACCCTAATTTATCCGATGTGCGAATGAGAGAGTGAATGGCTGTTTGTTTCTAGATTATGTGTGAATGAGAAGGTGAATGGTAGCATGTTTCTATTTTAGAATGAATGAATGAATATTATGTCCCTAACACTGCTTCTGTTATTTTTCAGACAACCTAATTTTCACATAAATAATGCAGTTGTTTTTTTTTTTGCGCTCCATTGTACTTCTCCTGAATAAAAGCCAGATGCAGCACAGTCCACAATGTATCACTTTTCTCATTTAAACAGCCTGGGATCTTGACTTTATACATTAATTGCTCACACAGAAAACAAGTTCTACTCCTGGGATCATAAAAAAAAGCAAGTGGGCTGGGGATTTGGCCCACATGCTATTGAGACTGCGCATGAAAAGTCAAGTCTCTAAAAAAGACGGGATCAGAGGCAGCGTTCGCTATTGTTGGTCTCAGAGAGCAGGTTGCAGAAATCGAAAAATCAGGTCCACATACTGGGGTTTCCCGTCAATAGAAAAATGTCAGGGCAGCAGAACAAGACTTAACATTTTTATTACTGAAAATGCAGAGAAGAAAAATATTTAGTATGTTGAGCAACGCAAGGCCTTGATGGCTAACATGACTCAATATAATGGAAGGAGAAATAACAGCTGTGTTCAAGAAGAAATGTCAAAAGAATTTAGATTATAAACAGCAGAAAACACGTGGAGTCTGAGCTGATATTTGTGACCATCGGACAGTCCTGTGGTCGTGAATGACTGTTTTTTTTCTTTCTGCTCAAAGCATTGCCCAGAAGAAGCCTCTACTGCGCAGTTTCTTCTCCAGCTCCTTCCTGTCCGCCTGGCAATGGCCATCCTCTCCGCTGCGGGTGCATAGTTGAGGGGGCCATACGGCTCGCGGTGTGCGAAAAATGTGCACGCAACGCTGAGAGTACTTCTGAACTCCGAGCGCGTATGCGCGAGCTCGTCCTGTTTGGCAGAGGACGGCGGGTTTGGGCATTTGCCACGTTGCCCCAGCAGGGTGCGAGAGCCACATTAGAGCGGACAGATGGACTCAATTCTCTTCCCTCATGGTTTACAATGCCGACTGACAGGGACAGGAACAAAGAGCCGGAGAGACACCGCACTACAGAGGGATATTTAATCATTGAAATGGAGAAGAAAACCCTCCAGACAGGACCCTCGGTGCTTCAAAGCTGAGAAGATACCAAAAAAGCTGGGAGTACCAAGAGACACATGCAGTTCCAACAATGTGTAGTGGATGAAAGAGACAGATATAGACTTTCTAGTGCTTTGCCCAGGCTGGAAATAGGGAGGACATGGATTTATGGGAAAAACAACAACAAAAAATAGATACCGTTGCGAGTATGAATGTGGAATGCATGAGCCAGTGCTAATGAAGAGTTTTAGATGTATAATGATTGCAATTATCTTAATAGCGTCATTTTCAATAAACAATTACTCCATTCTACATTTTAGCTGCTACTTTATTGAAATTCATATATGCATAAAGCGAGTGAGCATGTGGGCATCTCGACATCGTGGCATGAGGTAACCCACTGAAAACTCATACTTCAAACCCCAGAAATCACGCAACATGCCTTCAGCAAACAGCGCGCAGCCGGCTAATGTTTACCACCCTGGCCGTTCGGTGAAGCTTTAGACTTGAGGAAAGGGAAGCAACCAAGAGGGTGTAAATTTGATGCTGTTGAGTTGCGTTTCCTGTCAATTTTTTATCTTAATAAGGAGAGATATTCTAATTTGAAAGCTATAATTTGTCATTTCCTGGGGCTGCCGAGGTGGATACGCCGGACAGTTTTATTCAGGAAAATCTCATTCCTCTTGGTATATGCGTGAACGAGGCTCAGCCTCTGACAAGCCCCGAGCACGGAGGCCTGGCCAGATGTGTCTTTAACGTCACAATTATCAACTTTAAAAGTTGTGGAGGCCAAGTGACACTGTGTCTCCGATGCCAAGGATAATTCTTCCAAAATGGGATCCACGTGATTGTGTTCATAAGCTAACACTGCTGCAGTTGCCAAGAGGCTTTTCAATGAAAAGTCCTGTTAAAAGCTAATTACTCAAAGTTTCCATTGAAACGTAATACACATTTATAGCTTTGCTTTAGCATAGAATGCCATCCATTATTTGACATAAGATTCTATAGTGCTTATCCTGCACTCAGGGTCACAGAGGGGCTGCAGCCTATCCCGCCTGCCACTGGGCAAGAGTCGGGGTTCACCAAGCATAGGTCACCTGTCAATCACAGGGCCAGATGTAGAGACATGCAACCATTCAGTCTCTCATTCACACATCACATAGAAACATACAGCTATTCACTCTCCCATTCAAATGTAATATAGAGACATGCAACATGCACAATTCAGGGTCTCCAATGAACCTCCTGCATGTATTTGGATTGTGGGAGGAACCCCACAAAGACACAGGGGTACCATGGAAACTCCAAATAGAAAGCCCCCCCTATTGGAACGGATCCAACCAGGGACTTTCTTGCTGTGAGGCTGAATTGCTACCTACTGTGATTTAATTAAATTTCCCATTTATGTAACTCTGTCCATACTTCAGCTGTTGATAGCACAACTATTTCCATGGTGGCCTTGGTGGCCTGCCTAGGCGGATACATACGTTTTTGATGTGTGTTTGTGGAAAAGGTATTGCCAGCTCCTAATTCCGCACATCCAAACGGATCTATCCTTTTGTGGTTTTCTATTAATTCAATTTTTTTTTTTTTAAGTGTAGTAGTGTTTGTTTTCCTCGCGCAGATCCGCTGAATAAACACTCGCTGATTGTCTGTCTGCATGTTCCTGCAAACCCAACTGACAAAAATAAACAGTTTGGGGGGGGCTGGAATATGAGTCATGCAAGTGCTGTCTTTGGTGTTATTTATTCCTCCGATCAGGTTCCTACATGTGCTTTGACTCTTTAAATGGTCTCCTGTCACTCCTCCTAAGATGGCTGTTACATATCTGGCGGCATATTATATTATGCCCCCTATTTACTGTATTAACACTCAGCCAGCTTATGTGCCTCCCCCACGAAGTACATAGAGATCTCCATGGAGACAAGCTGAAGGAAGGACGGCAAGAAAAAAAAAAGCACAGGATCTCAAAGGGAGGCAGAGCTGTGACGCAAAGAGCGTTCATGTAAAGGCTATAATCCAGCGTCTTTGCAAACAAATGCCCAAATTACACCGCAAAATTCGAATTCTGTAATTCACAGCATGCTAACCTGCTGAGAGGACGTGTGCTTGTGTCCCTTCAACCTACCTGTCCGAAGCAGGGGGTGTCTGAGGAGTGGTCGACCTCCTCGTTGAAAGGAAGTTTCCCTTTGTGACCAGTCGGACGCTGCCTCCTTCCTGCTGTGCTTTGCTCAGGGAGGCCAGGGCCACCTCGTCTCGACTCAGGTACCTGCAGGCAGGGAGGACAAACACAGCTCGGTTTCACATGCAGAACGGGGGAGGGGATTTTGCGCGAGGACTGGTTAAAATGGAGGAAATCCAATATCGTTGATTAATTTTGGTGAAATTGGTAATCTGACGGGGCGAGGGATCCGCCCTCGAAAATGGCACACAGCCCACTGTCCGCCGCCCGCAGGAATGTCATTTGTGCTTAACTGCACAAATTCCTCGTCTCGTGGCTCGTTTGCTATTGTGCTCTTATTCCATTTCTGCTCAATCCCGCCATCTAATCTAATCCCTTAAACCACCCGCAAGTTATTTCTTTATGGCCTTTGTGGTAAACATGCTTGAAATTACACAAATCACGACATGTCAGTCCGTACAGGATTAAATTGAACTCCAGGATGTTGGTGTGAGCTGACAGAAAAATACAGGTTAAGCAGGGGAGATAAATAAATAAGCGGCGGACATGATTGTTTTTGATAAGAGGAAATTCCTGTGGCTCATGTAACACTCAACCCGTCAGCGGAAGAATCTCATCATAACAGCCCCCGTGGGGTCATTATCCTCCCTCCTCGGCGGGGAGGGCAGGGGTCAGACCGAGCCAGGGAATGTCAGTCCTGCGGTTGTTTATCTCTGCTAATGACACTCGAGCAGAGTAACTTTAAAATGCCAGTCTTCCGACATGTACGTCTCTGATTAAAGGTGCCGCTTTTACAGGACTGAAGGTCGGTGTGCATCCGTTTTACTTCTGCCAGCCATAGGGGAGAATGCTGCTCTAATGAATATCCGGGAGGGCAATGATCCACTGGCAAGAAGGCTTTATGATTCAAATGAAAACAAAACAAATACATTTAGGAATACATACTAGGGTTGGAAAATAGCATATGGTATAATTCCTGGAATATGACAGCACGATTCATAAGGAGGAAAACTTGCAATATCATTCATTCATTCATTCATTCATTCATTTATTCATTTATTCATTCATTCATTATCTATACAACTTTTCCTGCACTCTGGGTCAGATGGGGCTGGAGCCTATCCCAAAAAGAAGTGGGGACAGGCGGCAACCCTGGATTGGTCTGTCAATCGCAGCGCCACATGTAGAGACCATTCAACCATTCACTCTCTCATTCACGTCATTTAGACACACTATCATACACCCTGTCATGAACACGTCAAACAGAGACATACAACCATTCATTCACTCATTCACATGTCATATTGAGACAAAACTATTCATACTCTCATTTATACATCATATTGAGACGAAAAACTATTCACTGTGGGCCTGAGGCCCCAACCACGTGATATCAAATCCTCAAACTTGTGTCCTTTACAATACATGAAATGTTAGTAGGGCTCTGTTTTCAACAAAGTTCCTTTGACCCCAGAGTCTGCATTTAAATGTAGAAATAAAAATTTCAAATTATTAAAAGATTAATGTTTGACAACTATTAGTTGCTGCCTTCACCACCTCTTTGGAAAACCTTGCCTTAAGGGAATCTAATCCAAACCTGATATAGTCGGTTGCTTGCAACTGCCAGGGGTATTGAACATGCACACCATTAGTTATCCACTGGCCGGTGAAATCATGAAATGTCAAGGCATACAAAATCAATCGGGGAAGGGGGAGGGCTTGTAAGAGATATCTAAAAATTTGTGAAAACATAAGACTGTATCAGACCTCTGAAAATGTGTCAATTCTGCAGAGACCTGGTGAGAGGGGCGGAAACACCGCGTTCCCCGAAAGCTGTGTTTTGAGAGAAGACACAAAATATCAAGTTCTTATATTTGTCAGGGATTCGATAATTGATCACTGATCGATCGTACACTACAGCAGATTAAACCAGTGCAACATAAAGCTGTGCTTGGCAAGGGTGGTTGTGTGAGGGAACGGTTCAAGAGTTCCCTACAGCAGCTAACGTTAGTATGATTTAAACGTTTCAGTATATCCAAGCCTGCCTTGCACAATTACAAAGTGAGCCTCGAAGGGGGAGGGAAAATATAATCGTGTTGGGTTACGTTGCACTGGAGGTTAAAATACATTGACCGTGCAAATAGTGGAGAAACGGCGTGCTGGAAAGCAGGAGTGAATTTGACTCAATGCACAAATAAAATGCACCAGAAAAATAAAAGTACAGCAGCGTGGCTGTAAAAGAAAGCGGGTGAGCTCGGAAAAGATGGATGCAGAGACGCACACACCGTGGCCATTTCACACACAATCAACCCCAGTGATGAATCTGTTCGCTAATTGCTTTCGCAAACTGATGCTGTACTTTCCAAACATTTGTTTTGACAGCCACGTTTGGATTGGACTTTATTGGCGGTGGTGCCACCGCTGAAATAAAATCGATAATTGGAGCGGGTCCTGGAAAGTCTTGAGGCTTGCAGAGGAATAAATCCGAGCCATTTAACAAAGAGAGAACGTTACCTGCAGTTTAAAGTGGACGGCGCGGCCTATTTTGTCATTTTTAGGAGAACATAATTTGTGGTTAAAAATGTTGACATGGAGACGTAATAAGCTTGAACGCACCAAAATAGCATGTCATATTTCTACTTCTACTTCATTAAACTGAACACGGGCGGTAGGCAGGAGCAGCGGTTGGCGCTTCTGCCCCATAACCAGAAGGTCCCTTGTTTTGATCCCTACAGGGGGCCTTTCTGTGTGGAGGCTCCATGCTCTCCCCATGCGTGCTTGGATTTTCTCCCACAGTCCTTAACCTTCGTTCTTGTGTAAGGGTCGGCACCAACACGATTTTAGGTCTTAAATGGATAAAATAAACATATACATTTTGATTATTGCATCAAGGCCTCATGACTTTGTCAGGAACCTCTATTTCAACAAAATAAAAAAACAAACAAAAAAATGTTTTCACTAAATTATAAAATGCTGTTATAAAAACAAGATTACAAAGCAATAATTAGAGCCAAAACTGAAATCATAAGTTCACTTTCAGCCAACACACTGACAGCCAGCTCCTCTCCCAATCATTTGGGCGTTAGGGGATTTTCATTTTGCCTTGTTTTCAGTATACCTGCATGAAAACAAAACAAACAAGAACTGGGCGTGTCCAGACGCGTGAGGCCAATTCAGTATACAATAGGTGGCTTGCAGAGTGCACATCTCCAATTTGTAGCATGCAAAAATGCAAACCACAACCCAACTCAGACCACCTGACTCTCAAGGAAAGAAGTGTCAGGTCTGCCAAAGTAGTAAGGACAGAAAGACAAATGAACTGTGCTTCAACATCAACAAATATCTCTGCAAAGAACACACTAAAAGTGTCACTTTTTGCCACACACGCATCTAAACACACACACACACACACACACACACACACACACACACACACACACACACACACACACACACACACACACACACCCACACACACACACATACCCACACACACACACACACACACACATCCCCACTCTCATGCTTCCATATACGCACATAGAAACAG
>CAAKHD010013951.1:0-30010 GCA_901007705.1 Fistularia tabacaria
GCGGACAATTACAAGCAACGGTGCTTTCAAAAACTTTTGGGGAAACCAGAGTGGATCTACAGCTGAGCGAGCAAGTGCGCAGGGAAACGGAGCTCCACAACGAAAAGTTGAAGAAAAATAGGGAAATCTTTAAAAGACTGATAGACTGTGTCATTTTTTTGGGCAAGCAGGAACTTTCAGTTCGGGGACACAATGAAAGCGCTGGATCTAAAAACAGTGGAAACTATGTGGAGCTTCTTTGTCATTGCTGAGAGCAAAACGGATTTACATTACCACCTTTCCACTAATATAGTGTTGTTAGTGGGACGTCTGCTTCTGTCGAGCGGACATTTTCAGCCCTAAAGCGAATTAAAACTTATGCCAGAAATACGACAGGGCAGGCTCGACTTTCAGCATTAGCGTCGATGGCGATAGAAAAGGACTTTTTGATGGAACTGAAACACTCGGATAATCTGTACGACAGAGTAATTGAACGCTTCTTGAGGAAAAAAAGGAGGATGGATTTTGTAGACAAAAAAAACAGTATTTTTGATGAGTAAAATGTTGCTATTTTATTAAATAATATTGCAATTTTATGAGGTTACTATTGATGCTTTCTATTGATTCTATTGATGTGTGTAGTGGCGGTAGAAGGAGACTTGTGCACCCCGGGTCTGTATCTTCAGTAAAGGCATTTATTTTGGCTACAAGAGTTGTCTATCTGCGATGCAACGGCTCTTTATACTGCATTTCTGCACAATAAGATGGTTTTATAGCCATAAAATAGTTATTGAGGGGTGGATTGATTCAGACAGTGTACTACTGAAGGCCTAGGTGTGAAATGGACGGCCCGTCACTGATGTATGTATATGTATATATATATGTATGTGTATATATATGTACATATGTATGTATGTAAAAATATGTATGTATGTGTGTGTATATATAGCTGTATGTATATATTTTTTTATCATGGATTGGATTTTTTTGTCGCTCAGATTTAAACTATCCTTGTTTCTTTTAGTTCTCCCAAAAACTAGAATTAATAGCGGTCATTGGCTGTAAACCTGATGCAATAGTCAGTCAGTTCAATTCATCTAAGCTCTATATCACCAGAATGGCAAGAATCAGACATTATGTTTAACCTTAATTAGTGAGGTGTCTGTGAAGGTGCTCTGTCATCCAGGTCAGTGTCAATAGTCAAGTCTCATGGTGGTGGCCTTGGTTTTTCCCCCCTGCAGGTGTTTGATCTTCCATCTGACTGGCTTCATCACTTTTGCCCAACAATAAATAATTACCAGAAAATGAAATTTATTTGAAACTCAGGAGTATGAGGAGAGGATCACATTTGTGGCCAAAAAATTGGTTGGAGTGCAGCTCAATCTAGGGCAGAGAATTTGTATATTGAGTAGAACTTGCCAAAGATTGTTAAGAATTTGTTTCCTTGAAAAGTGTCTTTATCAAAGAATGTTCAACATGAACACTATTATGTCCACAAGCTTGTGTCATAATCAAGGTTACAATGGAGAGTGTAATATGGTATATAGGGTTATATGATATATTATTTTGTAAAGTCAACAGATGTAGACCTGTTTTAAAACCTATCAGAGCCAATTATATTAGAAAAATGAAGTATCATTCTGTACCTGCTCCAACACCGATTATCTCTTTAACGAAGTATCCCTTGTATCAACATCAGCACCATCCAGAACAGAATGGCTATCAGTCAAAACATTATGAATGACTGTCTCTTCTCAATATATAACGTGCAGTCACCTGTGCACAATCTGTATATGAGAGGCAGATGTGATGAGACACTGATGCTCTGGATCAGCTGGGGGTGGGGGTGGTGTTGATGTGGTGTGTTGATCACTTGAAGCAAAGCTAAAGCACACTGATAAAAAGTTAGGCATCGCTGTTCCTCTGAGCTCACTCAAGGTAGATCAAATCAAAATCTGACTAAGCAGTGTTTCAACTAGGTTATAAATATCTGTAGAGGAAAAATGTGTGTTCATTTAAGTACAGTGTCAACTTATTCTTTTAAGAGGGGAACAGTTGAAGATTCCTTGCTGGTTTTTATAGAGGAAGAAGAAGAAACTTTTTATTTCATCACGTTCAGTTACATAGGGAACAAGATCTCTGACAGGTGACCACTGCATTTAGGCCATCATGAATTAACCCATGAGTAGCAGGCAGCCAATCAGCAGCGCCTGGGGAGCAGTAAGAGTGTCAGGAGCTTGGGAAATAGAACCAGGAACATTCTGCCAGAAAAGTTGTGGAATTTTTAAAAGTCAATGCCCTGTCCTGGAGTAGTTGTGTGGATATTGACGAGAGAGAAAAAATGTTTAAATGTGGCCTAATTTAGATGAAATTTAGAAAGTTTGGTTCGTCTGGTATCATTGTTCAGTGTTCTATGAAACATGCCTGCAATTCTCTGAAATATGGAATAACGAGCGCAAAAATATGACCTGGCCATAGCTTTTAAAAAAGATACAATAGTAATTGTGATCGGAGTGGTTTCCATAGTTACAAAGCAGTGAGCCCTTTTCTTGTCTTCTTGTTCACATGAAGACTCCAAAGTCAGATCCCGCACATTCAAGCCGGGACCCGCTAGCGTATCAAACCTTCCTGAAAAGTCATAACTATTTTCGTACAAGATGCAATCAATGTTTTTAGAAGTATTTCTGAAGGAGGTTAGAGACACTATGATTCGCAACCCATGAAAAAAAGCAAAAATATTGATAATGTCACAAACGAAACCCAACTCAGATTTTTTAACAGATAATTTATGAGAGATTCACAGTGCAGTTGGCAGAATTTGATTCTTGATGATTAAACAAGCTTTGGTCAGTCAGTCAGATCAAAAAAAAAGGATATCAGATGAAAGCTTATTTAACAAACTCGACAATCGTCAAACATCAATCCACTAATTATCTGAACATTTGCATCCCTCTTCCATCAAATCATTGTAACATGATATCTGCAAGCCCCAACCCACATTAAAGTCTGTATACATTTTGAAGAAGCCTCATACACACTGCAAAGGAGGTACAGGGAAATGAACATAAAAAAAAGACCAAAGAGAAAATAATAGTTATTTATGAGGAAACAAAGGTAAAAATGTAAAGCCTTTCCTCAATAAAGATCAGCAAACTGTTGCTTATTTGGCCGCCTCAATTTTGGGACTTATATATTTATGCATCAAGAGCAGCAGGCTTTGGGGAATGACCCAGGGCTTTTCTTTCTCTTTATGTCTGCCTCTTGATTTGATTTTTCACATTATTGTGGTATTGATTTTAACTTTTTCATTCCCTGTCTCTGACACAACATATAATGTATTCATCACTGATGTGAGTGATCTCAGCTATTATCACATACAAGAATATTTCAAATGTTTATGAGGAAAAAGTCCTGTAAGTACATAGAACTTCATTTGTTCTCTTTCCCCGTTACACATTAGGGTAAATTGCTTATCAGTTCTGGAGTGTATAAACAACAGATCCACAGACGTGAACAATAAAGATGTTGTTTAACATGTTATCTACACCTGCATTGAAGAAGCGAGGAAACATTCCCACAAAAAAGCCATTTGCAGTGTTTATATATGCAATAGAGTCTCAAAGCTGACTGTACTAGCGCCCGTCATTTAACCCTTACTTGGAGGAATGTGATACTTGGTCGCAACACATTGATGTCATCAGATGCCAGATAGAATATTCAAAAATATTGTTATTTTAATCCAAGGACAATAACAATTCTTATGTGTGTGGATTATAAAATATGTATATCACAATGTCAAAACAAATTCATTCAAAATACATTTCTACATTTAGTCAGTAATTACTAAAGATACGTTGTCCAACAAAGGCCAAAGGTTAATTTGTACAGGTTTTTATTTTTCTTTACGGGATAGGTTATGTGAATGCATGCACTGGATCAGTGAGGAATCGCAGAGCCCGCAGGTGAGACCAAACAAGAGCATGGATTTGCCTATTGAATGATATCAATTCTTAAGAAAGCTGCAGGATAGGAAAGTGTGCAATGGCTTCTGATCTGCGGTTAATTGTACCAGTAAGGGCAGCTGCTGCTGTTTTGGACAAAAGAGGGAGCCATATAAGTGTTTCTTTTTTGTTTGCTTGTTTTGGAGATTAATTAGAATATAATTAATTTGATGTACTCTAAAAGTGCGCTTGCCGATTTGAACAAATCAGCATTTGGTCTCTGTGACTTTTGCACTGCAGTCCTTCTTTGTGTAAACACCGAATGCCAACCCCGCCGTGACCTTTGGAGATAATTGCTTCTCAAGTGTGCTCTCGGCCTCGATCCAAGGGGGACGTGGCATTATCAATCTAACAGTATCTAAGGTTCTGCCCTCTGTGAGAGATGGGTTTTCCATTCAAACACAAGAATGCATAAACTAACTTAAGATTTACAGAGAAAAGGGGCATATGTGCAGGATGATTTGGACTGATTTCTGCATCCTATTTTGTGTGCCATCAGTCTAACCCCATTCAAACTGTACTCATCCTTGCCCCTGCACTTTGTGATTTGCACACCACACTGCACTCAATGTTTTATTTGCGCTGCCAAAACCGTTCACATTTATAATAATGTTTACACTACCTTTTTATTGTCAATACATAACCAAATGCACTGCAGACGGCAAAGTAAGAATTTACTTGTACAGGTAATCATGTTTCCACATTGTACATATGACAATAAACACTTTGAATCTCAAACCTTGAGTCTTCACACTCAAATTACACCATGTACATACTGATACATGTGTATACATACCTACTTAGTTCCTGACTGTTATTATTTATTGCAGTTAGGTATTCTCAAGAGTCTCTATTGGAGACATGTTTTCAGTGTCACTATACAGTTGAGACCTGGCTTGTCTAAACTATTTGATATTCAGTCTAATTTATTGTGAAATTTTCATTCACACATGCAGCCCAATTTTTAGCGGTTTGCATTGCGTGGGTGAAAAGGGGTTGAAGTTTGATGTGTCTTAGGTGAGTGTTCGTATTGAAGTATCAGTGTGTGTGCAGCGCCCTCAAAGTTGTCAAAAAAACATTCACCATGTTCCAAATATACTTTTTCAATCACCAACATCTATTTTTGGATATAATGCCAATAAAAATTGTGTATTTTCCCACTGTTGTAGAAATAGTCACAAGGCCCATACTTTATCAATGTTTTTGGCAGGAAAGATAATAAAAGTCTATATGTGATGAATAATGGATTTCCTGGTGAATGAAATAGCAGAGCTCTAGGTGACACACATATACTCTGCCTACCTGCATCTGTGTGTGGCGGCTACATGGTTAAATGTTGCCCCTCACAAAACTCTCTGATTGTGACTTACAATAAAATAGTGCTCGCTATTAATTTAGAGGATGCAAAATTAAATACAAGGCTGAGATTGACTCAAAAAGGGTAATGGTGTGTGTGCGTATTTTATAGACGGTGAACATGATGAAGCAAAGGTATGCTTAACATTATAGTTTAAAAAAATGGAAGCAAATAAAAAAATCTGTACTCAGACCAGATGTCTTGAAAAAAAATAGTTTTAAAACGTCATACGAGTAGATAGATGTGTACCTTTACAACTCAACAAAATGCAATAAAAGGAACTTTCTGTGCATACTGTATGGAAGAGAGCACTGTACACAAACCCTAACAAACACACATTTTAGGCCTTGATATTATTGCTTTGTCCAAACGCCACCTGTTATTCATTCATTCATTCATTCACTGTCACCTGTTGAGGTTAACAGGTGTCCTCCTGTGCTGTGACAACTTGTTTTAAGCCTTGTTTCCTTTACCTCATGAATTTGATTGTTTTCTAGAAACTCCACATGGTTAATCAAAAGTCCTTCTCCATGGTCTCTCAAACTCCTTCTACATCAGAGTTTTTGCTTCCTTGACATCCAGAGGCTGCAGCCCTTCTAACCCTCCAGTATCTGTCATATATATTTGATCGGAAATTGTTTATAGCCAGTCAAGTTCAAAATACTTTTTCAAAGGTTGAATTGCTGTGGCGACCCCTGAAAGGGAAAAAACGAAAGGAAAAAGAAGAAGAAGAAGTGAATACCTTTGCTTGATTCCTAAAATCAAAAATTACTCCATTTGTAAGTATTCCAACAGATACAGTAATGTAAATCACGTGGTACATAAAGCATGGAGCTGCATTTTAAACAGATTCTTTTTTTTGTTATTTGGATGCAGTTTGATTCTTAAATATATCAATTACAGCAGAAACTAATGCTTGATTCCCTTAATAACATATTTATTAGTATTTATATGATTTAAGACTATAATGTATAATATATGATGAACCTTCAAAACACACACATGCATGTACACATCTTCTACAAATAATTTGTTAGTCTTTCAATTTAATCTGATTACAGTAATAATTGTAGCTCTGCATTTTGTTTACCAACAACTCAGTGTTTGCCATCTTGTGCCTAATGATACGGGAGGTCGTCCATCCTCATGATGCTCTTGACTTACCCTGTTTACTCTCTATCTCATAGTGCTTATAAGTGTCACGCCTGCTTCAGAAGGTATCAGCTTGTTACTGTAAGTGTCTTAATGATATTAGGGCCACTTAGCACTGCCAAGGTCAGCTGCAGTATGTTTCCAGTGGGTGCTCATGTGTGCCTGTGTCTGTAACATTTGAAGTGCTGCAGCCATAGAGGTTCTCCGGAGCGGTGGATTGGCCTGCTGACTGCAGAACAAGATTCTAGTTTGGACACTAATCAGGGCTTCACACTCATTACTGTTAATCAGCCAATCTTCTGAGCTCAGCAAGGGGCCCGAGACTCAGCCAATTAGAGGCCTGTTTGTTCCAATAAACACAGCCATGGTGAAATGCCTAGAGGGGTAGGAGGCAAAGGCTCTGGGCACAATGAAATATAAATGAGTTTTGTTACGGGCTCGCAAGAAAAAGGAATTAACTGTAATTTGATAATTCCATTGCTTTACTTGCTTCTTTGTTGCACAGATGATAGTTAATATTTAAGGCGGATTGGTCATGGATGCTGAATGTGCATATGCTTTGGTTCGCACTATGTGTTGGCAGAGCATGAACGGCACGTATTACCATTCATAATGAATGGGATTCTTAGCTATGCTGTTTGATGCAACACACTGGTGCCTCTCAACTCATTCACTGGAAATTTTAATATCAGGCTCTTTCTGCAACTGAAGTACTTGTGTCTTCATACTTGTCTTTGTTTTGTCTTTCTCTGCAGAGGCAGGAGAGCAGGGAGGTGTTGGTGGGAATGTTGTTTCTGGTGTTCCCCTTCATTCCTGCCAGTAACCTTTTCTTCAGGGTGGGATTTGTCGTGGCTGAGAGGGTTCTTTACATGCCCAGGTTAGTGTCTATGATCAACAGTGCTTGAAAGTGTTTGAACCTTTTAGAATTTTCACGATCATATCAATTTACACATCTATTGTATTTTCAGCTAATTAAGCTCCTGCAAGTTAGCCACAAAAATAATTTAAGTTTGAAACTAAAAATCTAGGAAAAAAAAAAGTTTTATTTCTCCAGGAATAAGAAATCGTCGATGCGTCCATTGCAGGTTAAGGTTTTGGCTCTCATGCTCTTTCATCCATCCATCCATCCATCTTCTTCCGCTTACCCATGGTCGGGTCACGGGGGCAGCAGCTGAAGCAGGGAGGCCCAGACTTCCCTCTGCCCAGCCACATGGTCCAGCACTTCTAGGGAGATCACAAGGTGCTCTGAGGCCAGCATGGAGACATAGGCTCTCCAGGCTGTCCCTGGTCATCCCCGTGGCCTCCTCGTGGCCTCCTCCCAGATGAACATGCCTGGAATAACTCCCTTTGGGAGGCATCCTTACCAGATGCTCGAGCCACCTCATCTGACTCCTATCTATGCGAAGGAGCAGCAGCTCTACTCCGAGTTCCTCCCGGATAGCTGAACTTTTCACCCTATCTCTAAGGGAGAGTCCAGCCACCCTGCGGAGATACTAATTTCGGCCGCTTGTATCTGCGTTCTTCTTCTTTTGGTCACTACCCACAACTCGTGACCATACGTGAGGGTAGGAATGTAGATCGATCTGGTAAATTGAGAGCTTCGCCCTCCAGCTCAGCTCCCTCTTCAACACGTCAGACCGGTACAGAGTTCACATCACAGCGGATGCTGCACCGTTCCGCCTGTCGATCTCCCGCTCCATCCTTCCCTCACTTGTGAACAAGACCCAGAGATACTTGAACTCCTCAGGACCTCATCCCTGAGCCAGAGTGGGCACTTCACTCGTTTCCAGTTGTGCACCATGGTCTCGGATTTGGAGGTGCTGAGCCTCATCCCCACCTCTTCACAATCGTCTGCGAATAGCCGGAGATTCTGGCCTGATGAAGCCAACAGAACCATATCGTCTGCAAAAAGCAGAGACTTGATCCTGTGGCCAGCAAACCAGATCCCCTCGACGCCCTGGCTGCGCCTAAAAATTCTGTCCATAAGAGTTATGAACCGAATCTGTGACAAAGGGCAGCCCTGGTGGAGTCATACGCTCATCGGAAACGGGTCTGACTTATAAGCTGCAATGCAGACCAAGCTCCAACACAGGTCATACAGGGACCGAAGAACTCATATAACGGGGGTTGATGCCCCATATTCCCGTAGCACCCCCCACAGGATTGCCCGCGGGAAATTGTCGAATGCCTTCTCCAGATCCACAAAACACATTTGGACTAGTTGGGCAAACTCCCTTGCCCTCTGGAGAACCCTACTGAAGGTATAGAGCTGGTCCACTGTTCCACGACCAGGACGAAGACCACACTGCTCCTCCTGAATCCGAGGTTCAATGACCCGGCGGACCCTCCTCTCCAGCATCGCTGAATAGACCTTACCAGGGAGGCTGAGGAGTGTGATCCCCTTATAGTTGGAGCACAACCTCCACTCCCCCTTTTAAAAAGGGGGATCACCACCCCTGTCTGCCAGTCGAGCGGCACTGTCCCCGACATCCACGCAATGCTGCAGAGGCGTGTCAGCCAGGAGAGCCCTAAAGCTTCCAGAGCCTTGGGGAACCCAGGATAGACCTCATCCACCCCCAGGGCCCCGTTACTGAAGAGCTTTTTGACTACTTCAGCAACTTCAGCGCCTGGAAATAGGCGGACCCTCTCCCGGCTCTGCTTCCTCATTGGAAGGCGTTTCAGCGGGATTGAGAAGGGTGTGAGAAGTATTCCTGCCACCGATCTAAAACATCTCGCATTGAGGTCAGCAGCGCCCCACTTCTTCTGTACACAGTTTTTTATGGAGCAATGCTTACCCCTCCTGAGACGCTGGATGGTGGACCAGAATCTCCTCGAAGCCCACCGGAAGTCATTCTCCATGGTCTCCCCGAACTTCACCCATGCCGGACGCATGCCGCTTGGCCTGCCGGTACCTGTCAGCTGCCTCTGAAGTCCCACAGGCCAAAAAGGCCCGATGGGACTTCTTCTTCAGTTTGACAGCATCCCTCACTGCTGGGGTCAACCAGCGGGTTCGAGGGTTGCTGCCCCAACAGGCACTGACCGCCTTACGGCCGCAACTCCAGTCTGCCACCTCCAGAATGGAAGCGCAGAACATGGCCCATTCAGACTAAGTGTCCCTCCCTCGGGACCTGATTGTAGCTCTGCCGTACGTGGGAGTTGCAACTCCTTCTGAAAGGGGACTCTGCCAAACGTTCCCAGCAGACCCTCAAGTTACGCTTGGGTCTGCCAGGTCTGACCAGCCTCCTCCCCCACCATCTGAGCAAGCTCACTACCAGGTGGTGATCAGTTCACAGCTCAACCCCTCTCTTCACACAATAGGTACCATGTCATTATTATAGTGCTGCTTCTTAGCTAAAACAAAAAGGTTCAATAGGTTTAAAGTTATATTCACACCTGTTAATGTTTTCTCTCTAAAAGCACTTCATTTTAAATGTACATAAGTACAATTTGTTACATGGAGGGAGAAATGTGCACTATTTTTGATGCAATCGAACATTAAAGCATACTAATGCCAGGCTTTCAATTTCGTGATATATGACGCCTACTCTGAAAAAAACAATATAACTTCTTTATCTTCTATTTTTATTTTCTTAGTACATAGAACAATGATGAGTACAAAACATGTCACGAATGATAAATAATAACACACCATGCTACTCCAGGTTCACCACAGAGAACCATGAAAATGCAGGAAATTAATGTAGTCAGTGACCGACATTTGACCGACAGTGACCCACCGGCTTTCATTCTTTTCAAGAGGCAACGTTTTTGTGTTTTTTTGCATTTTGAGTGCAAGGTTAAATAGGTATTTCTAAAAAATAGATATAAAAAACACTGACAGCCTCGTCTTATGTTCAATTGCTGGAAACATTTTTTTCAAGCTAGTCTCATGACTTAGTAGTCTCTGTTTTCTCATTTAGGTTAATCCACCTGCAACAAATTCATCAAAAAAGATGGGAAAAACCATGTTATTCATCACCATTGATTGGTGTTACGAAACAAGACTATTCAAAATGTAGCTCAACTAACAATAGCAAAATAGCAGTTGCCAAAGACAATTTACATACACTGCACTGCCATGTTCACAGCTTAGCATTGCTAATTTTATAGCCTACTTTGGAAATATACCAATATGTGGATGCAAAGCTGGAAGTTGACATCCCATTTATTTCCAAAAAAAGTTATTCTGTGTCAAATGATGCAAAGAAATTGTTCATTAGTTAAACCTTTAAATATCTTTGGTCCACAGAGAGAAAGAGACAAAGAGTGATAGAGGTACTTTCACAATGTTTTCACACTAAACAAATCAGAAGAGGAAATTGTTGTGTCGTTGGTTGTGACTCTAAATGAATACATCCTGTATTTTGCAACAACCTCTTCCTCAATCTTATTCTATGGTCTTAAAAAAAAAAAAAAGGAAAACTTCTGACTTCTCAGTCAGTCTCTCCTCTCAATCTTGCAGCCACTCAGCATCCAGCCAACCACTCAAAGCCTCTTTCTGTACCCTGCTCTCAGGGCTTTTTGTTTACACCCAGTATCGCCATCCCTCCTCTCCTGCCAAGTTTATCTAATTCTCTCTGTTCTGCCATAATCCATATCTTCTTTGTCTTCTTGTCAGCAGCAAAGCACTGGGTCTCAGAGTTCTGTTTTTTCCCATTTTCGCTCTCCACTACTGGTCAATCCATTTGATTTTGTGACGTGTGAAGGATCTGAAACAAGTATGGGATCCTTCAAGGGGGCCACGGGTGACCTTGATTGGGCACACGGTGCCCATGGGATGCATGCATTCACGCACACAGACACACAGGCACACATTTGTTCTAGGCTTGATTTTTTTGCTGCTTAGCAGGAAGCTTTATATCTAAGAGGATACCTTGAGGGGTAAAGCTCAGATTGATACCCTGACCTGATCTCTTAGCATTTACTTAACCTACTGTGTGGCTGATTACAGTGTAACTGTAAGAAAACAACTGTCTGCTACAATTTGTGCTCAGGTCTGTGACTGGCTGCCTTCCTGCCTTAACCTGACTGACTGACTGAACTGACTGAACTGACTGACAATGACTGATGTCTGAGTGACTCACTCACTCTCTTTGTATATTTTCATTCTACACAGATGAAGGTTTAAATTCTTTTGCTACCTTGCATATTTCTTATCCGATAACATGTATTTCCACATTATAAATTAGCATTTTGATAATAGTATCAGATAAAGTTTTTTCATACAAACACAATGTCTCGCAGATACTGTGGTAATGATAATGAGGTGTGAAGATGAGGAAATGGCGATGGTTTCGTGGAGGAGTTTCTAACTTTATTCAGAACACACCAAATGAATAATTAACCTTAAGAACATTCAGGAACACTTGTTTATATACTGTGTAACCATGCCCCCGAGCCCTTAGTCCTTGGCTGAGAGGCCACACCCTTTAGTGGATGCTCCACCCACCCCCGAACACCAGGAGGGACTCCAGGCAACAACTAGTCGCTCACGGGAAGCCTGAGCAATCTGCCAAAACGGCTGTGGCGTCCTTCGGTCGTGACGTCAGGAGGCACCCGACACTGGACCTGCACAGATGCTGCTGGAGTTCTGGATGGAGGGCGACCACGACGAGGAACCTGGAAAGGGAAAAAAACTTCACCTGCTGCACAGTGTGCCGGCTTTAACCGATCAAGCGCAATATGCTCTCTACGCCTGCCCATATCCAAAACGAAACCCTTAACGCCCACCTCCAGTACGCAGAAGGGCCCATCGTACAGCTGCGGGGACGAACGGTGGGCATCATGCCAAACACAAAACGAGCCAACATCAGCTCCGCAGGCACAAATGACCTCGAAAAACAATGGTGGACGGGGCCTCGAAGATGCAAGGCCAGGGGCGCGACAGGACCCACAAATGGATGGGACGGAGGAGCAGACCTCTCAGGCAAAAACTGGCCTGGGACCCGCAGTGGCTGGCCAAGAACTCGCTTGGTGGTTGAGGTGTTGAGATCCTCCTTAGGGGCCGACTGCAGCCCAAGCATGACCCACGGCCACTGATCCACCCAGTTGTCACCCGAGAGCGCGGCCTGCAACGCTGCCTTTAGACTGGTGGAAACGCGCGCATAGGCAATTGGCCTGAGGATGGTACCATCGTGTTGTCCCCAAAGACCCGGCCAGTGCCGACTAGCGCGCCGATATGAACTGGGAACCCCTGTCCAAAGTACTGTCGAACGGTGTGCCAAAACGGGCAACCCAAGAAGAAAGAAAAGCCCAAGACACATCCACGGCCGACGTGGAGGACAGCGGGACCACCTCCGACCACTGGGTGGTCCTATTGACCATGGAAAGCAGGTGCGTAAAGCCTTGCAAAGGAGGCAGGGGGCCCAACAGGTCAACATGGACGTGGTTGAAACACCTAGCCAGAATCGGAAACAGTTCTAGGGTTGCCTTAAGGTGCTGGTGAACCTTAGCGCACTGGCACGGCACACAAGCGGCCGCCAAATTCTTGACATCCCTACGAACGCTCGGCCAGACAAACTTCTCACACACCTGATTAACGGACGCTCGGACCCCCGGGTGCGAGAGTGAGTGTATCGAGTCGAAAACCCGGCAGCACCGAGCCACCGGGACCACCGGGCGGCACTGGCCAGTAGAGACGTCACAGAGGAGGGCAGGGCTACTGTCCTGCATCGCTACATCATCCAACTTGAGGCCAGTGTACAACGACTTCAGGGCGAGGATATCCATTTCGCTGGGCTGGTTGGCAGCCATAGCTGCGAAATCAATCCCGACAAACAGGGGACAAGCACACAAGAACCCACGACAGGAAATCTGCAACCGAATTGCACTTTCCCGCCACATGCCTAATGTCCGTAGTAAACTCTAAAACAGCTGCGAGGTGCCGCTGCTGGCCAGCTGCCCCGGCCACATGGGACATGGCGAAAGTCAACGGCTTGTGGTCCACATATGCCTTGAAAGAGCAGCCCTCCGGAAGAAAACGGAAATGCCGCATTGCCAGGTGCAGGGCCAACAAATCCCAGTCAAAAACACTGTACTTGCGTTTGCTATCATGCAATTTGTGGCTTAAGAATGCAAGTGGTTGCCAGGCGCCCGCTATCTGCTGCTCAACCACAGCCCCAACTGCAACATCGGACGCATTTGTCGTCAACGCTATAGGAGCAACGGGCACAGGATAGTCGAGAAGGGCCGCGTTGGCCAAGGCACGCTTGGCCCCGTCGAAAGTGTGAACCCTCTCCGGGGTCCAGACAACCGCATCCTTAGCACACCGGTTATAAAAATTCACCATGCCCAAGAACTCCTGCAATGCCTTAATCGACAACTGAAAATCACCCACCATCTGTATCTTAGAACGCAACGGTACCTTGCTGGGAAATGCGATGCCTCAAGAAATCAATCACCGGAAGACCAAACTGGCACTTAGCCGGGTTGATTATGAGGCCATGATCATCGAGACCCCGGGAAACCTGTGTCAGGTGCTCCCGTTGCGCCTCAGCTGACAGGCTGGCCACCAGAATGTCATCCAGAGATACGAATACAAATGAGAGATCCAGCATCAGCGAGTCCATGAGCCTCTGGAAGGTCTGAGGGGCTCCCTTCAGACCGAAATACATGCGCAGGAACTAGAAAAGGCCAAACGGAGGTCCAGCTTGGAATAAATGGTGGCGCCCGCCCACAGAGAAATCCTTGATGTGGGTAATGGGGTAACGGTCGCTCACGGTCGCGACATTCAACCGGCGAAAATCGCTGCACGGCATGACCCATTTGCCTTCAGCACCATGTGGAGAGTAGATGCTGTTAGACTGCCTCACAACCCGCAAACACTCCATGGTGATGAACTCCTCCTTTGCTATCGCCAGTTAAGATGTGTCCTGGCGCCTCGCTCATGCCAACACAGATGGTTCCACCGTGGGGATGAAATGCTCCACGGCATGTCGTGTAGACGCGGTGGACGTCGTCAGTGATGCGAAACCCACTAGCATCTGTTGGTATACATCACCCGCAACCAAAAAAATGTGCATGCGTTTCTGGTCCAACCTCTTTCGTCTTGCACGGATATGTGTTGGGTCGATAAGACAGTGGTTTGCTATGCCCACTAACAGGCCGTGGGCGCAAAGAAAGTCTGCGCCGATCATGGGAACATTCAAAACCGAAACACACAGAACCGCGACCAAAACCGCGACCCAAACGTGTCTAAAGCATACACGTTAGCAGCGCTCAATAATAGGCCCCTGCCTCTGGCACGCATGTCCGCTTGTGTCAGGGGAAGCAGGCTGCTCTGCTAGACAGACTCTACCAAAAACCTTAGTCCATACCTCCAGTCTCGACAAACAGCAGCTGAGTGTGTCCGCTGGAGCTCACAGCTGCTATTGAGCACCAGCTCTGCCGTTTCACGACTCCTTGAAAGCACATGGGAAAACACAATGCCTTGCCTTGCTGCCGTACTGCTGGTGGAAAAAACACAGGCCGGTCTTCAGTCCTCTCGGGGCGGTCATCCCCGCCACCACGGCCACCATCCTCATCTCCCGGCACCATCCTCGGGGGCTCCGACGTCACGCTCTTAACATCGCACTGCCTGGTCGTCAGCAGGATGCGGTCAGCCTCCTCAGCCAGACCACGGTAGTCGCCGTCAGCTAGACACCCGGAGTTTGCCAGGATCACGCATAAGGGGCCGGAAGTTGCAGCTGGAAAACATGTTGAAAAAGGAATCCACCATCGTCAAATCCCAGTAGCGACAACATGTCCTCCACAAGGTCCACGGCCGACCCGTCGCCTAAAACGGACAGAGAAAGTAGCTTGTCCGCTCACTCCGTAGCGGACAGACTGTATCTCTGGAGCAGCAAGTTCCGTAGGCGGGGGTCGCGCAATAGCTCCGCCTGGTGGTTCGCTGGTCCAGCGGCGTGACGACTAAAAAGTACCTCGCCTCCTCTGACACGATTCCACACAGTTGGAAAATCGCCAAGCAGGAACCAAGCAGCTGGGTCACTTTGCCAGATCTCCGGCAGCGGGGCAGCCGCGATGGGCAGGGCTGGCTATGTGAGATGGGGCGATGTTGCTGAAGTAGAATTGCATATTTCCTCAGTGTCAGACGTGATCACGTCGGGGTAACCAATGTGGTTTGTAGATGAGGAAATGACGATGGATTCGTGGAGGAGTTTCTAACTTTATTCAGAATCCACCAACAGAACAATTAACCGAAGAACATTCGGGATCACCTGTATATATAATGTGTAACCACGCCCTTAGTGAGGTGAGAGGCCATATCCTTTAGTGTCCGCCACAATATCCACATTTCTTGATTCTGAGCGGAACTTTTGCCTTCCTCAAAGACATCTTTGGCCCATAAAAAAGTTGCTTGAGCTCAGGAAGAAACTTACGCTCCCTCTCTCTATTTATCAGTGGATTCAGTCTTTTAATTGATCTGCGGTGCTCTCTGTTGCTAGGATAAATGGGCAAGGCTAGGGAGGTGCTTGAGGTGAGAAGGAGGCAGTGAGTCCTGCTGAAACCATTATCTATATCTTGTCTTTGTTTCCTCATTTATTTTGCAAGGTGCCGTTTGGAGACATTCTGCATGTACAATGAAATATAGAGAAGATAATGTCTATTCTTAGTAGACATGTAGCCTGATTGTGAGAAGGTTTTTTATCACATAGTTTATTTCATTGTATATTAATGAATAATGATTTAAAAATAGATGAAACATAGCTCTCTCCTCTTCCCTCTAAATCAAGGAAATGCAAATAATGGACCTCATATTCAATGCTATTGCTGTTACATAAATTAATTCAGATATGCAATAGCTTTAATACTTCACTCATATTCAACAGCAACATTAATTTATTTGAACCACATGAAAAAAATTTAGCAGGACATGCTTTTTTTCTGATCTGTTAAAAAAAGTTGATTAAAATTATTTCCAGACAATGACAACTATCTAAGGTAGTGTTCCAAGTCTGAGCCTTGCTCTTAGTTTCCCATAAACTAAACACAACTTCATATTTTGTATGTAGTGCTCAGGTGACTTTCACCAGCTCTCCAGGTTAATAATCGTGATGAATACATGAGGGACATATTGCTGTGACAGCCCTCTTAAACGTCCGTTTACGTCAGCCGTTATTGGACAATAAGCCTTTTCTAATTAGCAGCTCTCAGACTGTGAATCAATCTAAAATACACTAACAGTTCTGAGCGAAGAAGAGGTTGTTGTTTTTTTTTTGTTTGTTTGTTTTTTGCTGCAGTATGGATTCTTGGCTGACTGGGATTTTGGATAGTGAACGTAATTGAATTATGCGTGAGAAGTATGAGCATTGGTTGTGATTTTTTTTGCATTGTCCACTGGACTTTAATTCAGTTTAACATTGAAGTCCCTTCTAAAAAAAGCTCTGCTTTCATTTGGCCTTGGGAAATGTACTGAAGGATGTTGTATGAAAAACTCTCACATGCTTCTATCTCTTGATGGAATTTTCACATTAACAAAATGAATTGCAAGGGCAGCCAGTGTCTGTTTGACAACATTCTTTTTTTTTAGATTAATTTCACCTTTAAACCTTTTAAAAGGTAGAAGAGAGAGTCAATGGTTGCATGTTTACATAACTTGGAAATGTATATGTTGTCCTCAACCAGCGAGGACCACATATGAATGTGTCCATGCACATATAAATTGGGTTTACCTCCCCTCGAGCCAGGTGACTGTAGGATAAGTGGCATAGATAATAAATGAATGAATGAATGAATGAATAGTAACTTCTAGATGTAAAAATACAAAACAAAACAGGAAACAGGGTTGTAGCACCAACATAGCCACCTTCACAGGGAGCATCAGAGTTAGTCATGTTTAAAATACCCATAGTAAAGCACTGATGACTGAACATGATTTTCATCCATCCATCCACTGTCTACAGTTAGGGGCACACGGAATGCTGGTGCCTATACCAGCTGCCGTCAGGAAAAAAAGCGGGGTACACCCTGGACTGGTCGCCAGTCAAATGTAGGGCTTCATATAGAGACAAACAACCTTTCACTCTCCCATTCACACATAAGGGTTATTTTCCCAATTTTTTCTAAAAATCTACTTAAGCATCCTGTGACAAGGACCTTATCAGGTTCACCATGCAACTGACATCTCTGGTCTAAGGTCTTGGTTTGAATTTGGCAGTGAATGTGTGTTTTTCAATGATCTTTAGCTTCCCAAAGTATTCAGAAAATTGAAGCCAATTGTATGCTGGTTGTGAGACAGTGGTGAATTGTGCTGTAGGTGCAACAGAGAAGTTCAAGGTGAAGGTGGGACTTCATCAGGGATCAGCTCTGAGCCCCTTCTTAGTTGCAATGGTGATAGAAAGGCTGACAGATGAGGTTAGACAGGTATCTCCATGGGCCATGATGTTTGCAAATGACATTGTGATCTGTAGTGAGAGCAGGGAACAGGTTGGGGAAAATCTTGAGAGGTGGAGTTATGCTCTAGAAAGGAGTGGAATGAAGGTTAGTTGCAGCAATACAAAATATATGTGCGTGAATTAGAGGAACCCGGGTGACATGGTGAGGCTACAGGGAGTGGAGATCAAGAAGCTGGAGGATTTCAGGTACTTAGGGTCAACAGTCCAGAGCAACGGAGAGTGTGGAAAAGAGATAAAGAAACGAGTTCAAGCAGGTTGGAATGGGTGGAGAAAAGTTTCAGGGGTTCTATGTGACAGAAGAATATCAGCCAGAATGAAAGGAAAGGTGTACAAAACAGTGGTGAAACCAGCGATGCTGTATGGTTTGGAGACAGTGCCACTGAACAAAAGACAGGAGGCAGAGCTGGAGGAAGCAGAGACGAAGATGTTGGGGTTCTCTTTGGGAGTGACGAGGATGGATAGGATCAAGAATGAGTCCATCAGGGGGACAGCACATGTTAGATGTTTTGGAGAGAAGGTCAGAAAAGCCAATCTGAGATGGTCCGGCCATGTACAGAGGAGGGATAGGGACTATATTGGTAGACAGATGCTGGAATTGGAGATGCCAGGCAAGAGGTCCAGAGGAAGACCGAAGACAAGATACATGGACGTAGTGAGAGAGGATATGACGGTAGTTGGCGTGAGAGATGAGCATACAGAGAATAGGGTTAGATGGAAAAGGTTGATTTGCTGTGGCGACCCCTGAAGGGAAAAGCCAAAAGGAAAAGAAGAGGATTGCCCATGTGAGCAAAAGTTGGACAAAATAAAATAAAACAGAAATCAGTTTTTGATACGGCAGAAACCTATCACTGAGATGTTTTCTAGAATAGGGACAGAAAATTAAACATAGCATCCAACTACACCCACAAAAGCAGAGCATCCATAGCCACAAAAGCATCACTGCCATATCCACAATGTACAGTAACTGTGTGACTTCACCTCTCTGAATAACCAATTTCAATAAACATCCAAAACAGCAAAATCGCTCTTTGATTGTATTTCACAAACAGAAACTAAAAGGTTGGCTTTTGCAGGTTTATTTAATCAGAAAAAAATGGTTTAAATCATGAATTTTTAGCTTGAATAAATGTAATAACCCAGAAGTGTTTATTTTTTCTTTCCTATTCTTGAGTATATTTTCATTACTTTTTAGTAGACTTCAGCCACTTCTTATATCACTACAGCAGATATATTTATAGTTATATCATCTGTGTGGTGACTCCAAACAAAGAAACAAAGTCACTGAGAGGCTCAGTGAGTGACTATTGCACTGCTGACTTCTTGCACAAACTACAAAGCCCTTTTCATGTTGGTGACTATGTCCGTATTATTCCAACACAGAACGAACAAGCGAACAAGGCTGGATTGGGCCAGCTGTTCCAAATCAATTTGTAGTTAGATTTTGTGGTCAACAAAAAATACGCTGTCCTTACTCATCTGCTCTCCATGCAGCTGCCGGAGTGAACAGGCCCATTCATCAATCATTCAATCACTGCTCCTTGACCGCACACACCCATGTCATGCATGAAAGGTGTCAAACTGATAGCTGATGTCGACATGAACATACATATCTATACCTTAGCATGTAGCACCTACAATCAGTTGACAATTCTTTCCAACAAACAAAATAGTTTCATCAATGGTCACTGCACATTCACGCTTTTCTGTATGACTTTGAAATAAGTATCAATATGGAAGAAGAGGTTTCTCTGTAATACTTTTCAGGATCTATACTTTTTGATGCCACTTCAGCCTTATTTTGGGAGAAAAAAAACACATAGAGGAGGAATGGTATTATATTACAAATAAGCTTATATTAACAGAATAAATAAGTCAATCATTCAGGGAATTATATAAGTATTGTAATACAAGGATCGTATGACATTGTCAAACGGGTATCTCAGTACATATTCTGCCATCTTTAACAGTAAACACCCCAAATGATGTATTGCCATGGTAGCATATGTTTTGTTTTATTCAAGATCATGACCAACTTCTGTGGTTCCAACATAAGTACTTTTTTGTTTTAGATGCGCTGAAAGTTTCAACATGTGGTTTCTGAAGCAAAGAACAAGCTCGAGTGAAAGACTGTAAGAGGTGCTTGAGGGCCCCGCTGGTTCCCCTCTGCCTAACAACCATGTGGCCTTGTCAAGACCTTTTTTTTTCCCCTCTATGGTCAAACTTGTGCTATCAGACTAAATTGAAAGCCACCATAATGGAAAAAATCGACCCATAGGACTTTTATGGAAACAAGTCACGACCTCACCGGACTACGATATTAGGATACAAACATTAACAGTGCACAACCAGGGAATGACTGATGGCAAGACACACAGTTTGTCTGACACAGTCGACAGCATGCAGTGAAACACAGAGACACAAGCTGATTTCTGAACTGCTTGACAGCCATGCACCAGTTAAGTTTTTTAGGGAACAGAGCAAAGGTCTAAAAAGCTGCTCTTGCTATTTTGCATTTGTATGATTTTTACTTTTTATATTATCTGCGAAAAAGCATTCCTGAGTGGCATTTCTCAGTATCATGGCATTTTCAGGCCTCATGACAAAGTTTTTAATACAAGAGAATTAAGATAAAGATAATCCTTTGTTAATTCCAAACGTGAGATATTGTACTGATTTTAGCAAGATACAAACGAGGGATTAATTCAGTGAGAGAATAGGACAATTTGTATAAATGTAAATATGCAGGGTATCCTGGTATAAAATGTGAAGTTGGACAGAAAAAAATGCAAATTGTAAAACAAAGAATTTATAAGCAATGACTGTAAACAAGTAACAATCACTGTGATGTACTGGGTGTGAGATGAATAATTAGATCGCAGGAAAACTAGTTAACAGCATTGCAGAATGATTGCAAGGAAGTTTGTGTGCACATGCTTGTATTTGTGTGTGTGTGAGAGAGAGAGGTATTGAATGGTATCAGTCAATTAATGTGTCAAAAAATAAGTTAATAGACACTGCTGGCTTAACCCAGTTGAGTATACATTTCAGCTATCATCAAAAATTCCAGTCCTGACATTTGTGGGAATGAAAAGAGAAATGAATAACACCTAGTTCATGCTCTAGAGAGAAACAAAATTTTGGCATATTTGAGAGTAAAAACTTTAAAGTGTCTATTTATGCTGCTTTTTAATATCACAGTCAAGTCAATCTAAACACGTTATACTGTAGGCAAGTCTCTAACAGCCAGGTGAACAGGACATTGAATCAGATGGCCATTATTCAAATTAACTTCCAAAAGACTCTGGACAGATGCCTTTGTTATTCAGAGGAAAGACCAAGAAAACATCAAATTTATAGCAGGTGACGTTGTATATTTAATACCTTATCACCATCCAACTAATCTTACATGAAGTAGGCATCAGGCTATTGACAGAAAGACAATTTAGTGCTAGAAATCAAGAAATCAAATGTTTAGATTCCAGCTGTTTTTCAGTATTCTGACTTGACTAATATGGATGTCTAACCCTTTCTGATCAGCTGGGATTGTTAACATAACAGAGTAATCAGAATCTGTGTATTACATATAGAATATCATCTCCCTAATTTATCATGCAGAGAGCCAATATATACATTTATAACAATTACATTTGTGACAATATGGGTATTTGATGAAATAGTTAGCTAAACATTGTATCAGTTGGACTCCGATGTGTGAGGCGTGTGATCCCATTATACTGCACTGGTTTTCTGTTCCCAAGCTTGAAAATCAGCCTAAATGGGATGGTGTGCATTACCCCAGGCACTCACTGTGATCCTCAAATGCAGCCAGATACTGGCCAGCTTTGTTTCACTAACAGAAAATGGAAAACATTCAATCCATGTAATGGACTCCACAAACCCTCTTAAGCCTAAGGTCAAGTAAATGATGATGCAAATTATGATATCCCTTTAAAAGCCAGCTTTTTATTTTATTTTTCTCATGATGAACAGTTAATTCACCATGCTGTCTTTTTTATCTTTACATCAGAGTTGAGAGGTGTTAAACTTTCAGTGATTAGCTATGCTTTCAGCCTCAGTAGCAGAATATCAATCCGATATGTCCTACAAGATCATGCATTTTTATAGGAAGCACACCTTTTCCCTAAAACCAGCAATAACAATGACCTTGAGCAGCTCCATGAACTCGACCCCTGCTACTGACTATGGCAATGACCCACTGCTTCCCTCATTAAATATCCTGCTATTGTGTTATGGTCACCTAAAATAATCATCCACAGTCAACAAAATGCCACCATCTTATGATGTTGATCTGAGATAAATATCTACTAATGCAGCTGCAGTAATTGATTTCTGCCGCGGTTGAGTAGGGTTTGGATGATCACATGTCTGATACACAAAAGAAATACATGAATTGAGTGTCTCAGGGATAATGAAGTGTGGTTTTATTCCACACTCATTTAAACACTTGCAAAACATGCCTTTTGAGGCCTTTCACAAGGGGTGTGAACGATATAATATTTATAAAGAACATTAATCTGATGATAAAATGTATAACTATTTTTGAAAAAAGCTATTTTTTTTTCACCTGTTACTGATTTTTAATTTCCATTTTCTCTTTCTTTTTTCATTTCACAATTTGCTGATATAGGAATTCTTTACTTCATTTCATCCTTTGATAATTAATGGTCAATGATGTTGGGATGGGGTGATCAGCATTTTGATTTGGTGTTTTGTTATGTTTTTTGTTTTATTGTCTTATTTAAATGCCCAGTCTACTAAAGACATGTGACATGTGTGAGGACCTACAAAATGTTTGTAGACCTACAATGTAGATAGTAACAGCCAAAGATGTATTGCATATTGTTAATAAATATACTATACATTATTTACATTATGTCATGGGATTGTCATAAAGTCGGTGTTTCAATTTTATTAATCCTCTCAACAATCTTCACAGTTTTGCTATACATGTTCATTTCTGCAAAATCCACACATGAAATAACAATGTCAACAGATAAACGCAAGTTTTACCCCTGTTTCGAGCCAGGAAGGCATTATAAAAATGTAACTCGTGAGAGCTCAGTTCACTGAGCAGCTTCTATTATGAGGACTTTTCTTGCTTTGTCTTCGGCTTCCCTCAGGGGTACAATTCAAACAACCCCACTCTTTCCTCTCACTGTCTTTCCCTCATTCTCTCATGATTCCGTTTTTCTACTTCCGATTGTTCTTTCCTCTAAACTTTTGGTCCTGTCTGTTTGGCCTTATCACAGTTTCTTGATACTCTCTGCCTGTGTCTTCCCAGCCCTCCACCTCCCCTTTTTATTTTTGTGCCTTGTTTCTTCGAGGGACGGAATTTCAATGTATCTGCAGTCGGATGGAAAGTGTGCAACCACGTGGAAGGAATAAAAATACACGTGTGTGTGTGTGTGTGTGTGTGTGTGTGTGTGTGTGTGTGTGTGTGGTTTGTGTGTGTGTGTGTGTGTGTGCTTGTGCGTGTCTATATGTGTGTGTCTGTATGTGTGAACATTTACATTTTTTGTTGTTTTTTTTTTATTTCTGAATGGCAACGGTATGATTTTTGAATGCTTATCCTTCCATCATGTCCATGAAGACTGAATATCCTGCCAAGACCTTGAGGGATTTAGTCCACTTAGAGTCTGTGATGAAATTATTGTTACTGTTATTGTCAAAAGTCAGGGTGGATATAATTGAATAAATAGCTGAATTACTCTGCATTTCCTTCTCTCTGTCTCTCTCTCTCTCTCTCTCTCTCACACACACACACACACACACACACACACACACACACTCTCTCTCTCTCTCTTTCTCTCTTGCTCTCACTCCTTCATCCCTTCCAACTTTAAAATATTTTTTTCCTAACTTTCATTTATTTTCTCTTTATCCCACCTCTCATCCCTCAGTATGGGTTACTGCATCCTGGTGGCTCATGGCTTGAGTCGGCTTACTTCGGTGGTGGGCCGCTGGGGCACCACAATCCTCAGTGTCTCCATGCTGCTGCTTCTCCTACTGTTCTCCTGGAAGACTGTACAGCAGAACAACGTATGGCTCTCGAGGGAGGCCCTCTTCAGGTGGGTATGCATAGTTGTGTGTGTGTGTGTGTGTGTGTGTGTGTGTTTGTGACAGTCTGTTCATGTGTGAACAGACAAAAAACTAAGAAATAATTTGACATGCCTCTTTGCTCAATGGTTAAGTCCCCCATGACATCTGGCAATGAGGTGTCTATGGCATTAACCCCAAGGCTCTCCCAGGCCAGCCTAGAGACATAGTCTCTCCAGCGTGTCCTGGGTCTTCCCCGTGGCCTCCTTCCAGATGGACATGCCCAGAATACCTCCCCCGGGAGGCGTCCAGGAGGCATCCTTACCAGATGCCTGAGCCACCTCATCTGACTCCCCTCTATATGGAGGAGCAGCGGCTCTACTCCGAGTTTCCCCCGGATGGCCCAACTTCTCACCCCAGTAGAGGCTCTAAAATAGTAGATGCATGTTTTTCAGGCATCACCACCCCTGGGTAATGACTTGTTTAATGTAAAGGGGCATGTTGAAATTCATCTTTTTTTTCTTTCTTCTCATTTGCATAAGCCAGGAAATACTGGTTGCACAATACAAAAAGATTCCTACACCTTTGTAGGACTTTCAAAATAAAAACGGCACTTCCTGCGTATTAGTTTGGTTTAAGAAAAGTAATTAACTTTATGAATGTAACTAATGTTGGGTGAATGATACCAACCTAAGTTTTTTTCATTTACATGCCTTCTCAACTCAAATGAAATTGTGTGATTGGCATATTGTACTTCATACCCATCAGTTGCTTTATGATCTGTACTTTTAAAGCCAGGGCTGTCCACCCACTGACTTCGACATTAGGTGGAATATTTTCATCAGTTTATTGGAAGCAGTTCATTACCTTGTTTGTGAGTAATCTTACGAATGTTCTCTGAAATCAGAGCGGTGAGTCACACAGATGTTGTATCATTACAATTTCCAAATATGTTAATTCCTCACACAGAGCAAAAAAATATTACTTTCTCTGAACCATGTTGGAGGAATTGATTGATTAACATTATTTGGACATAGATTTTTAAATCACAACTCTGAGGATGGTGTGTTAGAGAGAAAAAAAAATAGATATGGAATATTTTGTTTGTTTGTCTGGTCCATCAGTACTTTCAACACCCTAAGTAACTATTACTGCACAGTTGTTTTCTATTTCTAGCCTATTATTGTAAATAGATTTCCTTTTTTTTGGCTTTGTTGGCTATTCTTTTTTTGTGGATCGAGCATTGCAAGATTTCAAAAATTATTTTCTGTTTCACATAGTGTTGATGATGCTGTTTCCAGTGAATAATTTATTTCTAGGACTTAATCCTACTGTCTTTTGATATAATTATCTAAGTCAGGAATGTTGAGTTAGGATTTATTTCACTTGTCAATGTCCTTATCGTCAAATTTTTCATAAACCCCGTCTGTTATAACATGACAGCATAGTCAAATTGGTTTATCAGGACTACATCCCAAGCCAATGTTGCTTTTTTGGGAAACTTTATCTTGCTGTCGGAGATATACATGTATATCAGTAAGGGGAAAAAGGTTTTGTATGCACCTGACCAACACACTGGGAGAAAGAATTGGTTTCCAGGCAAAGCACATGAAACTTTAATAGCTATTAACATTTTCTTCTTTCCTTCCACCTCTCTGATATTGTTACACACATGTGTCAATTATACTTTGCTTTCTGTGTTTTTTGCTGGTGCGCCATGACAATTTGTGGGCCGAGTTGTTCCATAGCTAATAGGATTTTGTGCTCAGAGATAAGAGATACAAGTGTAATCGCAGATGGGTTAGGTTTGTCAGCAAATGAAAACTGGCCTTAGAAAGTCGATGGGTTGCGAGTAGCACCACTGCAGAGCTGAAGTGTATGGAGAGTGCTTTCCATATTGTTTATATAGTTCACCTCTAGGGTCTCGTCCCTATCTGCTTCTCAAGATTGACGTCAGGCCTCTTTTTCGCCCTTCACTTTTTCTGTTCTTCAGCTCGGGTATCCAGACACTGCCTCACAATGCCAAAGTCCACTACAACTATGCCAACTTTCTGAAGGACTGCGGTCGGCACCAAGAGGCCATTCATCACTACACCACTGCTCTCAGGTCTGCCCCTCCTCAATCCCCAAAAGAACACCAAACATGGCTTCTTTTCATTGTTTAGTATAATTTCAATGCAGCAGACTGACACCTGCTCTAAAAGTCAAAAGTTGTACTCACAATCTTTTGAATTGTCCAGATCGATCTTAAATGAAGGTGTTAATGCAAATGTATTGGTACAAAATATTTCAAGATCTGCGTTCAATATTTTTACATGCAGAAAAAGCAGTTTTACGTGACAGGCAAAGAAAAAATGTTTTTTCCTGTATTAATGTCAATAAAGCTTCCTGCAATTACTGAGAAATGCTCTTTTCAGTGTAATCAAAAGTGTGCCTCATGCTTTGTTGAAAGAATTATACATTTCTCTGAGCATGTGCCAACTCTTAAATCACTTCAATTCTATGTACCAAAGTGCCACAAGTGCACTTCCCGCTTGATCTGCTCAAATGGGTAACAGTTTTACAAATTGTAGGAATGTCCTATATGGAATTACCATTTCCGTCTGAGCGTTACTGAAAGTGAACCTCTGTAATAACCTCTGCAATGTCTGTGATGTAAATAATGAAGCCCAACACAATGTGCCAGTGCAATATAGGTCATGAATCTGAAAACTGAAACAAGTAGAAAACTGTTTTTATTTACTCCAAAATGCGACAGACCTGCCAGGCCAAGGATCAAACAAATGTGGAACTCAATAAGGTTTGGTTGTTTGATGGTAATGTCCACCAGTTCAAGTTTCTGACCTGTTTAAACTAACTATGATATAATTTTCCTAACTGGTCATACTGTGTCCTTTATGCCCTCATCATGAACGCTTGTTACGGACTCTTTAAATATTTCCAGCCGAAAACACCTAAGCTCCAGCAACTTTTTCACTGTTCCCAGGCTTCACATTGTTCTTCCCTACCGCGCAGCAGCAGGGCCGAGTGCTGCAGTGAGGTGTGAGCTTCTACACGACAAGCACTGCAAGACAGTGCTTTCATTCTGCTCCAAATCAAATCCCCCCCTCAAATAACCTAAAACCCACCCAAACTCTCATGCTTATTTGAAGGGCCCTGCCTTTTTTTTTCCCTGTCTTTTTTACTTCCCTGTGAAGGACAGAAATTCCTTGAGAGCTCCCATCCTTGAGAAGTCCTGATGTTTTTTCTTTAAATACCCAAAGTTACTTCTCTTTTCAATCTTCTCTTGGCTCCTTCACACGCTACATTTATTTGTTGCCTCGCGATTCAAAGGAGACTTTTTTATATTACTTATTTTTTTCAAGTCACTTGGCAACAGACGATTTGTAGGTTGTCAATGGTTCACAACCCCCATGGAATTTTCCCAGAGCTCTGAAAGCAGCTGTAATCAAGCCTGTTTCATATAAGCTTATCTGGATGAATCATTATCAGATAACTGATGCCCCCTGTTTTTAAAGTGATTTCCATTGTCTTGGAAAAAGAAAAGTCCTTCTTGATCATATCGCATATCATGTCTAGCTGTAGGACCCGTCACATCACTGTTTGTCTCATTCTTTTAAATATCAGCCTGGTAACATACAGTAAATCTTTGATCACCAAACTTAAACATTAAACTGTACTGCTCTTCCAAGCTCAACCTTCAAGAGTCTCTGTTATATCAGTCAGTTTCTTTACATTAGAGCATCCTCTTACCATGAAGTCTGAATTTGAACTTCTTTCATTAAACCTTCAAATAATCCCCTCAGGGTTAGATCCATTTTTTTTCTATTGCTATTTCTGAAAATGAATTAGTTTAATTATTTGTAATTAGATGTTTATGTGTATCATTTAGCAACTTGATAAGTCTAGTATGAGATAGTCCAAATGATATGTTGTTCAAAAGTTAGATTATTTTTTCATTAGAGCCCTTTGACCAATATTATTAAATATTAAGATTGACATTAAACATAAAATAGTTGATCATTACAGA
Organism: Fistularia tabacaria; assembly: GCA_901007705.1. Lineage (NCBI taxonomy): Eukaryota > Metazoa > Chordata > Actinopteri > Syngnathiformes > Fistulariidae > Fistularia > Fistularia tabacaria. The sequence continues at coordinate 27,970 of CAAKHD010013951.1, forward strand.
TTTGATTAATAGGATATTTTAACTCACAATATTTATTTGCTTAAAGTCTGAAAAATATTGTGCAGTTTATGATATGAGAATTTTTTATTCCAAAATCAAAGTAATCTCATAAAAAAACAATAAAGACATTAATATGAAGGCACATTGTAGATCCAAATAAGCTCCTAGCATATGTGTAAAAAACCCCAATAAACTACTGGAACACCAAGGGATGACTCCCCTGTTTCATCCTCTCTTCTATCAATTATTATGGTGACTTTGATGTTTAGGTATACCACACATCCACGCGTGACATCGACAGATGAGTTTGTAGCATAACTTAAGTGTTTGATTAGATTGATGCAGTGAAATGTAATGTTGAAAGGGGCCCACATGAACTGCCAGCACTGGTGAGAATATTTGATCAGCAATGGTTTAAGATTAAATATGATTAAAGCATTCATGATTGCCAAACACACCCCTATTCAAAAGATAAATGGATCTTTTCAGTGTTCAGTTATACAGACAGTTGTATAGACCAAGTGGCTCAGAATGTGCAGGACACATGATCAGAAGCTATTCATAGCATGTTCCCAAAAATGTACGTGGGGTTTTAAAATTGAGAATGAAGTTCCCGTTTCCTGTCCCGGGTACCTCGGCCTGGCTTGTGACATGATAATGGGCATCAACTACAAAATTGTTTTTCAATTATACAGAGGTCTTTAGCTGCAGTGATGGAGGGCAGCAGTGCAAATATCAACAGAAGGACTGCTTGCTGCCTCTTCTGCCCTTTCTACGATGATCATGGGCTGACAGAGTTGCTCTTTTCCACAGCAAGAAAGCCGGTAGAATTGCTGTCACAGACAACTTTAATGACAAAATGAAGTATTCATGGAATCTAAAATCTGTGAATAGGTGCTACTTAAGCTAATTCCCTTAACATGCATGATTAAGTTTTTACGGAATTTTGTAATTGAATTAAACAAATGTGCCAAATCACTATTACACATTAGAATAAACAGAAAGGCAATCTAATTTGCCAGTAATGGAATCCTCCAGACTTGCGATAAAAATCTCAGTCAGACTAACTTATTATAAATTGTGTTTAACGGGGCAAAACACTTGAGTTTGTTCATAATTATTGCTGGGTTAATTTATTCTGTTTAATACCTTTTACTTCTGATTCCGGGGTATAAATATGTTACCAAGACATTGTGTGAATTCAAAGATGATCTCAATTCTGAATCCTAAATGCATCATATTTTATTTACCAAGACATTGACCAGACTTATAAACCATCATGGTCTGTCAATAGAAAGAAAACAAGGTTCTAACAATAAAAGCCTGGGGGTGATCTTTAAGTTCTATTCTTGTGATCCCTGTTAAGTTTCAGCATGTGCACTACACTCAGGAAGAAAATAAAAGTTTGTAAAGCTTATTTGAGCTTTAAGCAAACATATTTGTTTGTTTGTGTATTGGTTTTCAGCATCCAGCATTGCCAATATAGGCATATTGACTAATATAGGTCAATTTGACACAAAGAGCTTGAAATAGTATCAACACAATGCAGCGGATAAAATTTCAGAATCCAGCAATACATACTTAGCAGTTTTGAATTACATTGGATATATGTTGTTCAAGCAAGCCTTTATAGATTTCGGTTTTTCAGAGATGTGCTCAATAATCCAATTTTGTCTTCATCTGATCCCCCTCTCAGGTTATACCCCCGCCACGCCAGTGCCATGAACAACCTTGGTACACTGACACACAACCCTGAAGAGGCTGAGCGCTACTACAGGAAAGCACTGGACATCAACCACCAGCATAACCGAGCTCTCTTCAACCTGGGAAACCTACTCAAGTAATCCACACACACACACACACACACACACACACACACACATACACACACACACACACACACACACACACACACACACACACACACACACACACACACACACACACATATATATATATAAGAATGAGTTTTATTTATGTTCCACATTTTTGAAAACGAAAGATCTTGAGGGTGTATGCATTGATAAATGCAAAGCTCTGG
>CAAKHD010013951.1:30030-70552 GCA_901007705.1 Fistularia tabacaria
GTTGATTCTACTATGCACACGGTCTCACACACACTAACCTGCGCATGAGCCTAAACTCCCGCACACCACCCACAAACACGCACACACACACACATCCACACACACACACACACACACACACACACACACACACACACACACACACACACACACACACACACATATATATAAATAAGAATGTGATTTATTCATGTTCAACATTTTTGACAAGGAATGATCTTGAGGGATTATGCATTGAGAAATCCAAAACTCTGGAAAATGGTCATCAGCGACCAAGTGGGTGGGTTGGAGGCTATGCTGATGACACTAATGTACAGCACTATCCCAGACCAATTGCTACATCCAAGTTTTCAGATTGAGCCTGTATCTACGTACAGAGATCTTGACATTGTATTTGAGGAATCTCTCTCTTGCATAAGAGCTCCATAATCATCTGCTATTAAAAAAAAAAGTGACACTGAATCTGGGTTTTTATTTCAGTATTAAATCCTGTCTTTATTCTCAGTCCAGGAGAGTCTGGTTGCTGCTACTTTTGTGTCAGCCTTGGACTATGGCGATGTTAAGTAGATGTCGGCCTCATCTCAGAGTTTGCATGCTCTTGACACTGTGTATCATTGGGCCCTGAGGTTTCATTAATTTCTCTCACTCATCACTGTGTGCTCTTCATTGACTTCATGTAGAGTAAAGCATTGTTGGATATTTATTTATAAGGCTATTCATGGTCACACACGCTGGATGTTTTCAAAGGAATGCGAGAAGACTTGGAGGCTGACACATTTTCATCCATCCATCCATCCATCCATCCATCCATCCATCCATCCATCCATCCATCCATCCATCCATCCATCCATCCATTAGCTACCACTTTATCCTACTTGGGGTTGCTGGATGCTGGAGCCTATACCAACTTCCATCAGGGGAGAGGCAGGGTACATCCCGGACTGGTCACCAGTCAATCACGGGGCTGCAGACACATTTTTTGGGAGATATTCTCCTGCGCTTATAAATTATGCACATTATGTATGTGTGGGTTTTTGTAATTGTGATCCAGAAACCCAGTTATCTGATGACTTAATGTTTTTACCATATACATGGTTGTCTATCTTTGTTGCAACTCTGTTGAAAGCACTCCTACCTTTCTTGTCCAGCAAGCACTTGAAAAAAAGACATTCAATTACAATGTGGTTTTCCTTGTGTAATAAAAAAAAAAAAAATCAAAATCAGCTTTGCATCAGCCAACAGGTCCATTTGTTGATATGAGCATAGCTGGTGCACTATCCATGACTTTTGCCGTCAGTCTTACTGTCCTGAATATATGTTTTTTTCTTTAATTGTGCCGTCTTCTGACACAAATTCAACTCACGGGTCATCCAAAGTAATGCTAAAATGGCACCATTTGTCGAGATCAGTACATATATGTGTCTCAACACAGTTGCTGATGTCTGATATTCTGTGGTCAGCACTGCCAAGGTGGCATCCCTGCTACTGCTGTGTTACGTGTTTTTTCAGGAACACCCCTTTCAAATCAGATTTTGGATGCGGAAAGTCAGAGCAACCTGACATGTGCAAAGTCAGAGCAACCTCACCAGCCCAGATTTGCCTGAAAGTTTTGGGATCAACCACACTTGTTTCAACTGGACTTGAATTACTGTCAGGCATTCACTTCACAGTCATTCTTATTTCTTTTCAAATGTAAATGTATTAAAGGTGAAAACCTCTGTTGTTTTGGGGTTAAAAAATTATAGCAACTCCAAAGGAACTGTGCCAAAGACCCATACGCTGGTCTTGAGCATCTTGTTGGCCACCCCTGTTACATACTGTATATACCAACATTAATTCACATATGCCTACTTACATCCAGGTAAATAGTCCTGTACTTACACCTACTCAATTACTTAAACGTAACCACACCTACGTTTATATACATAGATACATAGTTACTAGCAATGTATTTACACTTACCAACAAACTTACACCAACTTATACTTTCCCCCATTTAATCTCACCCTTTTCACTGAATTTTTTACAGTTTCATGCATATTGTCCTCAAACTTAAAATTACACATAAGACCTTTTTTAACTTAATTACGGACTTGCACGCACTTATTCTCATCTCTATATATTTATACTCACTCTTCATCTGGTGCAGATCCCAGGGGAAAGAGAAAGATGCTGAAACGCTCCTGAAAGGATCCATTCACTTTGGCCCACATTTCGCAGACGCTTACTCAAGCTTGGCGTCACTCTATGCTGAGCAGGTAAAGCTTCACCAAATGCCGGCGTGAAATTTCTTGCACAAAATCACAGGATCTGATGTGATGAATGAGGGTGTCTTGTTACTCATCGCCGCTTCTTAAATCCTTAATGAAATCATCTTTTGATGGTTAATCTCTCGACAGTCTGTGAAAACGCATAGGCTCCCAGCATCTTTTAACCTTGGCCTAGTTTCACTGCACTCATTTTACGTTTCCCGCAGAAACGGTTTGCTGAGGCCAATGACGTGTATTTGAAAGGTATAGAAAACTGTCCGGACAACTCTGACCTGCATAATAACTACGGGGTGTTTCTGGTGGATACAGGTGAGTTTGAAAATAGCTGATGGATGGCAGATGAAAACTATGCTGCAGCTCTTTTGTCCACTTTAAAAAGAACGCAACTGTCTTTTGCTGCATTACATTTTTTTCTATTGGATGCATTCAGCTAAATGAAAATACCGAGGACATGTTAGTTTAATTGGAATTAAGTGGTAACCATTAAGTCAAATAGGATGTAAGCACCCTAACTGAATATGGGGATTTTACATTCAACATCTGTAGCTCAGTTGGTAGCTGATGTTGGTGGCCCCCTCTGCATTAATGCTGAAGTGGCCTTGTGCAAGACATTGACACGATATGTATTTTCTCCTCTCAACCTGGTGGATAGGTGAATTCTGAGTGGATTTACTCTTTTCAGCTTCTTTCAGCCAAGAGAGCGGATATATTCCTTTGTTCTGCGTCTCGGTCTGAAAGTCTAATGGTGTCTGAGCTGTAAGTGTTCAGACCTGAATATCCCAGTGTTACTCTCAGCATGATCACTGAACGAGCAAAGTGAACCTTGGATTTCTGCAAAGTTTTTTTTCCAAAGTTTTGAGTGTCAGGTTTAAAGTTAGGAAGATATTTCCTTCCCTTTACCTTACACCTGACTCTTTCGTTCTCTCCTCAAGTCTCTTCAAAAACCTTCTGCTGTTTCTAGTCAAATGCTTTGTGTCTATCTTTCCCCTTGTTCTCAAGGCGAGGGCGAGCTGGCAGCCGCTCACTACCAACAGGCTGTTCGACTTAAGCCAGCTCACTATGTTGCCATGGTGAACCTGGGCCGCCTCCTCCGTTCCTCAAATGATAACAAAGAGGCCGAGTCTTGGTATAAAAGGTGAGATCTGAGCTCTGATATTGAAGATTACTTCCACAGACGTAATGATTCAAATGCTGTCTGTCTTTAAAATTTAAAACCTCTAAGGAGAGGAGGGAGGTGGTGAAGCACAAAATGTCAAAAAACTATGGCAAGCCACTGCTGACCTCATATTGTTAGCACTTTGCAGAAACTCTGGTTGTGTTAGATCCAAAAACAGATATTTGAATTCCCATAAACTGAGTAACAATAAAGTGATTTAGCTTTAAAAGACTATGAAAAGACTCTTGATTTGAAAACTCTGAAGTATTCAACAATGAAGGGACAACTATCATTTATTCCTCTTTTAATTTACTCCTTTTAGATTTTTAAAATCATATCTTCATGTTGTCCAGCAATCTACTGGATCTACTACGCCTTCTTGTCTTTAAGAGATCTATGTAGCAAAAAAATTGCTTGTAAAAGACAGTTGTGGATAACCATGGTTTACCAGTACAACATTGTCCAATCCATTAACCCTTGAATTTTGGCCTCTATCTGCAGGGCACTCCAGGTCACACGGACAGTGGACATTCTGACCCCACTTGGGGCACTGTATTATAACACAGGCCGCTATGAGGAGGCACTGCAGGTATACAGAGAAGCTGCCAGCCTTCAGCCAGAAAACACAGATATCTGGCTAGCTCTGGTAATTTCATACACACACACAACGCAAACAAACACAGGCATCACTAAATGTGGCAAGGCCAGGATAATTAATTATAATTCGGCAATATTAAACGTAAACATCTGTCTGGCTCATGCTCATAGTTAAGCCATGAACTCCCTCTTTATCCTCTCTCACACATACTCCAAATATCTATGCTGCTCTGCAGGCTCAGGTCCTTGCCATGGCTGGTCATACCAAAGAAGCAGAGAAGATGACCATAGACATCATCTCTAGAGAGAACAGCTGTATCGAATGTTACCGCCTCCTGTCTGCCATCTACAGCAAGCGGGGCAACCACACAGAGGTGCGTGAAGGTTTGCATGTAAGTGTGAAAATGTGCTCCTCCTTGTACAGCTGGTCCCCTTCTCTTGGCCTCATTATCTGCCAAATAACACACAGAGGTGAGCACAATCAGGAATTTTAAACACACAGGGCCATGGCTCTGCCCGTGTGGTTACCATGGCAACTAATCACTTCTGCTCTATATCCAACCGCCAACCAGTCACTGGCAGGCAGGTGCCAAAGACTTGCAGCTATGTTCTGTCAGTCATTGCAGCTTGTTTGTCTTTCATCCATCTATGACCCAGTTTTACGTGGGATCAGAGTTCATAAGGAGTCATGCTGCTCAACACGGCTTCACAACATCAGGCTGCTGAGCAGATGGTACAGATGGTAATTTGTGTAATATTTTATACTCTGCAATAGCATCTAATAATAAAAATCCAAAAACATCAATTTCAATTGACATGGTATATTTTCCATAGAATAAATGTCATTTTAATACATTGGGGGTTGCTCATAAAAGTAATCAATTAAATCTTTGTTTTACTAATATAACCATTTTGTTACATATCACCTTTGCAAGCAAAAATAGCACATTAAAGATTAACCTCATACAAGAACAAAAAAGCTTTAAAGCAACATGATAATTAAAAATGCATTCATGGAGATATTGAAACCAGAGATGCATGGACCCAACCGCAACAACTACGACTCTGCACCACAGAGAAAGAGTTTGAAGACTTTATTGAGGTACAGGAAGACTCTCAGAAAAAGGCTGGGTGGGTAACAGGAAGACAGACAAGATTCTCAAAGAGAGGCTGGGTCAGTAACAGAGAGGCAGGCGGGATTATCAATGACCGCCTGGATCTGTAACAGGCAGGATGCTGTTGGAAAATCTCACATAGCAAAGAACAATCTGGCAAGAGAGTGAGTAAGGAGCTGGTACTTATGAAGAAGAGTTGTTTGCCACTGATGAATTGCTGCTGTGTATCAGGGTGAGGGGAATAAGCTGACAAGGAGGGTGAGCCCTGCAGAATGAGGGGGTAGAGGCGGGACCAGCGAAATAACACTGAACGAATTATGACAGCTCGGTCTCAATTAATCATAGTGCCACTGAACTGTCTTTTCAAAATTGTAGCATAATTAACAATATTAATAATAATAATAATGTTATTGTTTGAAAGGTGAATAGGATGGATAAAAAAAGGCATAAAATTACATAAAAATGATATCCACATATTAAAGTCGGACAAATTCACCAAAATCAATGTTGATAAAAAAAGGTCTGGAATATACAGGATATTACTAGCTCAAATTAGGTTATACTGATGCAATAAGTTAAAGATATTTACCTGTCAAAGGCTGCAAAGTGAATTTTTATTGCCTGAAAATACTTATATATACCCATATACTCAGTAGGAGTAATATGGATGTTTTTGGTTGTTTCAGTAATTCGTACATTCGTTCATATCCCCCATGATTGAACAGCAATCATAATTCAGTGAGTATAGATTTACAGACAGGTGTAATAAGATTGCACTTACATGTTACTCTGTTGAGATTCCATCTGGCTACGGGTTTGATGTGATTTGGCACTTGTGTGTAAGTGTCCCAACACATACACTGTGTCATCAGCATGATGATGCAGGAGCACACAATATCACTGCTACTGCCTGCAGCAAGATGTTCCTGATTTTTTTAAGGAAGGGAAATTAGATACATTCTATCCCTCATGGAGTAAAAATGTAAAACCATGGATTTCTTTGAACACAAAAATAAACCTACGGCAGTTTTACTAATGAAGAATCATGACTAATGATGCACTTTCATAGAATTACAGATAGATAACCTTTTCAATTTCTCTGCTTAGTGTCCCCTGAGTGTATTGTTGAGCAGGACCCGTGCATCATGTTGTTATTGGTGTTTCTCAGATATATTGTGGCGGACACTAAGGGGCATGGTCTGTCACCCCACTGGACTTGGAGCTGGGGCATGGTTTAGGGCCCGGGCATTGTGGTCAACAATGCCAAGAAGTTTGTTGCTAGTTTTGTGTTGGTGTTCGAGGAATAAACTTGGAACTCTCCTTCGTCTCTGCAATCCTTCCTTCTCACACCACATTGGTGACCCCGTTCTGGACATCTCTGACTCGAAAAGAACATGCGACCACACTTCAGCCACATCGCCCAAACTCCCGCAGCTGGTTGTTCTCGCTGCGGCCTTGATGCTCCCGGAGTTCTGGCTGAGCGACCCCGCCACCTGGTTTCAGCATGTCAAGACACTTTTCCACCTGTGTGGTATTGTCTCAGACGATACCAGATACTTCCTAGTGGTGACTGCACTAAACCAGCGGTCCATAAGGTTAGCAGCTGTTGTGCGACACACTGCAACACTGTAAATACGCCGCCCTCAAACAGCTTCTGCTCCGCGGGTACAGTCTGTCTGCTGTGGACGTACAGGCCAGAGGCGGCAGCCCGCTACTGAGCAAGGCTAATGGTTCGTCCATTGCGACATTTGGCTCAAGGTCAGTCAGATTTTTTTCCTCAGCCACCATTTTGAGTGGGATTTTGAGATCGCCTCCATCACTGTCCCCATCATGGGTGCGGACTTTCTGTGTTCGAATTGTCAGCTTGTGGTCGTGACGAACCGCCATTAAATTGACGTATTGTCTTTCACCACTTTTTCATGTGTGAAAGGGGGAACCGGGCCGTTAGCATATTCTAACTTTTTAGCATTGGGGGATGTTTTTCAACGTTTGTTGGCGGATTTTCCACCCCTCACACCCGCCTTTTCCACCATGTTTACTAAACACGGTGTGAAGCATTTCATCCCCACAGTGGGACTGCCAGTTTTCACGTGGGCACAGCTCCTTGATACGGTTTAACTGGCCCCGGCTAAGGAGAAGTTTGCCATCATGGAGCACCTGTGGATAGTGCGGCGGTCCAACAGCGTGTCGGCCTTCCCACTCCACATTGTCCCCATTGTCCCACAAGGTTGTGGCATCCTTGCGTCGATTTGCGCCGTTTGACTAACGTCACCGCAAATGACTGCTACCCCATCCCTCACATTCAGGACTTCTCTGTATGGCTGGCGGCTGGCACCGTTTTCTCTAAGGTGGACCTGGTGCGCTGTTATCACCAGGGGCCCATGCCTGCGGAGGACGTGCCCAAGACCACGTTGATCACCCCATTTGGGCTTTTCGAGTTCCTGCGCATGCCTTTTGGCTTGAAGGGAGCTGCTCAAACCTTTCAGAGGCTCATGGACTCAGTGCATGCACCTTTCGTGTTCATATATCTTGACGACATACTGGTGGCAAGCCCGTCGACTGATGAGCAACGAGAGCACCTGGCACAGGCTTTCCATCTGTTTGACAAACAGCCTCATCGTCAACCCGGCTAAGAGTCAGTTTGGACTTACGGTTTTTGACTTCTTGGGTCATCGCATTTCGCCACAAGGCACAGTCCCATTGCCTATCAAGGTGCAAGTGGTGGTGGAATTTCTTTGACCGGCCTCTGTCAAGGCATTGCTAGAGTTCTTGGGCATGGTGAACTTTTACAACCGCTTCCTCCCTCACGCTGCCCCTCCTCCATTAGCCACTTTACGGGGCTTTGTGACTCAAGAAGGCGGGCAACACAGTCGGCTGGACTCCTGAACAGGTCCAGGCTTCTGACGGGGCTAAGCATACCCTGGCTAACACAGCCCCTCTCGCCCATCCCGCACCCACGGCGTCCATAGTGTTAACAACTGATACATCTGACATTGCCATTGCCGTTGGGGCTGTGGTTGAACAGCGTATGGCGAATGCATGGCAGCCTCTTGCATTCTTTAACCTTAAACTGCAGGACAGCGAGACCAAGTACAGTGTTTTTGACAGGAAGTTGTTGGCACCTAGCGATGCATCATTTCCAGTTCCTGCTGGAATGCCGCTCCTTCACAGTTTATGCTGATCACAAGCCACTGACTTTCACCATGTCCAAAGTGACTGAGCCGTGGTCCGCTCACCAGCAGCGCCACCTTGCAGCCATTTCAGAGTTCGCTGACTTTTGGCATCTGGCTGGGAAGTCCAACCCTGTTGCTGATTGCTTGTCCCGTGTGCTTGTGTTCCCCGTGCACATCGGGTTGGATTTCTCAGCTATGGCCGCCGTCCAGCCCAGTGACCCAGATGTCCTCAGCCTGAAATTGATGTGCAATGGTCTCAAACTCAAGGATGTGGTTATGCAGAAAGGTAGTCCTCTCTCCCAGCCGCAATGAGATCGAGGGAAATTTTTGCCCGAGACATCTGCTCCTCAGCCCTGTCCTGCTGTGGATTCTTTCTTGCCCAGCAGCTCTCAGGTTCAAAGTCCGATTCACCACTATTTTCCAAGGTCTTTCATGCCTGCAGAGGTCATGTCAGCTCGGTTTGTGTCTGTGCGACAAAAAGCTCACCACTCGCCTCTTGTACCCCCATACGGCAGGCCATTTTCGGGTTCTTGAGACAGAGGTTAAAAGTTTTGTGCTGGATATTGACGGCTATAGAGAGCAGGTCACACTGGATCGGCTGAAACCAGCAAACAGGGTGGCTGGCGAAGTTGTGTGTCCTTTCCAGGTTCCCCGTCAAGATCACCCTCCTTCCGGGACCCCAGCAGTGCCTCCACAGTTCCAACGTCCGGTGTCTCCTGCTGTTTCAGTCGAGGCACAATGCAGTCGTTATTGCAGGCTGCTCAAGCCTCCCATGAGAGACTAGTTTGTTTTCAGGAGTCCCTTTTGGGTGTTCGGGGGGGGCTGTGTGGAGGGCACAAAGGGATGTGGCCTCTCACCCCACGGGACTGGGGGCTGGGGTATGGTTTTGGTCCCAGGCTTCGGTCCTTGGCATTTTTCGTTGTCAGTGTTTGTGTTGCTGTTCGTGGAATAAGATTGGAACTCACCTCTCCGCAATCCTTCCTTCCCAAACCACAATTTCAGTATTGGTCAGCTCAAGAACGTATGTGTAAAAGATCTGATCAATTCTTTGTATCTTCACTCAAAGTCAAGAAGAAATGTGCTGAGATGTTCGCATTTAGCTTCATTGGAGCTTTTCATTGGAGAAATTCAGCACAGACTTTAGTTTTTTCAGTTAAAAAAGATTTTCTTTTTTAACTGAGGTTAAAGTGACATCTCTCTGACAATGATTGACACCCAATGCATCCATTAGTTGCAGATAATTAAAACAGATTTACACCTTTGAATAGTTGTAATGTAACAACATTTAAATCCCACTCAAATACCATATGATTGAAAGATATTTTAATTTTTCACCCCTGAATATTGGCATGTGTTTGGGCTCCGAACCTCCTGAAATCAGACAGGCTTGAGTGATGAAAATTGTTAGTTATTCTATTACATTGAAACCACAATGACTTAATTAACAGATGTCACCTCAGAGTACTTCTCATGTAGAGCAACAGAATTTTGAACCCAATTTCTTTCTCCAGTGAAAGCTTCTGACTCGTGAAGGTAGCGGCTTGCACAATGCCGCCAGTGAAGCTTCTTCTTCTTCTTCTTCTTTAGCTTTCGGCTTTTCCCTTTTCAGAGGTCACCACAGCGAATCAACCTCCTTCATCTAACCCTATTCTCTGTATCCTCCTCTCTCACACCAACTACCTTCATATCTTCTCTCACTACGTCCATAAATCTTCTCTTCGGTCTTCCTCTAGATCTCCTGCCTGGCATCTCCCATTCCAGCATCCATCTACCAATATAGTCCCTATCCCTCCTCTGTACATGACAGAGCCATCTCAGTCTGGCTTCTCTGACCTTCTCTCCAAAACATCTAACGTGAGCTGTCCCCCTGATGGACTCATTTCTGATCCTATCCATCCTCGTCACTCCTAAAGAGAACCTCAACATCTTCATTTCTGCTACCTCCAGCTCTGCCTCCTGTCGTTTGCTCATTGCCACTGTCTCCAAACCATACAGCATCGCTGGTCACACCACTGTTTGTAAACCTTTCCTTTCATTCTAGATAAAATTCTTCTATCACAAAGAACCCCTGAAACTTTTCTCCACCCATTCCAACCTGCTTGAACTCGTTTCTTTATCTCTTTTCCACACTCTCCGTTGCTCTGGACTGTTGACCCTAAGTACCTGAAATCCTCCAGCTTCTTGATCTCCACTCCCTGTAGCCTCACCATTCCACCTGGGTTCCTCTCATTCACACACATATATTCTGTCTTGCTGCGACTAACCTTCATTCCTCTCCTTTCTAGAGCAAACCTCCACCTCTCAAGATTTTCCTCAGCCTGTTCCCTGCTCTCACTACAGATCACAATGTCATCTGCAAACATCATGGTCCATGGAGATTCCTGTCTAACCTCATCTGTCAGCCTGTCCATCACCGCTGCAAACAAGAAGGGGCTCAGAGCTGATCCCTGATGAAGTCCCACCCCCACCTTGAACTTCTCTGTCTCATCTACAGCACACCTAACGACTATCTCACTACCAGTATACATGTCCTGCACCAGTCTAACATACTTCTCTACCACTACAGACTTCCTCATACAATACCAGGATTCCTCTCTCGGCACCCTGTTGTATGCTTTTTTTAGGTCTACAAAAGTGCAGTGCAGCTCCCTCCGACCCTCTCTGTACTTCTTTATTAGCATTCTCAAAGCGAATACTGCATCTGTAGTACTCTTTCTAGGCATGAAGCCATACTGCTTCTCACAAATACTGACTTCTGCTCTCAGTCGAGTTTCCACTGCTCTCTCCCATAACCTAATTGTATGGCTCATCAATTTTATCCCTTTATAGTTACTGCAATTCTGCACATCCCCCTTATTCTTGAAAATGGGCACCATCACACTTCTTCTCCACTCTTCAGGCATCTTTTCTTTCTCTAAGATCCTGTTGAATAATCTAGCCAGAAACTCTACCGCTGCCTCTCCTAGATGTTTCCATACCTCCACAGGTATATCATCTGGACCAACTGCCTTTCCATTCTTCATCCTCTTCAATGCCTTCCTCACTTTACTTTTACTAATCGCTGCTACTCTGTGGTCTACAATAGTCACCTCTTCTTCCCTTCCCTCTCTTTCATTTTCCTCATTCATCAACTCTTCAAAGTCCTCTTTGCATATTCCCATCACTCTTCCTACCTCTATCTTTACCTCACGCTGCATCTTCTTGTACTCCTGTCTGTTCTCTTCAGTCCCCTCAGTGTCCCACTTCTTCTTTGCTAACCGCTTTCTCTGGATACATTCCTGCAGTTTCTCATTCCAAGATATTTCAAGATATTCCAAGATATTCTCATTCAATTCCAAGAAGCTGGTGTATGTGAAAAAGACATTACGTTTTTCATGCTGCAATGGAAACCCGCCTGAACATGTCACAAATTGGTACACTGCTGTTCCATGTGTCACCATGTGCATTGTGTTCTTACATGTGTCCGTGTGTCCCTGTTGTGTGCGTGCCAGGCTCTGGATGCTCTGGACCAAGCCCTGCAGCAGAATTCCAGTGATCTGTCAGTTCAGGCAGAGCTGTATTTCTCCAAAGGAAACCAGCTGCGAGAGATGAACCAGCTGGACCGTGCCTTTGAGGTACCGCTTCGCCACACTCCTTTGCTTTCCTACATTTCATGTAGGATAGTTGGGATGATATATACATTTGTAACCTAAGACTTTTGTATGCTTCATTTGGGTTTGTGGGTTTTGTTGTTTTTGCTGAGACAAAGTGTCTTTGAACAAAACTCTGATGGCCTAATTCCACCTGATTTAGGTGGATTCTGTTTCTAGACCCCTAGTGATATGTGTAGCAGGTTCAAGTATGATTTCAATCCTTCTGGGGACACTTTCATTTAAATGTCTGCAATAAACACTGAATGCTACATTCAAGTGTCTTTAACAAAAACATGTAACACATTATTTCAAAATTGGCCCTTCAAGTGACTGAAATCGCATAAATTATGGTCAATTATATTTCTGTAATAATCCTTTAATTAAAAAAAAACAAATCAAAATGATTCTATCTATCTATCTATCTATCTATCTATCTATCTATCTATCTATCTATCTATCTATCTCTCTATCTATAGTTTATATATATATATATATATATAAAACCAAGTATACTTAATATTTAAGATATGTATTGCAAAACAGCATGAACATGAATGGCACAATACAATTCTGTACACTTTTGGCTCCAAATGTCCATCGGTCATGTTGAAATGGTATTTGGATTGAGATCTTGGATTGGCTGTACTGTATGTCAATCAAGTGCATCAAGCCGCAGTGGGGATGGATGATAGGCTAACAGCTACTTTTAATGACATGCGAACTACCCATACTACGTGAATTGTAGAGTATTCTGTGGCTCGCGGTTGAGTCTTATTTTTACATTGCGCGGTCGAATTTATATTGAAAGGCAAGGCTCCGCGATTGACCCAGGTTACCTTTTTTTTTCTATCGACCAGTGGATCAGATCGACGTGTTGGGCACCCCTGCTGTAGAGACATCCAACTATTAACTCTCTCATTCACACTTCTGGACAATTTAGGTTTTCAAAAGAACCTGCATGTTTTGGGACTGTGGGAGGAAACCAAAGAAACCTTCACAGTCAGAATCAACTTACTACTTACAATAACTATCCATAATGGTTTATAAAAATGAATAAAAGTGACCAGCTTTGATGTTTTAGGCACTTGTGAATCTACATGCGTCTCCAGTGTCATCTACAAATTGTATTCCAGCAAACATTTGTTTATAAAAACTTTTCCCAACTAATGTTATCAAGTGCTACTGTTTTTTTTTACTTTCAGCATTTTTTTATCAATACCTGGCTTTTTATCTGTAGATGTACAGTATTCATATCTGAGGTGTTAAACAATATATAGAGGAGGGAAATTCTTATGAACTTAGACTTGAAATTAAGTGTGGCCAAATGCTTTCCTTGTATTTCCTGTCTTGATGCAGGACAAAGCATTTTCTCCATGGATAAGTCTTTAATGAACGCAGAAAAACCTGGAAAACAGTAGAAAAATAACCCAGTCACTGGGAAAAAATTAAAAAGGAAGGGGGGTAAAAAGGCCTACAAAATCTTGTGTCTCCTTCTGAAATTGCTGTAATACTTTATTGTCCTGTATTTTCCTTCTCTGATCAGACAACTTTGATTTCAAGCATGTATTTCCTATAGGTATTGTTAATGTTAGAAAAAGTTGTAAAATGCTGATATTTTGTTGATAGAGTTTCCTCCTGTTAAGTATTTATTCATTCATTCCATCAACATACAGCACTCAGCAGCATGGGGGGGGGGTCGCTGGAGCTAATCCCAGATGACACTGGCTGTTAAATTGAGACATACAAGCATTCACTTTCTCATTCACATGTCTGGGCAGTTTAGGGTGTCCAATTGACCTACTGCATGATTGCGGGCTGTGTGAGGAAACCAGAGAACCCAAGGGGAAACCCTTGCAGAGACAGGGAGACTATCACCACACAGAGAGGCCCCCAGTCAGAGTCAAACCAGAGACCTGTTTGATTTGAGGTGGAAGCGTTTAGCCCTTGCCACCCATTCAGCATTACATGACGAAAAGATGTTGCCTCTTCTCTTTTTAGATCATTTACGATCACTGATCAATGAATAAGAATGATCAGGACAGATCAGAAAAAAACTCTTATTTGGTAAATTCACACCCACGAGTATTCTTTTTAAGTGTGCTACCTACCAGAAATACTGGGTAAATTACTTTAATTAAAAATGATGATTTCCAGATGCACAGATGCTTTGGTATCAGTGCTAAAAACTGATTATTGATCAGCCAGAAGTATTAGGCATCATCCTTTAAATGTTGAAATTCTATTGATATAACTTGTATTTTGATACCGTTATTAACTTCAAACAAGTGAATAGGTTGAATTTTTAGATGGCGGTGTCTGGGTCTGCTTGCTTACTTTTTATTAAGAAATAGGAGTTTTGATGTCTGTGTTTATATTGTGCAGCAATGTATCCTCATTGGTCGACCCCCTCAGGGTTCCATACTTATGCCAGTTCTGCTTTTGTCATGAACATTTCTTCTCGGTCTTAAATTCAATGTTGTTTTTTTTTTACAAATGTTCTATCCACGTGATGCAGAATCTTACATTGTTACATTATCATCTTACATTTTGCAACGCCCTTTTTCATGTTTGCATCAAGAAAAAGAGTTTTAAATGTATTTGACTGCTTTTAAGGTAGTGTTCTCTCCAACCAGAGCTATAAACTGGCTGTAGAACTGAAGCCTGACCAATCCCAAGCCTGGATGAACATGGGGGGGATTCAACACATTAAGGTAAGAATATACAGTATTGGGAATAGATATGCATAGAACTGACTTAAAATAGGGCATTGCAATTTTTCTTATTTTGTCATAACATCATAATATGCAAGATCGTAAACACGCTGGGCAACCGTGTGTATTGCAGTGAGAATTCATATTGATTTGCTTATTTGCATTGTTTGTTTGTTTACTTATTTATATTGGGAAGTGAGAAAGGATTCTTTTCCAGACAGATTTTGCCTAATTCAAATGAAAACAATAATAATAATGATTAAAATGTATATTTTTTAAAATTAATATTTAATAATGATTATTTATTTATGATTATTTATTTATGATTAATAGCATACACACACACACATAGATATATATATGTACACTTCAGTTTTACTCTAATAAAAACAAGAAATTGACCAAAATATGTTTGAAATTTGGAAGAGTCAAAACAAACGAGAAATTATTAATTTACCCATAAATTAGTAGACATTGCCTAAAGTTTATTGAAATGCTTTATTCCTCCGTAAGCTTCGGGTCTCCAACAATCCAGCTCAGAATTTTGTTTGCACACAAGAACATAAATATACCAAACTCCCAACTACCTGCCATGTCGGTCCACCAAGAGCAAGGGCAGTCTTGAAATACTTTGAATATATTTGATGTCTGAATCGTCTAACACAAAGATGATGCAGGACCGCAATTCATTCCCCACTGCATAACTTTTCTTTGTGGTGGTTGAGGCCACGAGATGCTGCAGTCCAAGTATCGAACTTTCATATGACTGAATTTATGTAATGTTAAATTCTGAAAAAGTGAAGATTTTAGGTGGGGAAAATGAAAGTGTAGTCCATTGTCAAAAGCTTCTTTTGAATTTTATTTGAATTGTAAAAGACGTAGGATCTCATCACCAATTGCCTTTTACAGACTTCATTTTAGTTTGGTTCAGTTAAATTTCAAATTATCCCATGAACAATAAGTGAATACTTCAGCTGTGTTAATTTGTCAGTGACCTTGTATTGTCCTGAAAGTAAAAGACCTCCAGTCCCACTATTACAGCATGTTGATAATGTCCAACAATAAAAGTAGATTTCTCACATCACTTCTTATTCCTGTTCTGTCATGTGAATCTATTTAGGCTGAGACGAAGGTGACTCTATGGGGAATTTATTGATTAATATACAGTCTGCATGTTTTTGTGTGTTTGTGTATGCCTGTGTGTGCAGGGTAACTATGCAGCAGCCAGGATGTACTACCAACGAGCACTTCTTCTCAGTCCGAGTTCCAAACTTCTTAAAGAAAATCTGGCCAAGCTGGACCGGCTGGAGAGGAGGCTTACAGGGGCAGACTAGAACCCCGAAGCCTGCAGTCCAGCCATGACTCCTCAGTGTCCTGTACATTTCACTATGGAAGCAGGGCACCTACTTGTCTTCAGGCACCCAAAACACCACTGGATGAAACTGACATGGTGGGGGGCAGTCTCCAGAGAGCAAGACTTGGTCTCCTGCTTCAGCCGCAGTCCAGAAGCCTCTCCCAGTGTGAACAGAAAGAACAGGATATCAGCTTTACAACAGAATCCATCTATGAGCATGATTTCTGTTTTAGGCATAGTCTGTGCGGCAGAATAATGGAATCCCTGTGGGGGTTTTTTTGTTGTTGTTTTTTTTACTAGCTTTTTAGAGCTTTTGTCCCTTTGGTGAATGTAGTTGCCTCAGGTGTAATAACACATGATTATCGAGTGGTTAACCATTGGTCATTAAGCATCATTACATGGCAAGGTCTCTTAGACTCCCCTAGAATCTAAATAAAAATTAGAGAAGTCACTAACTCGTATAACTTGATGAATCACAATTAAAAGGATTACACTTTTAATCAAGTATTAAGGCATCAAGTTGTTTGAAGGATTTAGCTAATTAAGTGTAAGAGAGCATTCATGTATAAAGTTTTTCTATTGCTATTTCAGGAAGGGGAAACATTTATCCATAGGGGTAAAATGCACCTTCAGGTACCCAATTGACACTGGACACGAAAGGGAATACATTTGAGTTCGAGTGTTTAAAAGTTAGAAAATGTGAAATGATGAACAAGTTATATAAACTTGACCAGGACTTATTTCCTGTAACTTTTAGACATTTCCAAGCCTTATTTTTATTATTATTTTTGTATTTCATGGTTGCAGGTGATCACATAATTGAGAATGTCCAATGGTCAGCCTGTGCTTCATTTATTGATTCATTCTAAAACAGCACCAGTGAATTAATATTTTCAATTTTACCATAGCATCTGACAGTCAGCGTGAACTCAGGTGAGTGACATCTGCTTTAGTATGTAATAGGAAATGTTAAGATAGACATACTTGCAATAGCAGGCACTTGTGATTCAATCCAATGCAGCTGAGTGAAACCAACTTTTGACTCCCTTACAAGATGTAAGACACCAAATGGGCTTATTTAACAACATTACAACCATAGGACCGATAATCATCGGGATCAAGAAAAAGTGTGAATATGTAAAGCACCCTTCTGTCTAAATGAATTGTCATTTAGTCTCTATCTACAGTTTCAGGGAAACACTGATCAAAAGGAAACAGCGCAGTACCAAAAGAAAATCCTGAGGGCAATTTTTGTCTCTGAAGCTATTAGGTCAGGCAAGAACATCAAGAAAACCATACTGAATACATTAATTACCTCACAGACCACCGGCATCTATCAAATAGCCTCCCACTGTGACATTTTCTTACATCTTAAAGATCCTCCACTGTAGTCATATACAGTGTATAAAGCGCTGATCTGCCCTCTAATGTATGTACTGAATTGTGTTGTTAAAAAGACCCACTTGAAGTATTTTTTAATCAAAATATATTTTATAGATAAAGGGAGCATAAATGGGTCATTAGTCACATAATTTTGTATTATATTGCATTTTTTGAAAACGGCAACCTTAACATCATTGGCCCGTCCTATTTGCATAAAATGAGCAGATACCATATAACTGAAAACAGCACTGCAAGGAAGAATAAAAATGGCAGATAAAGGAAGCCTCCACATGTTTTCCATGTTTTGAGTTTTTGTGCTAGAGGTGTACTCTGTCCTATGAATTTTTTTGAATTTCATTTAATTGTACTTATTGACTTGACGCCTGAGCAGCTCCAGTCCCTGAAGAACATGAAATGCTTATGAAAAGCTCTAAACAGCTATTAAAATGTCATTTGAGCTCAAATTCCTTTGCTGCACCTGAAGGTTATGTTTGATACCAGCTTCTGTTGAATTCCTCTTTGTTGGAGTATATCAGTGCATATCAAAGATCAAATGATCTATTAACGAAAAATGTAGTAAGACTCATAACCATTTTATCATGCGATGTCCAGCCCAACATGTTTATTGGTTTGCAGTATGACCTGACATCATGAGCCTTTTGCGAGTTCAATAAGCTAGTGTATGTGTGTGTGTGTGGGTGTATGAGTGCTGAACAACAGGCTTCATAAGTATATCATTATCTTTCATGTTTGTTTGGTTTCTTGCTGTGGTTTTGTTGCCATTGTGAATGAATTGTGTTGTGGAAATGACAGTGGGGTGGAAACCAGGTGACAAGTGCAAGAATTGACTTGCACCAAAAACAATAAAAAATAAAGTAATATGATTTATTAACAGTTGTATAGATGCTTATTTGATATGGCTGCATCAGGAAAATATGTTACCTTTGGTTTTTTTTTACAAAAATTAAAAAGCACAACAGGAAGTAGACTTAAGTGTCCAAATGCAGGAGAAAATTAAATCCTTAATTTGAGCCAGTGTGCAGTAGCCAGTGAAACCGAATCAGACATGAGGACAAACACGAAGGATCCAACAAGGGAGCCTTTCTTTGTGGAGTTTGCATGTTCTCTCCATGTCTGCAGGAGTTTCCTCGGGGCTCTCCAGCCTCCTCCCCCCACAGCCCAAAAACATGCAGCAAGTTAACTGGAAAAAAATGGGAAAATTGCCCTGAGTCAGTGAGCGAATGTTGTTTGTTTGTATATGCGGCCCTGCGATTGACTGGCGAGCAGTCCAGGGTGTACCCCGCCTCTCACCTGATGACACCTGGGATAGGCTCCAGCATCCCTTATGACCCTAAGTGCAGGCTAATTGGCAGACAATGGTTGGATGGGTGGGTAGATACAAGCTTAAATTAATGTGTAGCAACTTAAAATGATGATCTCACCCGTAATTATTCAAAATTCAAAGCCTAATACAGCTTTACTAGAATTGGCATGAGAAACAAAACCAAACAAGACTGTACATTCTGAATGTACAGAGTGGTTACACTTTGTGTAAACAACATCCTATGCATAAATTTGCTTTACCATTTAAAAAAAACAAAACAGCAAATAACAACAACACAGCAGTACACCGAACAGCCTACACTTGCTTTAGTTGGTCAAGTGACAGAGCAGAAAGTATTAAGAAAACAGAAACTCCTCTGAGCAAATAATCAGATGATCAGAATCAGAAATCAGAAATATAACAGGTTTGTAGAAGAAGCGTACACCGCAGAGCACAACTGGAAAAGAAAGGCCAGGTATCGTAAATCCGGGCCTGACAGAATGGAGTTTGACCCAATAAAATGATATTCTTACACAGTAAAAGGACAACAACCTGAATACCAAGGAGAACTGGATATTGAACTTATCCAGCAGGCTTTTGTTCTACTGAAGTTAATATACTTTTGCAAAGGCCTAAACTTAAGCCCATTTTACATTGAGCTTAAATAAAACCAGGACTACGCAAATCTGGTTTGAATTAAATTAGTCTAATGGCTTTCTGAGATAGTTAACAGATTTTCTTTTTCCGGACTACAGAGTCTGGAGACTAAAGAAATCAAGGACAAGTTAGATTGAAAATTTTCATATGGTATAAAGGAAAGGGTGTACCAAAAACCTTGGATGGAATCTTTCAATATAAACCCGAGCAGTGTGTTGAATTTGACCCTTCATCTAGAATAAAGAGAAAAAAAACATAGAAAAAGCTTAGTAAAATTAAGAAGTCATTTAATTAAATTACATTGTGAAAAGTACCCTATAACAGTGCACAGCATTTAGCCACCAACAAACAGAGAGGGGAATGCTCTGACTGCAGTTGTGAAGGAATATAACTCGAATTCAGATTTACGGTTGCTTAAGTGTACTAACTCATTTTGATGTCTGTTTTCTCATGGGGCAACTACTTGTGAAATTCCTACATTGTTTTTTTTTTGGGGGGGGGCTGCTATGGAAATATTAAAATGTAGGGTGCATTGGGACCTGTGGGAGACCCACAGAGCAGAGACAGATGACCTCGGAGGTATGATTGAAAGCAAACACCAACAACCCTTGAAAGGTATCCAGGTGATGACCATCCGGACATTTCAGGTGAGGGAGCCCTGCACACCCCTTAAGCAGCCTCTATCTGCAACTCAGGCAGTAGAACAAGAGGGGCAGCTGAGCTGACTATTTAGGAATCAGATTTATTGCCAAGATAGCTGATAATTACAGGAATTTTCATGGACTTTGGGCACATCAATTAACAAAATAATCAGGAGTATAAATAAGGGTTGCATGGGAAATTAACAGGTCTAGCTGAGAGTTAAGTTTACAGTAACCTAACAAGCCAGGAGTTGGGGCAGTGTCAATGAGGGGCCTCATTGACAAAGCCAGTTCCTGCAAGAAAGACACAGTTCTTAGTCTTGATGGACTAAAACCTCCTTCAAGAGGAAAGCATCACAAACAGTTTGTGTCTTGGATGGGAAGAATCCTGTGTGCATGCCTCAGGGTTCTTAGGGCATGGCTGGATACGACCAATTACCCTCTTGGCAGAGCAGATGACGCGCTGCAGACTGCCCTTGTCAGCATCGTAACCAGAGTTGAGGATGGACTCTGCTGGCTGAGTAGAGTAAGTCTTGGGCAGGTTGAATATCTTAAGCTGCCACAAGAAGTACATCCTCTGTTGTGAATTTTTGACCAGGAAGCTGATTTTCTCTAATGTTGCTGCTGCAACATCTGAATTTCCCCTATGGGGATCAATAAAGTATTATCTTATCTTATCTTATCTTATGTTCAGTTCCCATGTTGGGTTATGATGGTTCCAGGAAGCAGAGGGGTGATGGCGGTTGGAGCTGAACTCCTTCTGAAGTCCACAATCATCTCTGTCAGAGCATTGAGCTTCACATTATTCTGCCTTCATCAACATTACTTGTACATCACACAGGCAAATTAATATCCTCAAAATACAGATTTAAAAGAAACGGGAAAGTAAAAATAAAAAAAATGTCAATGTGACATATAGATAAACGAAAGATAAGGAGCAGTTGGTGGAAGATGGAAAAGACCAATTTAAATAGATGAGTTTTGAGTTGTAATTTGAATTTGGGGAATGAATGGATGTTTCTGAGTTGGGGTGGTAATGAATCCCAGACAGGATGAGGGGGAGCAAGCTTGTGGTTTGATGAATCAGTTGACCAGACGGGGAGTGTTGAGGCTGTTGACAAAGACGGCAGCAATATAGGGGGTGAGGGAGAGGTGGAGACAATCAATGCTTTGTAGGTGGAAGTTGCACCAATGAGGAGAACCTCAGTTTTGTTTCTGTCTAATCTAAGGAAGTTTAGGGTGAATCAGGTTTTTATTTCAGAGATGCAATCAGTTAGCAAGGTGGTTGGAAAAGTGGACAAGCTTTTTAGTGGTGAGGTAGAGCTGGGGGTCATCCGCGTAATAATGGAATTGAATGTTGAAGTGCGGAAAATGTTGCACAGGGGAAGAAGGTCGATTAAGAGTAGGAGTCCCTGGACAGAGCCCTGGGGCACACCTATAGTGACGGAGGAAGGGATGGATTGAGGGGAGTTAAGTTGACAAGAACCAGTTTAACTAAGTGTGGTTGATGCCAATGGAAGATAGCCTGTTAAGGAGGGTGGTGTGGCAGATGGTATTAAAGGCTGCAGTCAGGTCAAGGAGGTTGACGATGATGAGAAGTCAAGAAGCTCGGCTGCTATAAGGACATCATTGATGATTTTGATGAGTGCTGTTTTAGAACTATGGAGTGGATGGTAATTGGACTTGAACTGTTAGTACAAGCTATTGTGGGATAGTTGAGAATGGAGTTGAGAGAAAACTATTTTGCAGAGAGAAGAAATACAGCACTGATGGGCCTGGGGTTAGAGACATGTTTTCCCAGCTCCATGTGCAGCAGAGGTGAAGGTACCGCCCTATTGGTGACGTAAACCAGTGCACCCAGCCTGGCTTCCCTTCCTTGGTTTCACCCTGGTCCCCTTTCCTGTTACCAACCCAGCATGTCTCCAATAATCTTGCCTGTCTTCCTGTTACCTTAGTTCAGTCTTCAAACTCCTTCTTTTGATCCTGGACTACCCTTGGCTTGACCTCATATTGACTGGGCCAAAGGGGCCATTCTCTGTTGGAGCAACTCCTGCTGCCAGATCTGCCTTAAAGATGAATCGTTCCGCAGACACACCCCAGTTCCTGTCCTGACTCGACCAGATTTTCTGGCAAGTACCATGATTTCCAGGAGGTGCTCAATAAGACTACGGCAACTTCATTACCTCCTCATCACCCATATGATTTCCCCATTGACTTGAGGGCTGGAACTTCACCTCCCGGGGGGCTTTGATGCTCCCGCTCCTCTCGGGAATAAGAGGCCACAGAGTCGTACATTAACATGTCTCGGGCTGCTGGAATTATCCATCCTTGGTCTTGGATTTTTTTTTGGGAAGATGAAGGACAAGACCCTGCGCCCCTGTATCGATTACCGAGGACTCATTGACATTTCAATGAAGAATCGGTACCCTTTTCTCCTTATCTCGTACCTCTTAAACTATTTAGTCACACCAGGGGGTGTGATCAGTGATCTTCACAAAGCTTGATCATCCACAATCCAAACCACCTTGTCTGCATTGGAGAGGGGGATGAATGGAAAACCGACACCGACCTGGCATTATGAATATTTGGTGATGCTGTTTGGCCTCATCAGCGCCCCAGCTGTCTTCCAGGCTTTAATCAATGACTTTCTCAAGGACCTTATCAATAAATTTGTCTTTGTTTATTTGGATGTCCACGCGACCTCTGTGTCCTTTCTGGTATATTATGTGGCCCAGGTTCACATGGAAAGGGACCATGCTTTGAGATTGTCCTGGGATTCAGAGAACCAGGGATGTCCTTCAACAACAATTCTGGTGGTCCATGCAACAGGAGGACACCAAGAATTGCATCAATGCTTGCCTTGTCTACAACCAGCACACGAACTCCCAGCAGACTCCAGCCAGACTCTTGCAACCCCCCCATTGTCTTTGGTCCCACATTATGATGGACTATGTTACAAGCCTACCACTGTCACAGGGCCATCAACTACCATTTTATTGGTCGTAGACTGGTTCAGTAAGATGTCCCACTTCATTCCCCTCCCCATGCTCCCATCAGCAAAGGAGACGACAGAACTGGTCATCCATCACGTCTTTCGCCTCCATGGCCTTCCTGTTGCCATGATGTCTGACCCTCATCGGGGCTTCTACCAGCCTGTCTTTGGGTTTCCATCCCCAATGCAACACTCAGACTGAGAGGAAGAATCAGGAGATGGAGGTGGCACTTTGGTGCATGGCCTCCAGTCACCCTTCGTTCAGATTGCAACAGCTGTTATTGGTAGAATATGCTCACAAGACCGTGACCAGCTCCTCAACCGGCCTTTTGTCGTTTCAATATATGTATGAGTAGCACCCCCCTCTATTTGCAGCCCAGGAGAAGGCAGCCCAGGAGAAGGCTGACTGCCGACGCACCATTTCCCCTGCTTACCAGGCTGGCCAAAGGGCGTAGCTGTCCATCAAGGAACTCCCAGAGAAGCAGGAACCCAGGTTTATTGGCCCCTTCAAAATCCAGAAGGTCATCAACCCTGCAGCGGTTCAACTAAAGCTCCCTTGCTCCATGAGCATCCACCTCACCTTCCATGTATCGAATGTCAAACAGGTCGACGAGAGTCCACTGGTGCATGCTGCCCCGTCCCCACCTCCCCTTCACCTCATTGAAGGGGAACTTACCTATGAGGTATGTTGCATCACCCACTCCTGCTGACATGGTAGAAGCTTCCAGTACCACATCGATTGGGAGAAGAGATCCTGGGTTCTAGCTCAATACATTCTAGATGAAAGGCTCATCTGGGACTTCCACCAGCAACATTCGGACCAGCCCTCCCCAAAGAACAGCCACAAATGGTCTTGCCATAGGCCATCACTGGACATGTGGGAGGACAGCTCATCGGAACAGGAGGCCGGCTCCTCAGAGGGAGAGTACCCATCAGCAAGCTTGCCATCCTCAGTTCTCTGAACCTTTTTTTTTCTTTAGGATGTCAGGGCGTTCCCTTGAGAGAGGTTGGGGTGTCTATCATGAGTCGTTCAGTGTTACTCCATTGGTCATGCTTCTGCCCCCTCATTTTTCCAGGCCAATCAAACATGTTCACTCATTATCCTCACCTGAATACACAGCTGCAATAGACTTTCCTCGATCAGTACCAGCTCCACACTAACTCCATCGCCAGATTGTTCTTTGCTATGTGAAATTTCCTCGTGCCTGTCTTCCTATTTCCGACAAATCCTGTCTCTTATAATCCAGTCTGCCTTTCTGTTACTGACCCAGCCTGTCTCAGAGAATTCTGCCTGTCTTCCTGTTGCTTTAATAAAGTCTTTGAAACTCTTTCTCTGTGGTATGGAGCTGTCGTTGTTGTGTTTGGGTCCATACAGCCCCCGTTATAGTTGGGGAACGTGAAGAAGCGTAACATTTCATTACATAGTATTTGACCGTTTTATGCTGTGTAACTGACCATGACATCTTGAACATTGTCGACAACCAGATCAAGTTCACATCACAAATGAAAAATTGCCTCTGTAGGCCTGCTCTAGGCCTGCTCAGGACAAATTCTCAACTGTCACAAAGCAATCATACAAATGAATGGCCAGACAAAGGGCTCTGGACCACTTACAACTTAAGGATGAAGGTCACTCCTTTGTCGACAGCAATGTCTGGCCAGATGCCAACTACCTACTATTGAACAATGTAACAATGGTCATCTCAAGTATGTGCAATAACTTTTGCGTAATCGCTTTACACTGTAAATATACAACCCACAAGCCTATCCAAGCTGTCATTGGGGACACCCTGGACTGGTCGCCAGTCAATCACAGGGCCACATGTATTGACAAACAACATTCACTGACTCACTCACTCACTCATTCGGGGTAAATTTTCCCAATTTTTCCAATGAACCTGTGGGGGGAAACCGAAGGACCCAGAGGAAACCCACACAGACACAGGGAGAATATGCAAACTCCACACAGAAAGGTTCCCTGTTGCAATTGAACCAGGGTCCTTCGTGCTGTGAGGCTGCAGCACTAACCACTGCGCCACCGCGCCACCATGCTGCCCTCCTTCTAAATCTAATTAGGTTTATGTAAGCATAAAATGAAAGCATGAAAAATAGGTTGGTGTCTGTGTTCAAATGCCTTCCAAATATTATTGAACTCTAACTGATTATTGGGTATTGGGTGTTATTGGAAATTTCTTGATAATATTAGGTAAGACTTTGATTGTGTGTAGCAAGCCAGACTTCATTGTCAACCAAATCCAGTCCATCCATCTATCCATCCATCTTCAACCGTTCATTCGTGGTCGAGTCACGGGGGCAGCAGCCGGAGCAGGGAGGCTGAGACTTCCCTCTCCCCAGCCACATGGTCCAGCTCTTCTGGGGGGACCCCAAGGCATTCCCAGGCCAGGCTAGAGACATAGTCTCTCCAGCCTGTCCTGGGTCTTCCCCGTGGTCTCCTCCCGGATTGACATGCCTGGACTACCGCCCCCGGGAGTCCAGGAGGCATCCTTACCAGATGCCCGAGCCACCTCATCTGACTCTTCTCTATGCGGAGGAGCAGCGGCTCTACATCGAGTTACTCCCGGATGGCCGAACTTCTCACCCTATCTCCAAGGGAGAGTCCAGCCACCCTGCAGAGAAAACTTATTTCGGCCGTTTGTATTCGCGATCTCGTTCTTTCGGTTACTATCCACAGCTCGTGACCATAGCTGAGGGTAGGAACGTAGATTGACTGGTAAATTGAGAGCATCGCCTTGCGGCTCAGCTCCTTCTTCAGCATGACAGAACGGTACAGAGTCTGCATCACTGCAGATGCTGCAGCGATCTGCCTGTCGATCTCCCGCTCCATCCTTCTCCCACTTGTGAACAAGACCCCGAGATGCTTGAACTCCTCCACTTGTGGCAGGACCTCTTCCCCGACCCAGAGTGGGAACACCACCCATTTCAGGTTGAGCACCATGGTCTCGGATTTGGAGGTTCTGATCCTCATCCTGGCCGCTTCAAATTTGACTGCGAACCACTCCAGCGAGAGCTGGAGATCATGGCCTGATGGAGCCAACAGGACCACATGTACCTCCTGAATCCAAGATTCAACGACCCTCCTCTCCGGCACCGCTGAATAGACTTTGCCAGGGAGGCTGAGGAGTGTGATCCCCCTATAGTTGGAGCACATCTTCCAATCCCCCTTATTAAAAAGGGAAATCACCACCCCGGTCTGCCAGTCCAGCGGCACTGTCCCCGACGACCACGCAATGCTGCAGAGGCGTGTCAGCCAGGACAACCCTACAGCATCCAGAGCCTTGAGGGACCCAGGGCGGACCTCCTCCACTCCCCGGGGCCCCGCTACTGAAGAGATTTTTGACTACTTTAGCAACTTCAGCCCCCAGGGTCTCCCGGCTCTGCTTCCTCATTGGAAGGCGTTTCGACGGGATTGAGGAGGCCTGAGAAGTATTCCTGCCACTGATTTACGACGTCCTGCATTGAAGTCAGCAACGCGCGGCTCCCACTGTACACAGTGTTGACGGAACACTGCTTCCCCCCCGAGACGTGAAATGGTGGACCAGAATCTCCTCGAAGCCCACCGGACGTCATCCTCCGTGGCCTCTCCAAACTCCTCCCACACCGGAGTTTTTGCTTCGGTGACCGCCGTAGCCGCATGCCACTTGGAGCCCAGGGGAAGGGGGTCCCATGTCGTCCTTTCAGGCTGTGCCCGGCCGAGCCTCATGGGTGCAAGCCCAGCCACCAGGTGCTCGCCATTGAGCCCCGCTCCCGGGCCTGGCTCCAGGGGGGGCCCCTGTGATCCGCGTCCCGGCTGGGGAAAACCAGGTTCCAAGTTCATCATGGGGGCCTTTTTTAGCTACGCTTTGTCTGGCCCCTCACCTGGGACCTGTTTGCCTCTGGTGACCCTTCTGGGGGGGCATGGAGCTCCCGACAACATAGCTCCCAGGATCATAGGGACACGCAAAGCCCTCCACCACAATAAGCTGGCAGCTCAAGGAGGCAGCTCAAGGAGGGGTCCAGACCAACTGTTCAGCTACATTTTGGATGATGGATGATGTGTGTGTATGTGTGTGGGCTTTTCTCAAGTCCATCTTTAAAACATCAACGTGTGTTGACTGGAAAGCAAAGATGCAAGATTTTGAGCCCTTATTGCTCCTGTTGTGTCCCTGACCTCTTGCCTCCTTGTCTGGGTTCTGGAAAATAATCTTTGCACCATTTTGAAGGAATTATCATGTTTTAAAATCCACCCAGAAGAAAGAGGAAACGAAAAAGAAGGCATGGAATCATAACTCTTAGATTTAAATACATCCCCTAAATTTTCAACAAATGGTCATAAATTCACAGGACTGTCCCTTTTGCCAAAAAAAACTACGTAAAACACATGTAGAAGCCCAATTCAGATTATAAAGATGCTAACAAGCACTACAACGAAAATCAGGCAAGCTATCAGCAAGCTAACAACCTCACAAACAATAGACAATTGCCAATTACCTAATCTAGCTACGTAGCCAATCTACGATTAAACAATCCTACCTCAGTAATCCCCCCAGCTACCATGCTTCCTGCTCAACCACAACCGTTCACTATTCAGATGCCAGAGACATGTTGCTGATCAAGTTTCAGGCTATTCAAGCAATGACAGACATTTCAACAAAACCACAGCAGCCCACCTCTTCAGGCCTCACCTGAGCCTTCCAACATTGCTGCTCTACATCTGCTGCCATCTCATCATACCTAGCTTTCTTACTCTCACAAGCCTCCTCATCTTGATCCTCCCAGGGGACCATAAGTTCAACAAAACAGACTATCCTCTCTACTCCAGACCACAGAAACATATCCAGCCTTAGTCAGGTGCTAACTTTATATGCTTGGATAGCCAGCTGCTAATTCAGGTCAACCAGTAACTCCCGAGCCCCACCGATACTTAGCTGCTCTGAATCGAGACAGAACCCAAACGGTCGAACCTTTTCGTTCTCTCTAAGGGAAAATTTAATCTGCCTAGCCTCCTTACTAGTAATTACAGAATTTATCTCTTGATGTTTTTCTCAACTGCTGCTGCCAAACATTTCAACACCTGGTTATGATACCAAGTGTAGGAGACTAACCTTTCACCCTGACAATATATGCCCAAGTGTACATACGCCAGAACACAATATGCAAGCAGCATCCTCACCCAACCACTGATTTAGGTTCAGGGGAGATGGTAGCACAACATAAGTAGCCCCTATGATAAACCTAATTCTAATTGCCTCCATACTCCATAACTCTCTCAACGTCAACTTTATCTTCTCTACATTTTCCAAGTTCACCCACTGTCCTTCCTTTGCTTGCGACACTGCCTTAATGCATGTTACTGCCTCCTCTTGCCTATGTTCTTCTTCAACTACCATCCTCCTTTTTTTGACTGATGCTTTGTTCCACACCGGTTTTCATACACTCAACCCTAAGCCTCCATGCCCATGCAGCACCTGGCCTATAATATCCCTATGTCCAAGGGTTGCCTGTGCTCGCTGCACTGCTTCTTTTGGGTTCCACTCCCTCCCTTTTAACTATGGGAACTAACTATGGGATCCAACTAGACCCTTTGACTGAGTGAGTCATTTCCAATCTCACCTTTGTAAACTTGAACTCCTCTGTCAGGCTAGAAAGTGGCAACTCCAAAATATCCCTTTCCCATACAATGTTGTGCTGCTTAGGCAGTGTGGGACTCCAAGCCATTTCCTAATACATGAGTTAATCATCCTTTCAGATTTTCTGCCTCTGAAAATTAACCTCATTCACTGTCAACAGCTACATCAACCAAGGAAGCAACCCAAAACTGTAAACACCACAACTTTAGCTTTCCTGGGAGCCCTGACCTATCTATGCATGAAATGCCTTAAATAATTTCCTGCCTCAACTCCTCAAATTGTCCCTTATCACTAAGACTTGTATCAAACCGCTTTCCCAGACTCTTCACTGGTTTCTCTAGCTCCATAGGCACCACCACACCACTTATAACAAACCTCTTATCTAGTACCTTCCCTTTAATGATTGAAATACTCCTGCACTTATGTGGCTTAACTTTCATCCTAGCCCACTGCTGATTTACCTTGTCTGACTAGTACATGCTGGAATTGACATCATAATCTTCATATCATGCTGTTATGATTGCATTGCTAATGCATAGGGAGATGCTATGTAATGCAGACATTGAGATCCTAGCTATATCCATGCGCCCCTTCTATCTCCTCAGAGAATTCCCACAACTGTTGCTCATCTTCGCATACATCCACCCCAGAGCAAAAGCATCCTCAGCCTCTGAATGTGCTTGACAATACATTTGATAAACTTGAGCAGATACCCAGATGCCCCAAAATTCATTGTGAGTGATTTCAATCACTTCTCATTAGACAAAGCTCTGAAGGGATTCCATCAGTATGTCAATTGTAACACCCACTTGTGGATAACTCTTGACAAATGTTATGGATCCATCCCTGATGCCTGCAAAGCTGTCCCCCTCCCATTTCTTGGCTCTGCTGATCATCGCTCTATAATGTGTGGTCCTGCCAACTCACTAGTGGTCAGACAAGCAGACAAAGTGCCCAAAAAAAAAATCAAACAATGGATGCAAGACAGCATTGACAGGCATCAGGGTTGCTTTAGGCTGTTTAGGTTATCCCACAGCCTGGGATAACCTTATAGCCTTGTCCAGTAATATCAATGAGTACGTGGAGACTATCTCAACCTACATTTTCCTTTGTGTAGACAGCTTCATCCTTGTCAAGAAGGTCACTATGTTTGCAATCAACAAACTTTGGGTGACCAAAGAGCAGATAGAGATTCTAAATTGAAAAATAGAAAAAAAAATCTTCTTTGCCGGCTCAGAGGCTGTGAAAAAGGAGGTTAGCAAAAATGATAGTTTTTGGAGGCTTCTTCAAGAAATTTGTTGAAGAACAAAGAATGGTCAGAACACTTTGGTTTTCCAGAAGGGGGGAGTCATTTGACGTGAACAATTCCATCCTGAACATGTTCTTCTCCTCCTTCATTGAGACCTTCTCCTTCAACTTCTGGTTCTACTCATTCACCCAATAGCATAGGTGTCAACCTCTGTCCCGCAGGCCAAATTTGTCCCACAGTGTAATTATATTTGGCCCGCAAGGCAATATCAAATATCTGCTAGAGCTGGCTCGTCGGTATTATACAGCGCATGTACCGTTAATGCTACAAATCCCAGAATGCTTGGTACAGGTCCCATAACATCCTCTCTTCTGTTGACAGTGGTCATAGCGACGTCATGCGACTACTGGCACTGTGCTACCCACCCCAAAAATGGTGAAAAGAAGGGCATAAAACAGGAACTTTCAGTACAGGTGGGAGGCAGAGTATCTATTTATGTATGTAAAAGAGAGACCTGTTTGTCTTTTATGTGGAACCAAATAAGATAATAAGATTGAAGAGCCTAAGGTCTGAATCACTGCTAGTTCAAGTTTTTTCTGGAGGAGTGTGGTTCGGAATCCACAGATGTGCCGTGTCACACAGAGGTGAGATGGTTGAGTCAAGGAAAAGCACTGAATAGATGTTTCGAGCTATGTGAGGAAATATTTCTGTTTCTGGAAAGAAAAATAAAAGACACAGCAGTGCTCCAAGAGCAGAAGTTTTTGTATAAGCTGGCATTTATGTGTGACATCACAGGGAATGTCATTGTGCTGAACTTGCAGCTTCAGGGGCAGGAGCATATCATCACAGACAGTGATGATATGCTGTAGACAGTACGCTGCAGTGAGGACTTTTAAAACTAAATTGTGCCTGTGGGAGAATCAGAAGCTGCAAGGAAACCTGGGCCATCTTCCCTGCTGCCAAACAATTAAAATGCAGATCTCTATCGTCATGTTCCCATGTACACAGTTTGCTGAAAAACTCGTTGAGTTTACCTGGCGATTTGCCGGAAATGTAGAAATGTAGGTTTGAACTGCCCAGTAATCGGTTTGCAGTTGATGTGGAAAACGCACCTACCAACCTCCAAATGGAGCTGATTGAACTCAAGTGTAGTGACACGCTGAAGTCAAAGTATGATTCACAGTTTCTATATTTCATCACTAACACAGTGTCTCAGCTCCGCACCCAAGCTGCTCAGTTGCTCTCTATGTTCAGCAGCACTTATCTGTCTGAGAAACTGTTCTCCTCCATGAAGATGACCAAAACATCTCACAGGAGTCATCTGACAGATGAAAACCTTTGCTCAATCCTGAGGATTTCCTCAGCTCAGAACCTGAGCCCAGATATTGATGAATTAGCATCCAAGAAGAGATGCCAGGTATCTGGCTTGAACACAGAGTAGATCAGTGTGTAGCAAGCTGAGTTAAGGGTGAATAATGAGCTGCGGGTAGTGACCAGAGGACAAGCTCATGGATACAAGCCGCTGAGTTTTCTCCGCGGAGTGTCCGGACTCTCCCTTACAGATAGGGTGTGGAGTTTGAGAGACAATGTGTCTCAGTAGCCCTGGGAACACCTTGGGATTCTCCCGGTAGAGCTGGACCAAGTGGTAGATAGATGTAATTAGCCAATATGTCTAGCTGTGCGCTTAGACTGATTGAATTGTATTACAAGTTTTAATGGTACTTCCCATACGTTAAAAACAAGTTGATTCTTGTTGTTATTTTCTCTTAGTGAGAGGCGCTGAAAGGCAAACATATAGCTGCTTTATCGATAAGCAATGCTCTTGTCACTGTGGAACGACTTGGCATATGTTCAGGACATGTTCTTGATAAAATCAAACTTCACCTACAATATCACAGTTATTTAAAATCTTTAAACCTTGTTTAACATCCCCTGCATTCTGTAGCTACAGCTTGATGCAGTTAGTCGTTAATTATTTAGGGCATATCCAAAGACACAGATGAATTATTGGAGATCATTCTAAATGAGCTGCAGGTTTAAAAAGGAGTCGAGAGCAAACAGGGAAATTACAGACAATAGTAAAGCAGGATGGAGGGGGAATGAAGTGTGAACTCAGAAAATCATTTCCAGGTTCTGTAAGGGATGAGACAGAATTGAGAGGAAGATTTAAAAGGTGGCTGATCATGCAAAAGAGAAACCCTGGATTTTTTGCTATCACTGTCAATTGAATCAGAAAAGCAGCCCTTCGTACATTCATAGTTTGATTCAGTTGAAGTAATAAGTCCCCTGTGCAGAAATAATGGAAATCAAGGTTGTTGTTTTTTTTCCATCTACAATCTTCTATCCTTCCTTTTCCTTCTCTTTGATCCTGATTTTGACATAGAGATTTTGAGTAATGGGGGTGGCCCTGGAAAAAGAATGAAGAGCTGCTGAGCATGCATCATTAAACCAACTAGAAAAGTAGCAATATAAATGCATATGAATACTTATGGTAGAAGGATAACTACAATGCAGGAATTTGTTGCATTCAATATATGTAGTTTCAGTCATGCAATGCAGCAGGGAACTGTAATCTTAATAGGAAAATACCTTATTGTGATTGTGAATATTGTCAGATTTTGACATTTCAGCTACCATTAAAGCATCGCACTTTAAATGTATTTATGTTCCGTGTGAATGTGAATTTGTGTGTGCATCCGAGTTATCAAGGACATGAATGTTAAGATGTTGTGCGAGTGTTAATTTTTTCCGGTTTAAAGAAATTATCCTCCATGTCTGCAAGCCTGGATTCCTTTTCTTGGGTCCAGGGATACAAGAAAGATATTAGGGCAGCACTGGATTGATTAACTTTGTGCTAAGTTTGGCAACAAGAACATGGATTACCTTTCAGTGACAGCGGCAGCACGCAGTGTAAGGGCACAGTTGTCGCAAAGCGTGTTTCAATCAAACTAATCACTCAATCTGTGGACAATACAACTGAAGATGGAAGATAAAACCATCAATGATTGCAGTTCACTGCTTGAATCATTTGACCAAGTAACAGAACATTCTTATAGCAGTTTTAATGTTGAAAAAACATAAAAAAGGACATATCAGCCAGAGAATATATAAGGAATTAAGCTTGGAAGATGAACATGCCCAGCTCCAAAACTCTCCACTGGAGGATGAAGTTAGGAGGCTTAAGAATGCATCTTCAAGTCAAGCTCCATCTCATCAATTCATACTGGCTGTAGTATTGAAGAGACAATACAGAGTGAATTTATGTCTGTTGTGAGATAAGAGGAAAGGGACAGAAAGATAAACTCTCATATCTAGCCCAATGGATCAGCTTAACCTAAGGCCTCAGTAGAGGAAACAGTGAGGCAGAGGTCATTTGAAGCAGTGATTAAGTCAATTAATCCAGGTGTGAGTATCCGGTACATAAGTGAGATAAAAAAGTGGGGGAACATCTCAAAAAGGCCATCCCTGCAGATCAGTATCAAAGACTTGTAAACATAAGACTAGATAATTGTCCCCCCAAAACCTTATGAGAGCCAGTCAGATATTTGATGGAAAGCTAAGTGATGAATTAGAAAGACAGTCCAAACAGAGAAAGAACCAGGTCAACTTGAGTGAAGTTGTGGTCGAGGCTGGAGTGGGCATTTTTGAGTCTTTAACCAAAGCTTCAAAATCAAAAAGCTATAAAGCAGTTGTTGTTGTTTTTTAATTAAAGTAAATTCTTACTCACAGTCAAGTAAGGATGAAGCAGGTAGCATGTGACCAGTGTGAAAAGTTTTGCTCCAACAGGACCCCCCAAGTAGAATTACTGGTGACATTGCTTGTCTGCACCCATCGTTGGTTATAAGCCTATTAGTAATACTGTTGGCAACAAGAATTTTTGAAAGACAAAGTGAAGACCCTGGCAAACATTGTATCCAAAAATGGTGATTATATGGATCCTGCTGAGAGAGTACTAGTACAGGTACTTAAGGACTGCAAAACTAAGATGGTGGGAGACCTGCACACATCAACAAGACCCCTTTGATATGTGTCAATTTTTGCACTTAGTGATGGAAGTGAATGCTTACCTTAGCGTTGATGATCCCACTTCTGACACCAAATTGTTAAGGACAATCTTGAGGCGAGGTAGTTGTGGTGACCCCCGGGAACCTCGGTTGGTCCTCCTCGTCCTCTAAGTCCAAGGCCAGGGTCCGGATCTCCTAGCAGATGGTGGATGAGCCCCATTGTATCAGAGGTTAGTTCATAGCTACGGGGAGCGGAGAGAAACAGAGACAGAGACTGTGTCTGCTTTTCCTCCAGAAGACCTCCTCCTTTATTGGTTATAGTGAGTCGTTTTTTATACAAAAGTTAAACAATACAGCATTGACAAGTATGATGTAGCCCATAAAACAGGTGTGGACACAGATAAAAATCGGGGTGGGAGACAGTGGCTACCTTCAAGGCCGTTACATGACCCTGAGAACATCACTGGGCTTGTGTCTCACGGGAAAGAAACGAAAAAGTATAGGGGAGTATGTATCAAAGAGAAGTGGAAAAGTACAGGGAATCTCAGAAAATAGAATGGTAACTGAAAATTGTCCAACACTTGGGAAGGCTGTGCCAGAGAGTATGAGTATTTTCTGGTTGTCATGGATCTGTAATGGGTGTTATATCAGGACCCAATTGCAGCATGACCACCACAAGATCATTCTTTCAAGGTCCTATTGGTTGATGGTTCAAACTGACAGGAAGAGGCAATTGGTGCTGTCTAAACAGGCAAGGCAGGTGAGTCATGGAGGGACAGGAGCAGAACCATGAGATTAGGCAGAGGAAACGCTGGAAAGTCTTAGATCATAGGAAACAAGGAACTAGGCTGGCAGTAGCAAGAGCGACATGACAGACAGAGATAACTATGACAATCTGGCAAACAGATGGTGGATGGTGTCTGTACCATTCCTTTACTGAGGATCTGTCGACGACACAAAATTTTGGCACTTTGGTGCTGTTCAGTTAGAGGTTTCACCTGTGGTTCACGTTGTGCTGCCTGAACTCGCTAAATAACTTCCTGTATTCACTGGACCTCTTGAAACATGTTATAAGTCTCATGCAATCCCTGATGTTTGTGTTGCTACTAA
The DNA here is from genome assembly GCA_901007705.1 of Fistularia tabacaria. Classification (NCBI taxonomy): domain Eukaryota; kingdom Metazoa; phylum Chordata; class Actinopteri; order Syngnathiformes; family Fistulariidae; genus Fistularia; species Fistularia tabacaria. The sequence continues at coordinate 65,026 of CAAKHD010013951.1, forward strand.
TGGAGAGGGCTTGAGATATGGATGGCAGGCAGGGGAACATAGAGAGAAGCCATGCATGAGGACATAGAGAACGAAGGAGAGGACCCAGGCAGGAGAACATGGAGTAAAACAGTGAACCCAAGCAGGTGAACAAAAAAACCTGTGAAGGAGGAGACAGAGAGAAAATAAGAGAGAAAGCCGAGGCAGGGGAATATGGAGACAATACAGAATCCCAGCCAGAGAACATGAAAAACAGAGAGAACCCAGACAGGAGAGCTTGGAGAGAACCCAGTCAGTGGAAAAAGGTGAGAACGCACAAAGAGAATCCAGACAGGAGAAGAAGGAGAGAAACCAGAAAACCCATGCAGGAAGACATGGATAGAACGCAGGCAGGGAATATGGAAATAGCACAGAGAACCCAGGCAGGAGAACGTGGAGAAAACTTAGGCAGGAGAACAAGGTGAACATGGACAACAACACATAGACAATTGCTCTGGGGGGGATGGCTGCTATGCAGTTTACCAGCGGGACACATCAGTTGTGTACCTCAGCGTCACAGGGTGTTTTGGCCATTTATCAGAAGTCACCCACTGCTGAGGTAGGCCCACCACAGGGTTGATCAAGCCTGGGTTTGTGTCTCGTGTGTAGCTATTCGCCTTAGCTACCAAGGTCACTCCTCTTCAGCCGCAGCCTGTGGCTGATGCTCTCGGCACTTTTGGCCAGTATTCTGATGGCCTGTTGACAACTCAGTCCCCTGATTCCAACCTCCCTAAGGAGCTTTACCATTGTGCTGGCTACAAAGCCCCGCATCCCACTTCCACTTTGATCTGCCAGCCTCTGTCCTATGCCTCAGATGCTAAATTGACATACTGCCGCTTCTTATGTTCAAAGGCTTCCTTGATTGCATCCTCCCATGGCACCATCAGCTCGATGATGTAAGCAAGCTGGTGGGATTTAGACCAAAGGACGAGGTCTGGTCACAGTGTGGTTATTGCGATCTCATAGAGTGAAGATGAGCATCTGGTCCAAGTCAGCTTTCATCTGCCAGACCTTGACTGTATTCAGAGGGCCCAGATCCAGGGTTAAGGGGCTAGTCCTCTTATTTTGCCGCCCCTGGACAAATGATCATTGGTGCTGGCACACATTCTGGTTGATGAGTGGTTGGATGTTGCTGGGTACCCTCTTGCGTTCCAGTTAGTCAGCTCGGCACTGGAGCATTTGGTTGGGTCTTCATGGGTACCTGCCTTGAGTGAAGCTGGTCCTGCAGCCAACTAAGATGTGCTTTAGCGGGGCAAGATCGGTCCTGTGATGTATTAGACTTTGGGTTTGTATTATGTGACTCTGGTTGTGTCATAGTCATTGGTGTATCAAGGTATGCTGGGATATGTATTGGGAGTTCTGGTTTGCATGAGTTGAGTAAAGTTTCCAAGTGTAGTGAGAGTGGCCCTGTCCTGTGAGTAATTAGGGAGATACACCTCAGAAAAGTTGGTGACGAGGATTAAACAATGCTAAGTTGGATATTTTGGCTATGTTGATAGGGAGTATCGGGGAGTTTGTCTTGAAGACTGAGTCATGGTCAGCATATGTTGAGGGGGTGAAGCACTTCTTCTGCGCAAACGACATTGATGAAGAGAAGCGAGTGGCTACGTTGCCAACCGTCATGGGAGAAACTACTTACGGACTATTAAGAAATCTGGTAAAACCGGACAAACCAAGAGATGAGTCTCACGACGATAATGTGAATGTACTGACTTCTAATTTTAACCAAAGCCGCTCTTAATTGCAGAAAGGCTCTGTTTCAACCGGTGCAACCAGAAGACTGATCAGACTGTGACGAGCTATTCAGCTGAGCTAAAGCAGTGTGCGGTTTGGGGCAACGCTGGATGACACACTTTGGGATCAGTTCGTGGGTGGGATTTGCAATGAAGCGGGGGTTGTTGTCTGAGGCCCCCTTACTTTTCACGGGCGCTCCAGATCGCGCAGAATATGGCGACTGCAGAGAGGGACGCGCAGTAGCTTTGGAGGCAGGATTCCTGTCCAGACTGGGTGCATACGCTAGAAGCGCGGCTCTCCAACTCAGCGGGGAGGAAGTGTTACATATGCACATATGCAATGGTAAAACCACAGCGCAGATGTTTGCCACTTTAAAGTCTTAAAATGTCACAGTTGAGGAAATACGGGACATATCAAAAGAGCATGCAAAGGAAAAATTACTGCTGCTGCAACTCACATAAAACGTTATAGACAGTCTGAAAAGAACACAAAATATGTGGAGGCAGAAGAGACTAAGCTGCCAATCTTTACACTAACAAGCATCCAACAGTGTAAACAAGCTTTTCGAACAAACTTTATGTTGGATGACAAAGAAATTGAGATGGAGATTGACACTGGAGCTGCTGTGAGTATCGTTTCAGAGAAACTGTTTCAGGCAAGGTTCCCAGAACAACCATGAGCCACTGCTAGCATCAAGCTAAAGACTTCCACAGGAGCAGTGATGCCTGTGTTAGGGCAGTTTGAAGCTGTTGTGGGCTACAAACATCAAAGAGAACAGCTACCTCTGATTGTGATTGAAGGTGCCGGCCAGCATTGTGTGGCAGGAACTGTTGAAAGTTAACAGTGGATTGGAAAGAAATAAAACATGTTGGTGAAATGCAGCCAAGATCAGTCAAAGATGTGCTGGAAATGCAGTCTGAAGTGTTTAAAGATGAACTGGGCACATTAAAGGGCATTACAGCAAAAATTCTTGTACAATAGACTGTCTTTTTGTGTTAGCTCAGCACCTTCCATTTTCCAAAGGATTATGGAAAATCTAATGTTGTTGTCTATCTGGATGATTTGTTAGTTACAGGAAAAACTGAACAAGATTATCTGGAAAAGCTGCAAAAGGTGCTACAGAGACTCCAGGAGAGCCACTTGAGAGTCAGGAAACCAAATGTGAGTTTAGCAAAAAGCAGATTGAATACTTGGGACATCAACAACTAGGGTATTTATCCATCTTCAGACCAGATGAAAGCAATCAAGGATGCACCAGCACCATCCTTCGTGAAAGAACTGAGAGCATCTTGGGGGCTAGTGAATTACTATGGCCAATTTCTGCCTAACCAAAGCACTCTACAAGCTCCACTCTTGTTAAAAGATAATGTGGTATGGGTGTGGAAGAAACCAGAGCAGAAGGCTTTTGATGAGTGCAAGAAGTTGCTAAGAAGAGACACGATTCTTGTGCACTATGATTCTAACCTACCTCTCACTCTGGCTTGTGACTCCTCATCTTATGGTATCGGAGCTGTCATTCAGTATGAGATACCAACAGGAGAAACCCGTCCCATTGCTTACGTGTCATGGACGCTGGCCCTTTTTGAGAAAAAATATTCACAGATTGAAAAAGAAGGACTGGCATTGATTTTTGGAGTAAAAAAGTCCCATCCATACTTATGGGGAAGGATATTCAAGCTTGTTACTGATCATAAGCCTTTGCTGACTCTTTCTGGAGAACACAAAAGCCTGCCCACCATGGCTGCTGCCTGGATTCAAAAATAGGCAATCATCCTATCTACTTATGACTATTGCATTGAATACTTTGCTTCAGAAAATCGCAGAAAATTAACGTCCTACTAACTAAACATTTAATGCAGGCACCATTGGATGCTGTTCAACTTGCACGTGCCATACGCACAGATATTGTGCAATCCAAGGTTCTGAAATACATTGTGAATGGTTGGCCTCAAGATGTGGGAAGTTGTACTATCATGATACTGACAGGAAGAGAAATGGAGAAGGAGTTATCTTAAGGGAGGAGTTTGTTAGGAATGTTCTAGAGGTGAAAAGAATGTCAGATACACTTACTGGTCTGAAACTGGAAATTGAAGGTGTAATGCTCAATGTTGTTAGTGGCTATGCCACACAGTGGCTATGCCCCTCCTCTAACTCACGGGGAAAGTTCTGGAATGAGTTAGATGAAGTGATGCAGTATATTCCCAGATGAGAGAGTGCTGATTGGTGCAATCTTCAATGGGCATGTTGAATGTAGTCAGTACAGGTGATGATTAAGTGATCAGCAGGTTTGGTATCCAGGATAGGAACGCAGAGGGACAGATGGTGGTAGACTTTGCAAAAAGGATGGAAATGGCTGTAGTGAATACCTTTTTATTCAGAAAAGACAGGAACATAGGGTTACTTATAAGAGTATAAGTAATAGCATAAGAGGTAGGAGCATGCAGGTAGACTACATCTTGTATAGACAAGGTAATCTAAAAGAGATCAGTGACTGCAAAGTAGTGGTAGGTGAGAGTGTAGTCAGACAGCATAGGATGGTAGTCTGTAGAATGACTATGGTGTCAAGGAAGATCAGGAGGACAATGGCAGAGAAGAGGACAAAGTGGTGGAAGATGAGAAGGCAGGAGTGTCATATGGTTTTCAGGGAGGAGTCGGTCAGGGAGATCTCCCAGATGACTAGACAACTACAGCTAATGTAATCAGGGAGACAGGTAGGAAAGTACTTGGTGTGTCGTCTGGACGGACAATAGATAAAGAGACTTGGTTTTGGAATGAAGAAGTGCAGGAGTATATACAGACAAAACGGTTAGCAAAGAAGAAGTGGGACACTGAGGGGAGTGAAGAGAACAGACAGGAGTACAGGAAGATGTGGCGTGAGGTAAAGATAGAGGTAGCAAAGGCAAAACAAAGGGCGTACGATGACTTGCATGCTTGGTTGGACAGTAAGGAAGGAGAGAATGATTGATACAGGTTGGCAAAACAGAGAGATAGAGATGGAAAGGATGTACAGCAGATTCGGGTGGTTAAGGATAGAGAGGGAAATGTATTGACAAATGCTAGAAGAGTAATGGGAAGATGAGGACAGTACTTTGAAGAGATGATGAATGAGGAAAATGAAAGAGGGATTGGTAGATGAGGTGACTATTGTAGACCACAAAAATGGCAGAGATTAGTAAAAGTGAAGTGAGGAAGGCATTGAAAAGGATGAAGCGTTGAAAGGCAGTTGGTCCAGATGATATACCTGTTGAGGTATGGAAGTGTCTAGAAGAGGCAGCGTTAGTTTTCTGGCAAGATTATTCAACAGGATCTTGGAGAGTTAGAAGACGCCTGAGGAATGGAAAAGTGTGATGGTGCCCATTTTCAAGAACAAGGGGGATGTGCAGAATTGTGGTAACTATCAAGTGATTAAGTTGATGAGCCATACAATGAAATTATGGGAATGATTAGTGGAAACTAAACTGAGAGCAGAAGTAACCATTTGTGAGCAGCAGTTTGACTTCATGTCTAGAAAGAGTACTACAGATGCAGTATCTGCTTTGAGCGGGCTAATAGAGAAGTACAGAGAGGGTCGGAGGGAGCTGCATTGCGCTTTTGTAGACCTAGAAAAAGCATACGGCAGGGTGCCGAGAGAGGAATCCTGGAAGTGTGATGGTGCGAATTTTCAAGAATGGGGGGGTGCAGAATTGCGGTAACTATTGAGGGATAAAGTCGATGAGCCATACAATGAAGTAATGGGGAAAGTAGTGGAAACTAGAGTGAGAGCAGAATTCAGTAT
>CAAKHD010013951.1:70572-81800 GCA_901007705.1 Fistularia tabacaria
TGTGGTGACCCCTGGGAACCTCGGTTGGTCCTCCTCGTCCTCTCAGTCCAAGGCCAGGGTCCGGATCTCCTAGCAGATGGTGGATGAGCCCTATTGTATCAGAGGTAAGTTCGTAGCTACGGGGAGTGGAGAGAAACAGAGACAGAGACTCTGTCTGCTTTTCCTCCAGTAGAACTCCGCCTTATTGGTTATCGTGGGTCTTTTTTATACTAAAGTTAAACAATACAGCTTTGGGAAGTATGGTATAGCCCACAAAACAGGTGTGAACACTGATAAAAATGGGGGTGGGAGACAGTGGCTACCTTCAAGGCCATTACATGACCCTGAGAGCATCACTTGGCTTGTGTCTCACAGGAAAGAAATGAAAAAAACTACAGAAAGGGGAGTATGTATCAAAGAGAAGTGGAAACGTACAGGGAAATAGAAATGGAATGGTGACAGAAAATTGTCTAACAATCAGACATCCAACTGTCCCACTAAACGGTTGAACATAGAATAGAATCGGACATTAACATGGCTATTGAATCACAGTTGCACTCTGACCTTCAAGCCTTTGAATATTTTAGTGTCACATTAGATTAAATGTTTATAGTTATATTTTTGTTTGTAGACATGACCTGAACATTGAACTAATAGTTTGTTTGTGAGACAGTGCACACAGTGTTCATTGTTGAAAAGACTGGCCTGTGGTTTTAGTTCTGTGGGCATTAGTTTTAGTCATTATTACTGTAAATGTGTGACATTTACAGTAAATCTGGCAGAGTCGAGGTCTCTGTGTGCAAGAGAGAGCAAGAGAGTGAGGGGAAGGGATTGGGGCAGTTCATGAGTTCCCATATGTATGACGTGGCTCTTTGTGGTAAGACAGTAAAAACTGTGTCCCTTAGCCTCTGACAGGTTGGCCATCCCTGATCTAGAAGGAAAGAAGGATAATGTAAACTTTTTTTTTCCTTAGCAGCAGCAGTGAAGAGGAGGATGATGATGCCTATCTGATCCCGAATCCAGAAGTCTTGGTCCAGCACGTTCTCTCATTGAGAGGTTGACCTCGATAGGTTCTTTTTTTTGTACTTCTATATTCTTGTTTTAAGACTAAAATTCTGTGTACTTTTGAGTATATTTTGTCATTTTACATTAATGATGAAGTGTTTTCAGGCCTTTGATTTGGACATTTTCTTTCCTGTAAATTTTTCTCATTGAAACCTTTAAGAAATGTAACTGAGAAACACTATTCATTTTCCTCGAGCGTGCTTCAATCACAAAGTTAGCTTTAGGAAATGTTTTCTTCTTTTTTTCATTACTACTCCTTTCAGGGGTCGCCACAGCGAAACATCTTCCTCCATCCAAACCTATTCCGCATCCTCCTATTTGAGGTCTTGTCTGTTTATTTCATCACTGTTTTAGCATGGTTTTCAAATTTGTGTTAGGACACCTTTGTCATTTCGTGGGTGGGCTATTTTCTACTGCATGCATTACTGTCAGTACATGGAGGGAAGACGATGCAGAGATTGGTGACTGAAGGACGTGACCTCAGTTGTGCAGGAAAAACACTTTATTCATGCAAGACAAGTTATCGAGGGAGAGGGGTTAAAGTGTGACACTGCTGTCATTGCTAAAATGATTCATCATTGCTGGGTTTTGGGGGATTAGACAGTTAAAAAGATGAATTAAGGCCAACTGAGTTTGCAGGGTTTCTTTGAAATGGCGTTCATGGACGAGTGAGGGGTGTTATGCAAAAGGAAGCCATATACTTGTACAAAAGCTTAATAAAATAAGACTTAGCTCAAATGTAAGCGATTTTCTGCAGAGACATCATACATGTAGGTTCCTCTTGTGGGATTGAGTGGTATTCGTACTTCTGCTCTATACAGAGGAATTTTCCATGAAATTATCATCAGTTACTCCTCATATTAGTGCAGGATGGTTCTTAAACATCTTTGTGTATGCTGTATGGCCTGGAACCTAATTTTTCCACAACCTGGATCATCTTTGATTATTTGGCTGGTTTGATGTTGAAATGAGTTGTCGGTTCTGGATTGAGAGGCAAATGCTGTGATGAAATAGGGGGTATTCCTTTGCTGTCTGAGTTTTTGTGGGAGAGAATCTACCAACTCTTGAGCAGCACTCTCATACTTTTTTTTTTTTCTCTTTTACCGCAGATGTCAAGGATTTTTTTAAGTCCTGCAAATAGCTATCTTGTGCCTGTTTTCTCCTGTCACTAGATTTGCGGATCTGCACAGCTCTCCGCAGATCAGCAGTCCTCAACATTTGCTTTCAGATGTTCCTTCTCACTGTCAACTATTTCCTCTACTTGAGAAATTTCATCTTGCATATTCCTTGCTGCTTAAGATTATGATTCAATTTGTATTGCAAGACTAGAGTGGGATCCTCCCATAAAATATTGGTTTTTGCTTTGTAGATTGGCAGTCCATTTTAGGATCATCTGCAGCCAGGTGATCTTCCACAATATTTTTGATTTACAGCAAGATTAATGACAGTCATTGTGGTTGAATTGACGAGATAGTTTTTGGAAAATAGTGGTATGAAGAGGTATTAAGTTGCATTTTAATGACTATTATGACAATAAATATGTTTTCCAAATATCTGCATGGTGAATATACTTGACCATGGTGTGGTTCTGGATCTGGACTAAGCTATGGTCCAAGATTGGAAACACTAACACAGGAGAACCTGGCTCTAATTTCCCCTGGAAATTCACCGACTTTCCTATTTCCTTTTAGATTCTCAATTTTGATCTCATTTCCTGCTATATCCACAAGAATATGTACACAATTCTCACATTAACATTCTTTATGGAATTTCAGAGGCTCTTTTGCTCTGTTTTTTTTTTGTTTGTTTGTTTCTGGAATAAATAAACAATATATGGACAAGAAAAAGATCTATATTCTATTAAGACACCTTGGCAAAAAAAAGCAAAAAACAAAAACAAAACCAAAAACATTCAGACCTGATATATTTGCTTGATAATAGAAAATGACTGGTACTACTATATTTAGTAGTGGTGCGGGTCCCAAAAAATGGTACTAAAATATGGTTGAGCAATATTTACAATAGCTGTGTACTTTGTTTAAAATGAATGCAAAACACATATTCTGTACCTATGTATGTGTCATTCAGCCAGTAAAATAGTCTTGTGCTAAGTAATGGGACTAATAAGACTAGAAGTCTGGGAGTCATCACCTGAGTACAATCAAACCCGTTCCACAAAAGCTCCTATTAAAAGATATAGAAAAATCATAAATGGAATTTAGCATTTAAAACAAAACGTAAAAAAAAACCCAGATATATTTATGTCACAATAACAAAAAAGGGAAAATATATCCACATACTGTAAGTGTGAAGTGTAAACTTGAGCCTAGAAACCAACAGTTTCTACAACAGCAGTGGAGGCTAATTAAAAAATCTCTAGGATAATGCAGTGATAATACATCTTCATCTCCAGGTTTCCCACATCCTCCTCTTCTTATTATTCCTCATCCTCACAAATGATCTGAACAGGTCAAGCCAGAGGCCTGCTGATAAGTAAGAAGTAGGGTCATTAGGGCCAGGTGGTGCTGCGGGGTTACCCACTGAGAAACATATGTTTGCCATTAACACACACAGACAAAACTATAGATAAGCATCCTCAGGTCATTAATCTTTGTTTTTTCAGTAAATTATTTTCTGCAATTCTTATCATAGGTATTTTATGCTTTTTGCTGTTTTTAGCTTTGTGGGGACCCTATGCACGACAATGTATCAGAGGGAGTAGAATGTGAAAAACCTCTGAACAAATTGTTGTTTTTTAAATTAAAATCAAACTTTTCCAGAAGATCCCAGTGCTTGTGATCTTGAAAATGCGGTGCAGATGGTTGCTTTCCAGGCGTGCCAGGCTGTATGGTGCACACAGGAGTTGTGACCCAGTTGATCCATGAGGCAAGGGAGAGGCATGGAGACCTGTCAATTTTGTGGTTGGACCTTGCCAATGCCGAGGGATCCATTCCACACAAGATGGTCTGAACAACCTGAACATGGGATACCATGTTCCAGAGAAGGTCCATCAGCTTATCAAGGACTACTATGGTAGCTTCGGTGTAAGATTTACATCTAAGAACATAATATCTGCATGGCATCAGCTGGATCATCACTGGTTACACTATATCAGTGGCGCTGTTTGCGCTAGCAATGAACTTGCTTGTCAAGCCAGCAGAAGTGGAATGGTCCCCTGCTCAAGTCTGGCATGCGTCTACCCCAAGTTTGAGCCTTCATGGATGATCTGACGGTTACATCAGTATCAGTAGTGGGATGCTGTTCTGTCCTTCAAGGTCCGGAGAGACTCATCTCATGGGGGAGAATGTCCGTCAAGTCTGCTAAATACAGATCCCTTGTCCTGAGGAAGGGGGAGGTGGAGGACGAACATCAATTCCATGTTGATGGAGTTCTCATCCCATCAGTAACAGAGAAGCCTGTGAAAAGCCTGGGAAAGATCTTCGATGGATCGAGACACAGCATCGATCAGGGCAACTCAGGAAGATTTGAGGAGCTGGCTGTCCACGGTGGATAAGTCAGCACTTCCAGGTAAATTTAGGCATGGACCTACCAGCACAGAATACTGCCAAGACTCCTGTGGCCACTGCTGATTTACGAGGTCCCAATGTCCACAATTGAGGGCTTCGAAGGGAACATCAGCCAGCTCCTGCGCAGGTGGCTCGGCCTACCAAGAAGCCTCAGTAGCGTTGATCTTTATGGCAATGCCAACAAGTTCCAGCTCCCACTCACAGGCCTGATAGAGGAGTTTAAGGTCGCCATACCCTGGAAGGTGCTGCTCTACAGGCACTCTGCGGATGACAGAGTCTCCTCTGCAGGAAACGCAGTGAGAACGGGACGGAAGTGGTGGGCCTGGGAGGCAGAAGTGAGGTTGAGACATGTCATCACTGTAGGCCAGTTGGTTGACTGGGGCTGAAGAGCCAGACAAGAACCCAGTTTGAAAAAGCACAGAGGAAGGAGAGGTGGCAGCTGATCCAGGGAGAGATCCATGCAGAGATGGAGCAGCGTAGCAAGACAGTAGCGATGCGTCAGCAAGCAACATGGACCAACTAGCACCTCGCAGCATCTCGTAAGATCACCTGGTTGGAAATTTTGGAGTCAGAACCATCAAGAGCCAGTCGGTGTGCAACCTTCTTTCTCATCCAACCAACTTGTGCAACTCAGTTCTGTCTAAAATTCCATCATAACCACTTTGTCCAGCAAGAGGTTCATTGGAACACATCTTAAGCTGCTGCCCAAAAGCCCAGGGAGAGATGAGATACACATGACACCACTACCAGGTGCTGAGGATGGTGGCAGAAACCATCTGCACTGGCATTCGGCAGACCAAGTGCCAGCCCCCAGGTGGGGATAGAATCACCTTTGTCAGGGCAGGTGAGCGACCTCCAAAACATCAGAGGACCCCAGTGGGCAGCTAACAATTTAACTTTGGCTTTTTGTTGTGTTGCATTGATGGCATGAATACTGCTGAAACTGTCTCCTTTAGTTTGACTGATTTCTCTAATCTTGACAACTCAGCTTCGAGGTCTGCCATGCTTCCACAATGCTAAGACAATAGTGTGGTCAGAATCCATAAATGTAGTGACATTTTTTTCTTGTGAAGGAGCATAGACATCTCCCAGTCCCACCCCATCCCCATCTCAGTAACAACCTGCAGTCGCTGCCTGACTGTCACTCTGTAGTCATGGCTTTCAGTGTGGCTTTCATACGAGGTTGCTTGCCCTTTCCATGAACGTATATGATAATAGTAAAACATATGTCAGTATGCTACCTAAGCTTTTTCCACTCCAACAAAAAGTGTTTTTTCTCATATCACATCTTTGACTATTATCTTTGACCGGCGCATTGCTCATCACTGCTGTCACAGATCGTATTAATACTATAAAAAAGGAATTCAAATGAATTCATATTTGTTAGAAATAATTTCAAAAAGATAAGGTTAAAATAAGGTTCATTTCTTGGTCCCCGCCATAGATAATGGTGCCAAATGGTTTGTATAAAGCAGGAAATGGTCTGAGTTTGTGGCATCCTGGCAGTCTGATATGGAAATAACGTAATTTTGGACAGTTGTGTTGGATCAGAGAGGTAGATTTAAGAAAGGTTTGAAAAACAGCTTGATCGATTTCTTGTTTTTGTGCTGCAGCATGAAGTGGCAGCATCGTGCTCCAGATGGCTACATTGTTGTTGTGCAAAATTAAAGCTCCCTCTGTCTGAAAGCGGAAAGTAAAGAAAATGTATAAACAAATGAAGACACCTGTTCACACATAGAGCATGATCTGTCAGAGTAACAACACCACAGGGAAGATTTCACGTGTCTAGTGAATTAACTTTAATAAGGCTGAATTTTTTTCACCCAAAAATATTATGATAATCAATTTTAAGATAAAATTTGATGAAAACAAATCACAAAAAGAAAGAGATGCTAGGGAATTGTGCACTATTTTTTTTACTGTATCAAGAATTAATTATATTAGATATACCTAAGCATGCCCTTTGCAAATGCATGATATATGTCAAATGAAATGTCAATAAATTCACAATATTCTTTTAATTTTAACTGGCTTATAAACTAGGTATAAAGCATAAAGTCAATGCATTGGAAGGAGCATATTATAACGTTTCTATTTTGTGGGGGGCAGCAGCTAATATCAAGTGGTAAAGTAATGGATGCAAGGACATCTCGATGAATAAATCTGAAAAAGGAGTACTGCAGTGTTTTATAATGACAAGGAGAGGAGCAACAGCTTTTGATGACAAAACGAGCTAAAAATAATTTCGGTTCCATGTTGACACCCTCCCTGCTTCTGTCTGCTCTCAGTACAGATACCAGTGATCGCACCACACTGCAGATTTGAACTAAAATGTGTCCCTAATGTCAAGTGTCACGCTGATTGACAATCTAGCAGTTCAAGATTGAAATAAATTATTATCATAGGTACCTTTATAGAGGTACTCGTCCTCTTCTACATTGCTCTGTGATTGTCTTTTGTTTTAGTGGTAGAAAGTAGCATGGCTTACATGTATTTTCTTGAGTGCCATTTTTGCTCTGGCTCATGACAAGGTGTTTTTTTGGACAGAACCCAGAGTGTTGTCAGGATTACTGGGGACAAAAACAAGCAAGTTATCTGAGGGTGGTTTGACAAAGACATTGTTTTTGAGAACACTCAGATTTGCCTGCTAAAGAGAGTAAAATAGTTGCGAATGGCCTGTGAAAGATTTCAGAATAGGTGGATTATGCAGATGTGATTTTCATTTCCTTTTTTTTTTCATTTGTAAACTATGTCTCAATATTTCGAGCGGACAGACACGGTGCATGCATCTATGCTGTTTGAACTGGCAAGCGATGTATCCAGGGACTCATATTGCCTATGATGCTCAGGCTTGAATTACCATCGCTGCTCCACACAGGAGATGTGACATGGCAAATTGAAGAGTTCAAATGCGTGGTAACCATTCTGCATCATGAAAAAAGAGGAGACAAGGTTACATTTGTTTATTCTCTTCCTGTCTGAATTTTGTGGTAACAATTTAAATCTACACTTGTCTCTAAGAGGATGTTTTTAATCACAGATTCTTTCCAAGCCCCTTTGGTTTACTCCGAAACCTGGCAGAAGTAAATCCAGCTCAAAATTAATTGTGCTGCAAAGTGTCAAGTATGCATCAGATAACATTATTTGAACTATTCCAAAAAAAAAAATCCTTTGTCCGGTGACTAGTCTCTCCAGCCTAATGAATAAATGATCAATAGCTACATAACAAAAAAACTGTTACTCCTGTCAGAGCCTCAAACCATTACAGCCCTGATTGGAATTGTGTGTTGGAGTACATTCACACATACACACAAACACACACACACACGTCGTGTCTTTTTTTTTTTGAAGGGAAACTGGATATGGATTGACAAACTCCTAGCTATGTTCCGCATATAGGGGTTGATGTGCTTGCTCTTAATTAAATAACCCTGAGCCAGGCTGCCAGTGGATGATGGCATCCATTTAAGTGGTGTAATCATAAGCATGGTGGGGAAGAAACACAATACGCATTATTGAAAACCCACTTGTCCCCTGAGTGTCATTTTGATTGGGCGGTTGTTCGAGCTCATGATCATTTACACGTCACTGCTCTTTGCTGCAGCAATAGAATACCAGAAACAATTTGGATCTCCACCACATAATGTATCTGTGATATTTGGCGCTTTGACAAACAAGTCAAATACAGAGACCAAAGATGACATTTAAAAGAGTCCATAACTTCATATTTGAAGATACACACTTGAAACTGGTGTACCACCACGTTTTGCGGCTTTAACAAGCTCATCTTGTTACAGCTGTTTATTTTTGCTCAGCCATCAATCTTGTTACTGCCTCTTAAGGGACAACAAATGGAAATGAGATTCAGCATGCGTTTTTTAGTTTCTTTCAACCTGTGAAATAGATGTCTGGGTCACAACTTGAGGAGTTAAAGCAATGCATCTGTGCTTCACTTTTATTTCTAACCTCCTCAACATGCTCCTCATGTGCTGGGGTATCCCAAATTATGTCAAAGAAGATAAGACTAAAAGTCGAGTGGTCAACCACCCGACTTTTCGTCTCATGGTCATCTCCCAATTGACCCTTTTTTCATGTAAAAAAGAGAGAAAGCAAAGAAAACAAGCCTTCAGCGAATTAACCTTGTTTTATATTTCACATTCCCATTTTAAAACCTTTAGTCATTCCTGCTGAAAGTGAGGTGAAGCCCTTGTTGGTAACCATCAACTATCATCTTACAGCCGAGTGTTGACAGAACTAATTTAAAACTGCAGAAAAAAACACTGCTCCGGCTGCTATTGGATGTAACTACAACCAGTCAGAGTAATGAAGTGCGTGACATAGATTAGATTTGAGAACCAAGATTGCATAGATTTGCAACAAAATAACAGACAAAATTTTGCTAATTCAGTCAGAGCATTGAAAGTATATCATCCCATCATTTTAGGCAGTGCGACTGTCACACGTTCACAAAACTCAACTCTGTGTGACATTCCTGGTCGGTAGTAAGTACTGCTCAGTTACAGGATAACAAGTCAGAATACGATGGTTCATTGATTGAATTGTCTTTTCAATTGTTTTTAATCTGCAAAGTGAAGTGTAAGTCCCATAGATATGTTTACATCCCCATTGTTTACCAAACTGTTGTCATAACTGTTACGAAATATCTTCAGGAAATATAAGAATTAATTTTTTTTCTCCCAATTAGCAACCTGGCAGTGAAGCAGAAAAACAATCAAATTTGTACTCCAAGCTGTAGATTTTTCTTTTGACCCTCCTTTCATTTCTACTTTTTGGACCCAGGTGCCTCTAACAACAGTCAAGATGTTTTAAAGTTTTGTGACCACCTGACTGACAAATCAAGTGAGAGGGTGGTTTTTGCCTATCCTGTTCCAGAAGTGCTGCCTCATTTTGTTTTCGAATAGAAGCCAAGAAAGAACAGAGGAATTTTTTTCAAGCTAAAATCAGTCTTTAGGCATACCCCCTTTGAATACAAATCTAAAAATGGCAGTGGCATTTAAGAAAAGTGGAGTCGCGTGAACTTAGCCTCAGGTGGTCATAGCAGCTGGTTAATTCACCCATAATGGCCGGCGAATGTCAGCCAGAGTTGCTGCTCTGGAAAAACCTTTTGAAGGCAATTAGACGAAGTTAAGGATGACACGTTCTTCTTTATTTCAGGTGATGGTGAGTGTGGCTGAAATACTCTGTAATTTTAATTCTCTACTCGCCTTCTTCCATTTCCAAATTTTCATAATTTGCTAAAGTTCATATCCCATTTAAAGTAACAAAGTTTACATGTGCAAAAATTACATTCGTCTTAAGTATGAATGAACAGGATTCTAGACTCTTTCTGTTAATTTCCATTAATTCTTAAGTGGATGAAGTTAGCACTGGCAATATCTTTGTACCTTGTTTTCCAGATCACATTTCCTTTACTATCTTTCAGTGAAAAGGGAAAAAAGATGATGATGATGGTGATGATGATGATAATTTTTATTATTACTATCATTAGAAGTCGTAGTAGTAACAATAGTAATGAAAGAAAAATTCAGGGAAATTTAGCAATATTTGGTTGTACTACTCGTAGCTTGTATTGCAAAAAGTGCATCATGGAAATAACAAATCTTTGGTTGATATGAGAGGGCTATGTACATGTAAATATAATATACATACATATATATACATATACATATATAAAATTATGAAGTGAGAGTCTATAAATGGTGCACAAGTAAGCCAATTTAATGTCGCCATTGCGAAGCCTTCTGACTTGTAATGTCAGTAAAAATGATAATTTGTATCCATTTAAGAGTTACATATAAATCTTAGACTCAAGCCCAGCAATTTTTTTCTCTTGCAGTTAACCAGTAAAATTAATATTGAAATACTGCTACATAAAAAGATGGTCCCTTGTTTGTTTGTGTTCATTTCATTCATGGAGAGATTTATTTTCTTTATTTCACGGAAAACATGTTCATCTACTCAGATACTATGTGCTCTTTGCCGGCATAGTGTCATCATCTTTAAGATGCTGGAGGGGCAAACATAAAGTAACATAAGAACTTTTAAAGTGAATGTGTTACAGGGGGGCTAAAAAGAACAGGATCAAGGTGTCTAAGTATTGAGTGTTTTTAACAGCGCAAAAACTGCATCCAAATATTTTCACAATTCTATTGCCCTTAGAGACTGAAACACTGAATTTAACCAGGCACCAGGTATGAGTGGTGAAGAGGATTGGTCCTACAAGTGAGCTGGATATTTAATCCCGAGCTTCCACTCAATCATGGCTACATAAAGACAGCAATGATGAGCTATGCAAAACACACTCTCGGAATACCATGTGAGGGGTAACACACACAAGAGCTCAGGCCATTAGAAGAAATGCCTTTTTTGTCACCCAGCACAACTTTACCACTGCATTTAACCAATCATGGATACACCATGAGCATAAGGCAGCTAAGGAAAAGAGCCAGGGGAGCAGTTAGAGGGTCAGTGTCTTGCTCAACAACACTTTGACATGCTAGGAGGAACTGGGAAGTGAAACAGGAATGTTTGGTTCCAAGGACAACCGCTCTAATTCCCTGCGCCACTCCACACCACGCCCCCCCCCCCCCCCCCCCCCCCCCCCCCCCCCCCCCCACCCCCCACCCCCCCCACCAA
>CAAKHD010013951.1:81820-110861 GCA_901007705.1 Fistularia tabacaria
CAGGTGGGGGGGAATGGGGAATGAAACAGGGATGTTTGGGTCCAAAGACAACCCCCCTAATTCCCCGCCCCCCCCCCCCCCCCCCCCCCCCCCCCCCCCCTTATACTTGCTAGGGAGAAACAAAGATAAAACCTAGCACTTAGCAGGTTACAGTGCAGCTTGGATTGACAGTTAGACCTAGTCCGGTCTTTTACCCCCTCGGGTTATGTGCTCAGCCCCCTCCTCTGTCCTCATAATGACGGAAAAACCCCACAGGGGGAGACCTTGGCTGAATCCGCTATCATCCGAAGAATTCTCAGTGTCTCATATCAGAAGACAAAAAAAACTAAGAAGACACATTTGAAGGGAGCTACTCGGAAAAACCTGCTGCTTAACTAACCCAAACAATTAAATATTAATTCAGTGGATTTGAGGTGAAGCAGATGTATTGTTTTAGGTTCTGGGAATCAGCATCTCAAAAAAGCCATAATTGTTGGTCAAACTTGGGAAACAAGTGGTCAGAGATGACTTCATACCCTGAGGAAATATAAGACAGACGGTCTTCTGTCATTTTCTGGTCACGCTATTTGGGGAAGTTCATGTCTCAGTTTCTACATCCTGAAACATCATTGCAACCTACCTACCCGTTGGTAATATCAGAGACATTAAAACCATAGTCACTCTGTGACTGTGTAAGGAGCTGAAATCTCAGAGTGTAAAAATTCTAAGTGTCCTGATTGCATTGATAACGTGTGATGGATCTAAAAGCAATCAGTTTTAATATCTTCTTGGATATGCAGACAGCAGGACTTCAAGAGGGGAAGTTGGAAATTACAAGGAATGCTGTGCAAGGATCTCAGCGAATAATGGAAGAAGTGAAGTGGAAAAGCATGTAGGCATAAGAGATGGAATGAGAAACAAGAAACCACTCTTAGGAGTGAAGAGTAGGGAGGAAAGAGGAAGGGATTCTGAGTTCCTACAACAAATGTAAGCCTGAAGTTAAATAGAGATAGCCAGGTTAGGGTAGATTTTCTGTATTCGACTTGTTTTAATTGATTGTACAAATGGACTCAATGGACTCAATCAGTTGAGGCAATATACACTATATACACTAGAATTCATTCACTTGCCTTGACTCGCATATGAACATAAGTGACATCCCATTCCTAATCCATAGTGTTCAATATGACGTCAGACCACCCTTTGCAGCTATAACAGCTTCAACTCTTCTTGGAAGGCTGTCCACAAGGTTCAGGAGTGTGTTTATGGGAATTTTTGACCATTCTTCCAGAAGCACATTTGTTAGGTCACACGCTGATGTTGGACTGGAAGGTCTGGCTCTCAGTCGCTGCTCTAATTCATCCCAAGGGTGTTCTATCGGGTTGACATCAGGATTTTGTGCAGGCTTATCAAGTTCATCCACACCAGACTCTGTCATCCTTGTCTTTATGGACCTTGCTTAGTGCACTGGTGCACAGTCATGTTGGAAAAGGAAGGAGCATGGAATTGTCCAACAAGGGTATGCTGTAGCAATACCAAGCATTTGAACATTTCAGACAGGCATGGGAAAAACATACAAACTCCACAAACATTCCATGTTGGAAACAAACCAGGGTCCTTCGTGCTAACGACTGGGCAACTGTATCACCCCTAGGTTATTTTAATGTTGTTTCAATGTTGGCAGTAGCAGGACCTAACAGGAAGAAAGAATTTGAATCATACTCCAGTGGGGAATACGGTTAATATTTTGACATCACTGGCTGCTAAAATATGGGCAGTGGGTTTAATAAAAGCCGGAGTAGAAAGATTTTATGGAGCAACATGACATGAATCTTTAAGTGGTCAGTAGACCTATGTTTGTCATATAATTCGACAATAAAATTGAACAACACTTAAAGTTTGCTGCTTTGAAATTGAAAGTAAGAGCAATACAGTTGATTAAGTAAACGAATGATGAAATTACAAATGTAGATTACAGCAGTAACAAATAGAAATTTAGCATCACGGCTCCATTAAAGAATCTATCACTTTCAACAGTGGTTTGGAGTTTAAGTTCTGTCGGTGGTAAGGCAGGAAAAGAGAATTTCTGGAAAATGTGCTCTGAGCCACACAAAAAGAGCAAGTGAGGAGAAGTCTAGAGTCTGAGATGGTAAGGGTGATGGGAAGGGACCAGAGAGAATTGAGCTATCCAGTAATGTCTGATGGAGAGGGCAACACTGTAACAAGCGGCCAATTTTAAAGTCTTAGTAGACAAAGAAATTAGACGAAGAGACTAAAGGATGTCTGAAAACATGGACACACAGGGCTGAAAATTTTTTGGCCTCTGAGATTTAGAAACAATGTATCATAATCAGGAAAGGCTATTCCCAAACAAGATGAAATATGCTAAAGGCAGAACAGGCAAGTTAAAGGTATGTTGAGAAGCTGCTATCAGTAAACTCAGGAGACCTGGAGAAGAAGTGAGGTCAGTTGCCTTGAAGTCTCGCTTTTATGAATGAGAGATTAATATACTCTTTTGAAAAAAACAAGAACAAAGTGGACTTAGAGGGTAAGGGAGTACTACGGGTCCAGGGATGTGTCCAGAGGAGGAAATCAAAGAACCCTCAAGTTAACAAAGGCAATGTTTGCAGTATCTTTGATGTAAAGAGGTCTCATGCTATCGAAAGATGGGCTTGAAATCAATCATGTTCAGTGGGCATCAAAAGGGAATTTATTTGGTTTTAATGACAGAGCTATTGGTTGAAAAAAGCTAGAGTGAGAGAATGAAACTCCTATAGCAAGTGGATTAATTAATATTTTCTATTACGATAAATTTGTAAATATTCTGTGGGTTTTGGGATTTTTGTTTTGCAGTGAGGATTGAACGTTCGAAGGCACATTTTGGAATAGGCTTGGTGAAATGGAATATGTGATTATAGGACGTAAATTATATATTTAAAAAAGGAGGTGGATTAAATGTCAAGTTTGAAACTGGTTTACTGGAACAAAGGACATGGAAACAATTCCTTAAGGATATGTTTTTAAACTAATATGGATGGAATATGTCGCATGTTGATTCAGTTAATTTCAAACAATTGTAAATGCGGTTAGATTCCGATCTTGAAGGGTGCTGGTTGGTGATCTTGCCCATTTATAGTTCATTTTGATGAAGATGGACAATGGAAATTTTTGGCAGTTTGAGCAGGGTCGAAAGCCATACCCTTCAAAAGTTTTTTATTGCCTCCCTGATCCAGGCTGGTGAAAGTTTAAATTAGAGTTAGAGAGCAGACAAATTGGCAAAGAAGCACTAAAAAACTGGGCAGTTCCAATTAATATAGGATTACTGAAGTCAGAGAGGAGTGTAGAGAAAAAATAAGTAGCTGCAGCAAGGAGATAATGCATGGAAAGGGTAATATTTATAAGACCAAATTTATATTAACTCCATCGTGAATGAGGAATTAATTGGAATTCAGGAAAAAGAAAAAGAGCAGGAAATAATGAACTGGCTCAAAAAAGTGCCATAAATGCAATATTAAATTTATTTTATTTTTATGTTTATTATACAAAATCATTTAAGAGGGATTTTACTGAGGCTGAACCAGCACAGCATATTATCTTACAATTCAAGAAATATGTGCACGCAGTAGGCTGAGTGGGCAAAACTGTTAAAAGTATGTCACAGTTTGGAAACATTAGGCTAAGAAAGTCCAATATGGACAATGAAAGACAGCTTTGACAGCAATGAACACTGAGTGGTTTAAGAGTGACAGTGATTCCATGCATGCCAAACACCCAAAATCCTTCTGTCAAGAACACTTTCCATTCCAAGCAACTCACTGTCTTTTTTATGCTTCATAAATTAGTAATCAAAACATTATGTTTCTGGTATTCTGTGGGTGCAAGGATATCCTGAAAGCAAATGTATCTCGTGATCAATACATGGGTAGAATGTTGAAGGGAACAGTTCTCCCAGAGAAGACCACATTAGCGTGGTATGGTATAGCCTGGTAACATTTATCAGTGGAACGTCCATTCAAAGGATGGATTCACTTTTTGTTCATATCAAGGATATCAGAATAAATAACTGGCCCAAATATTCAATGAATGATTTTAATCACTTCCCGCGGCATTAGACTTTGAATAAAATAACACAGTGTGATAGATGGCTGGGGTATGCCGTTAAGAGGACATAAAACAGGCCATCGGCGTAATATTTATTACTCTCACAGTTACACATCTGCTATGACACTATTAAGAATGACTTAATGTGATGTATTATTCATTGTTTCATCAGATATACAACTTTTCTTCAACCCTTCACTTATGGTGTGCTCAACAGATCAGAGATAGGCTTGTGGGTTGAATAGAGAGTAAGCAGTACAGAGCTCTGCCTTCGTGGTGTTCCCCAATGCGGAGTGGAAGTGGGCCATATTAATTCAGTCTTGCTGAAGACAGCAGATTAGCTTTATGCTCATGCATCTGCTCCAAGCAAGAGGGTGAGAGGGAGAACACTCCACATAGAGAGGAGGCTCAACCAACACATTGCGTGCATCCTCTTCCTTTTCAGTTGTCATGGCAACAGGATGTCTTTATGAGACTGCAAGGGTTTTTTGGTGATTCTGTCTTCACATAACTGCCATGGCTTTTTGTGTAAAAGAGAAAGGCTTCTGTGAAATAATTTACAAGTCCCAAAAGAATTGTGTCTTTTTGGATGAAAATTAGCTGCTGTTTATCGCATTCATGGCTGCTTTTGATTTTTTTATCTCTGTGTCTCCGGCCTCTTTTGTGCCCCTTTCTTACTGAAATCCTATTTTTATGTAATACAACATCCTATCCTCGCCAATGGTAGCCATTTCTCAGCTACATACCATTTTTGTCATTTCACAATTTATTTTTCTTCCTGCAATGTAGGACACTGCAGGTAAGAAAAAAGCTGTATTGTGGTTGCTAGGATACAGCAGACAGTGCATCTCAAAAGAATCCCCCGATTATGAATTGTTACCTTGAATAGCCATTTACATTATGGAGCTTTTAAAGTCATCATGATGCAATCCAAATTGATAAAGAAAAAGCAACAAAATATATCCAGCACTGCAGTTGCCTCTGAGCTCCCGCGCCACCTCTGATGCTGAAGCAGATGCAGGTGACCAAGACTAAGCAATTTGTGCCTCTTTCACCAACTCCTGCAGCTTTGTTAATATCATTTTCTGTTTTATAAGGCTGATCTAGTCTCTTCACATTGAGCATCTGTGATCCAGATTAACTTCCATTGACAACACAAAGTTATAGGAGCTGTTATGGGTAGTGCCAAGGTAGAGGTCAACAGAACAAACATCAAATTGAAGTGAATTAAGGATGAGTACATGATGGTGTTTACCGTAATTGTTCTGTTTATTATGAATCAAGAAAACCGTGAATGAATATGGTTGTCAGTCATATCATATAGAATAGATATAAGAATATCTAAGCAACTCATAAATCCATTTTCATGCATCAAGATGGATGAATAAATAAATAGTGTAGCGGTGGTACATCTTGACGCTATACTAATACAATTTATTTTCAATTACCTTTATGGAATTACTTACTTTGTTCAAAATGTTGAATACTCTTAAGGATCCATATCGCCTATTGTTCATTCATACCTCAATGTAATATAGATACTATATGAGCAAAATCTAAGAGTCAAGCCAACTTTTATTTATTTCTTCTTTTATATTTATAATATATTGTCTTTGGAGCATTCACTTTGATAACAGTAGTTTCTTTGCAAAGGAAACCAGTGTGGCTAGTCCCTATTTGGAATTTACTCGGTAACAAAGACAGAAGGGCCTGGCATGGACAGATCATGCAGCCATCCAGTTACCTGACTGAACAGGTGTTAGACACATCCAACGTTGCCTCTGGGCCTGGTTCATCTGCCTGGTCTTCATGGTCCATTAGGCCAATTTCAGGAGATGGAACATAATGCTGTACCAGGGACTGTTGTTAAAAGGTCCCACCAACATATACACACAAATGCTACATCTGTATGGTGTGCCGCTCCTGGATGGAACAGGCTGTGCTAATCGCAGCAGGTATGCACCAGCTGAGATCAGGTGCCAATCACTCATAGATTCATAGACAGCCGATCATCTGGAACAATATCATGACATTATGATAGGAAGGGGGGTCAGGAGGGAGGAGTGCTGCTTAGCTTTTCCATGTAATTGTTGCATCTGAATCCAACATGAAAGGTTTGGTTGTTTGACGGAGGGTTTGTGTGTGAGGCAACGGATGAGTATGTAAGTAATGTTTGCCTTCCGGATGTTTGTAAGTTACACGAGAACTGCCCAGTCTTCAACGAGGATTCTCCACTGCATAAAGTTTAGTTTTTCTGCCAATGGCGCCTAAAGAGGACCATGACACAGACATGCAGGTAACGGACACACACCGAGTTTGATATCTGATGCTGCTGAGAGTGCTGATAGCCAGAAGAGTTTTCCTTTAAAGAGAGAATAGTCGTGCAGAGTGATTTATCAGTGAATGCTCTCAGTTGCTCCCACTCTCTTCTTCTCTCCCTCCCTCACTCCATCTCTTTGTTGGCTCCATGTCCCTAAGTCTAAAATATGAATGGATGAGCCCTATCAATCTACACAGGTGGTAATGAGAGTTTGTTCCCTCTGTCCAATAGCGCACTGGCAACGCCCTTGACCAATGACATAATTGGTAGAGGACGAAAGAACACTGAAAAGTGGTTGTGATACTCTGATTTGAATTTACCATACATACTTAGACACATGTAAACAAAAATACTCCAGAAGTCTAAGCCAAAATACTCCAGAACTCTGAGCATAATTTCCACAAAAAATAACACTTACACTGAGAGCTGTTGTGGAGGAATAGTTGTAAAACTCTGGTTAAATTTTAGGTTAAATATAATGGCAGTATTCACAGCCTTTGCTTCCTGCTGCAGTTTTACCACTCATGTTTTTGTTTAAATTGTATGCAAACAAAAAAAAAAGCAAAGAAAATAACATATCTTTGGAGTAATGGAACTCTGCTACATTATGCAGTAATGAGTAATGATCAGCTGCTTTCAAGGTAAATGCAGGGAGCAGCGGCCAAGTATAATCGTTGTGCACTACATGGATGGCAGAATATAGCACTGAATACAATGGCAAGTCAGGTTTAGCATGTCATCTAATCAAAGCCAAAGATATATTCTTATTTCATTATTTAGAGTACAGTTAGTTTGAGGACACTGAAGACATCTGTCTTTGTGAGCCAAAGTTCCAAGCAGTGTAAAAGTTACAGTTGACAGATTATTGCAATGGCTGACTGATTTGCATGTGATGATTCATCTGAACCACTTGGGATTGTGTTTGAATCTAAATCATTCCTGAACCAAATTAGTTAATTAATTTTCATTTCCTGTTCTGAATGAGAGTGACTTAATCAGGGAATTGGAAGCAAATTATTTTTCCCCCTGCCTCCTTTGTTTCATGTGATGCAGGACAAATTTCATGCACAAATCACACATTGCATTTTTCTGACTCTTCACCTTGCTATACCCCCAATCTGTCCTCTCCATGTCCTGTTTGCTTTGTATCTACAAAGCTAACATGTTTGAATGGATAGACAGTAACCTCAGTACCTTTGTCATTGACCTTGCTGATTACTTTTATGCTTGACAGAATCTCTTTTCCGCTTCTTTGAACCACTCATATTGTGCACAATGGCTTACACAGAATCAGTGAGGGGCTGAAGTGCCAGGCAGTGATTATTTGTACTGATTCATAAAGGTGGTCTTTGAAAACGTCAAGCCCCAATTGTCATGGGCAGTTTAATACACAAATACTTCAAGTTTTAATAATTTGCCTTTGAGTACTGGAATTACAGTATACCCCAATAATTGCTGTGATACCAAACCAATTAGAAACAGAGTCACAATACAATAATATTCCGTGCCTCACAATCATTCGAATCAGTATCGCTTCCAGTAATTCAGGAAGTATCCTTTGGAGACATTTACCATTGGAAGACGTTTTGATGTGAGTTACATCGATAGCACACGTTGAATCACTGCCCACAAATGTGTCATGGCATCATGCACTTGAGAAGTTAGTTATAATATCCAGTGAAACTAAAACAAAATATAAGGACATATTTGTTTTTCTGCCATTTCTTATTCAACATTTTTCCTCATAGTGATTGTTTTTGAAGTGTGCACAGACTGGTGTTGATATCCATCAAGAAAGATTTCAGATTTGAATGGCTCATACGCGCTAGTTTTTAAATGGATTACATTTTAAAAATGAATTAACTGTATCTTTATATCTGAAAGGGTTTATATCTGTAACCAGATATTTGACCTTGAGTCCACTTTAGCTTTAACACTTCCCTATCCCAATGTTATCAGCTGTTAGAAATGACTTGCTCAGATCATGTCGTGTTTACCACACACACAACATGAAGACAATCCTTACTAAATAAAGTATTGTGGTTAAGGGGAAATGTTGAGTGAGAGATGGGAATGGAAAAAGTGACCAAGGAGGATGTGAAGGTACAGAAGAGGAGAAGTGTGGGACGTCTCATTGATAGCTACAGCCCCTCCATTAGCAGGTTTCAATAAGGTCATCTATTTACCAAGTGCTCCTGATAGATGCCATGGAAGCGTGGTCGATCCTACTTTGTCCATCTTGCCTACACACATCACTTTTTCTACCTTCCAGGAGATGAGAGAAACTGCCTTTGAATCTAACCATGGACCTTTGGGGATAAATCCTCCTCTTGTTTTAACAGACCTTCAACTGCCTTCATCCAGCCCATCCAGCCCATCCTCTCTTTTTCACATCTTATCATCAGTCAGCCACACAGTTTTATAAGGCTTAGAACCTCACATGGGTAAATGCTGAATGAAATCAGGCTTCATGCTTTCAACGAACAGTGGGGGCATGGTGCGGCAATCCACCTACTCCATGATGGTGGGCATGTACACACACACACATCTAGTAGTGCAATCCAGCGAAACATGCTGGGTTTTTCCCAGGCCTGATTGTAAAGACGAATCTTTTGATGAGGACCGCTACTTCATCAAGAATTGAGAAGCATAGCTGAACATCTTATGACAGTAAACATACCATAGATTTTAAAAGCCCTATCTTCAGTAATAGCTGTTTGTAAACCTTAACTGTCATGTGTTTAAAATATGATAAACTATTTCAAAGTGCCACAGGAATTGTACTGACATAGAAGACTGTTTTTTCAGCAATATAAACTAAAACAGTGATATTTTAAAGTTCTTGTCCTGAAAAATATGGGCAACAGGCCTTTATATGTCAGTCAAATTCCCACAAAAAATGAATAAGAAAAGAATACAAGCAGTGCATTTACAAGAAATGTTAAAAGAGGAGACACCTGTACTTTTTCCATTATTTCAAAAAGGTTTGATGCATGGCAATGTTAGGGCTCTCGGAGTTGTGGTCATCGTTGAGTCAGGGCATCTTCTTAACTGTGCACTTCCATAACCATTAATGTTTGCACGGCATTTACTTTGGTTGGGTCACCCCCTGCAAATTTATTTGAAATGACAATGACAGTGCAGGTTTGAATTACAAGAAGCAAATCCATCAAGAACAAGAATATGTCTTTTCTCTACTAAAATAACCAAAAGGCTTAGAGTGTCCTGTCTTGAATAGTTGTCCTCTATCCTGCCATCCATTCAGATTTGAAACCGACGAGTCTTTTATTACTTTTCAAGAAATGATCAGTTACTGTTTAACATTGCACTGATGAGGGAGACCACCATTTTATGTGACATAATTGACCCACTGTGATGTGCTTGTTTGAAAATGATATTTTTAGTATTAATATTTAAGTATTAATTTATATATATATACATATATATAGAGAGAGAGAGACAGAGAAAGAGAGAGAGAGATAGTTGTACAGTTGCACATTAAATTAAATTTCACAACAATATACTGCAGTGTCAAATAATGTACAATTACATAAAGTCATCTATTGTGTGGGATTGTAACCAAAGGTCAAACTAACACAGAATGTAAATTGTGATATGAATTTGAATTAGTTGAACACAATTCTTGTCTAAATTAAATGTTTACGTTTTACATCATGTGTATAATATCACTGTACGTTTTTTTTTAGAAGTTTCATCCAAAACTTACTAAGTCAATGCTTTAGGCAAAGTCGATGCTAGGATCAGTCTATGAACACCGAAGCCTGTTGTCTGACCATTCGGAAGGCTGCTGGCTGCCACAGGGCTACAAAGGAAAAGTTTATTTCCAAGTTACTGCACTGATAAAGCTATGTATTTGCTGCACATGCATCCTTTTCTTAAATATTACTTGAGAACAATTAAGTATAGTCACTTTCAAGCACCAAAAAAGAAAAAACCTTGAATGAAACGAAGGCTCATGGGTTTCATAATCAGCCTCTCTTTGCAATAGTATGTTCTCTCTTAAAGCATTTAAAATGTTAAAGGCAGAGATTTGTGCGTCAAAACAGGTACTCAGTACTTTGCTCCCCTCTTCCTCTGCTCACAGTCTTACTCTGTTCTGGTTCTTGAAACCTTATTTGAAAAAGATACTCATAGTTATTCTGTTAAACTTCTTTAAGTAAACATTTGTTCTCTTGATATATGATGTCATTTCCAGCAAGATCATGAGCATTGCTCCTTTGAGCTGATATTTCTATTTATATCATGGATACAATACTGTTTTAATACTTTATTGTGCTTGTACTTCACTGAAATTCACTTGGATTCCTTTAAAAGCATCAAGAATGGTTTTGCATGGTAGATTTTAGTGAATAAGTTGGATGAGGAATAATCGTAAATCCTTCTAACTACAAATTTGCATGAGTTACACAATGTTCTTATATGTCTAGTGACACTCAGAGCAGGCACAGCCTGTAATCAGGCTTTTACAATAATGCAACCTGACTGTATGGTGTCACAAGGAAGCCTGGGCCAGCTGTCTCTCTTTGCTTCCAGTTTTTTTGTTAAGAGAATATAAACATCTGCTGGCTGTGCTGTCAGACATGAGATGGGTATTGATACTTTCATTCAGTGGTTCAATAAACAGGATAAAATTTCAAATCTTGCTGTTAAATTTGAGAAACATACTCCCCCAGATCCATGTGCAATGATCCATAGAGGTATTATCTGAGCTGCATACATTTTAATGTGCAAGTGTGAGGGATTGTGAATTTACAATGGATAATGTGAGCATATGCAGTAAACCTAATCATCGTGTAGGACAATGCCGTGTTAATTAGCCCCCGAAGAGGCAGGAAGGGCTTGTACTGCTGGGCTGACAATGTCTCTTCCAGGCGAGCACTCAACACAGCATCTCCTTTGAGAAAAGCTAAATCAGCTCCATGGGGATGCCGGATATTCACAGGTGACCCCTCCAAGATGGATTGGCCCAGTCAAGGGGAAGGTAAACTCAACACAGATGAGACTTGAGCTTGAGTAAATCAGTTCATGTACGCATCATTTTGAATGTGTTTGTGTGTGTGTGTGTGTGTGTGTGTGTGTGTGTGTGTGTGTGTGTGTTCTCAAAGGCATGACCAGACGTTTTGATTCCTTAGTGTTAGCACACATCAATACAAGCCTTACATCACTGTGCACTTTCCTTTACTGACTACCGATTGACCCTTTCCTAATAAACACACTTTTATTACCTCTGAGGAGGAGGTTAAGCTTTCACATGTGGCTTTCGCTGTTTGGAAAGTCAGCAGGAAATACAAGGCGGAAGATAAAGCAATAAAGGTCTTTCGAACATGTCAGGTAAATGCTCTTACACTAGAGCAACACAAGCTCTTTGCTGACAATTCCAAAACATAAACATAACTGAACTATAAATAGATTCTAAACCAAAGTTTTTATACTCTGATTTTTGCCTGCACTCCCAGATTATATTTCCATAGCCCATTTCTCCCTACTTTAAGCTGAGGAGTCATACAACTTCCTAATTAGTGTTTGTATCTTGCACATCATATTAACTAAAGAAACATAATGAGGAGGGGAGAAAAAAGAGATCCATTAGCAGATAGGAAAGGTGTCAACAGTGCTGTTATGGAAATGTAGGTTTTAATTCTATGGGAATATATTATGTTTATTGGCTATTGCGTTGCTCTTCCCAAATTGTTTGGAGACAGGCCAATATCCTTAGTTACAACAGACATCTTTCCTAAAAGGCAATTTATTGACATTGTCTCTTTGCTTGAGTATAACTTTTGCATTTTTGCTTCAAGAATACCATCGATTTACCCTCCATCGCCTTTTTTTAAATCAGCTTCTCAGATTTTTCCCCACGCAAAATGTTTAGGCAGCCTCTTTTTCCATCCTCTTCATTCCTAATGTTGGATATAAAAATTTGAAACTGCCTCAATTAAAAATGAGTGTTAACTGAGAGGAGAAACATTTTATTCATGATAAGAAAGTCTAATCATGCGTAAATGGAAGCACAGTCATGCTCATTTTCAGTTCATGACAGGGTAATGAAAAAATAAGGATGAACCTATGTGACTGAATGAGAGATTTTTTTCCATTAGATCCCTCCAAAATGTTGAACCTTAGTACTCTCCTTAAATGAAACTGATATAATTCAACTTCTGTTAATGTAGTTAAATGAACATACCTGGCATATAAGGATAAGTATTGATGTGAATCTTCCTTTGCCAATCAGGAAGTCTTAATAAACACAGTATTGATAAACTCTTGTTTGTGCATCACTTTTTTTTTGTGCAGTTATTTCTACTGAGATTTCTGAGAAAAAAATCTGCAGGCCAAGCAGTTGCTTGAAAACCTTTTTTAGAACCTCATTTGTGATTTCATTTTGTAAAAACTTGCTAGGATAGATCATTTTGATGTTGTGCAGGCTTAGATGTGTAGTTAGGTTTCATTCTTATCAAGACATTTGGACTGTTTACTGGCGCATTTACTTTGATCAGAACACTTTGTAATCTGTTCCAGTAGCTTGTATGTCTGTCTGCAGGCCCACTGCAGCAATTTAGTTGCAAACTCTACTGAAATTCGACAGCTCACTAGAAGAATAGCTTTAATAGAGGTAATAGGAACAGAGATACACTGACTATTGAAAACAGTGAAACCGATATGTTCTATAACACCACTCAATGTTGTTCTTCATTCGACAATCTTTCTGGTAACATCTGTCAAAATCCGCAGCAATCACAGTTATTGTTTGTAAAACAGGCTTATAGATAAAAATGTTCTCACTTTTGCTCAATCATCACTTCTCGCTTACCCTCTGAGGGGATAACCTCATGTTTAGGTGAGGATTAAGGGGCAGGCAGCCATTTTAGACCAGCAGCTGAAATGCAATGAGAATTATGCAAGAACCGTTCCATACTGTATAAACAGTTTGACCAAGATCAATATAGGTCTCACACAGGGAAATCTTAAAGCACTTTAAATTTTAACAGGCAGGACCAGATAATCAAGCCAATCGCTTCAGCTCTGTGGAGTTGTACTGTCGGGAGATAAAAGTAAAATGGACTAATTAAACAAATAAGTTCTCTGCAGGTCTCAGCTGTCCTCTTGTGTGCTGATGGCTGTTCTCTTATTTTGTGTTTCAATCCCAAAGACTCTGATCACTACCTCCCTGGAAAAGCACTTGGAAACTGTGACACAGATTCAAATAAAGTAGTGCCACGGGGGAAAGTTGCCATTTTTCTAAAGCGACACAAACATTGTGTTTATCTCTATGGACCATTTTAGCACATAAACGCTGTGTCTCATTGACATTAAAGGCACTTGTTACATCGTAGCAGACAAATTTCATCGGCAAAATGATTTTTCAGACGATATTTTAATGCATTAGGGAGAAATGCATCTTAGCCGGAGATCATTTTGAGCCTAAAGCGGTGGTGCTGTGAAAGCAGTTTTAAGCTAAGAGTGTGTGTCGCATTATAACGTGCCCAGAGTCCAAACAACATAGACATGTAAACTGAGAATAAAAGGAATCTTTTCTCCCCTATTTTCCTTCAGCTCCTTTTAATTGGGAAGACCTTTTTTTTTTTATTTGGGAACTCAGTTGTGAACAAAATGACATTGGCACTTTTGTTACTTCGTCATCGCTCTACTTAGTAAAAGTGGAGTAGTGGGCTTTCTTCTTGAAAAAGATAGTGATTTATGTGAACATCTTCCATGCCTCGTTCATTTCAGTTGATTTTCATATTTCTTAGAAGATCATCTGATAACAAACATAGCTTCTAGCAGTTTGATTTTATAGAAAAATGACTGGATATAGACGCGATGCATGTGCTCCTCTGATAAAACAGCAATTATCCAGTAGGGTGGATAATTGCAGGAAATATGATTTAGTACATTGCTCCAAAAACAGAGACGAAGAGAATGTTGATCATCTTTTATCATATCTCCTCAATCACAGCCTGTCAGGATGAAATGTCTCATGCCTCATGTCTTGTTGGTACACATAACTCATCATTTTTAATTCTGATAACACCAAAATTTACAAATTAATTGTCATTATCCTGGGTCTCCATATCACAATTTCTGAAGAAAATTACCGTGTTGTTTCGGGAAAATAACACCATTACTAGGTATAAATATTTTAACATCTGGTGAAAACTGATTAAATCAGCTCACTAACATGGGAAACAAAGCTGGTAAAAAGAACATATGAATAAATGTATTCTTAAGACAATTCTTCTGTGTTCTCTTTTATTTTTCCAATAATGTGACAATAGTTTTGCTGGAATCAATCAATCAAAATGAAAAGGCTCAGCAAGAAATAATGGATGACAGAGCCTTGGGGCCTTGGATGAATTCAACTTTTATCATGAGTACTAACAATACAAAGGAACACAGTGCACTTCCAGGCTTAAACTCCTTCAGTGTCCAGCAGAAAGCCACCCCGCCCCAACACTCAGAAGGAACCCTGAAAAACAAACTAGTGCCTGATTGGCCTTCCATAACAGCTGCGTCGTTCCCAGGTCGAATGCCACCCTGTGTGCTTGAGAGAACGGTGGAATCGTTCGCACAAGCCGTTAGCCTGAGGGTGGTATGCTGTTGTGCGGTGTACCGTAGCCCCCAATGACCCAGCCAATGCTGACCACAGTGCCAATACAAACTGTGGACCCCTGTCCGAAGTAATGTCGTAATGTCGGACGATGTGAGGAAACGGGCAACCAAGGAAGAGAGAAACACCCTGGACACATCCAAATTCTGGCTGGATTTGGGATCTGCTCGAGGGCTGCCGAAACATGGCGGTGGCACGGCACACACAAAGTCGCCTACTGCTTGATATCCTTACGAATGCCATGGCCAGATGAACTTAGCACTCACCATTTTCACCGACACTCGGACCTCCGGGTGCGAGAGGGAGTGCACCGAGTTGAAAACACGCCGACACCAGGCCACTGGAACCACAGGATGGGGGTGGCCAGTAAAAAAAATCACACAGGAGGGCAGGGCTGCCTTCGTGCACCACTCGCACCTTCGCTGGCAATGGAACAGCACCTTGCGGTGAAATGCGATGGCCCAGGAAGTCAACCATCAATCGCCCAAACTAACATGTAGCTGAGTTGAATATAAGGCCGTGTTCATCCAGATGACAGGTGCTCGACAAGTGAGGTCACGCAGCACAGAGTCCATAAGCCTCTGAAAGGTCCTAGCGGTACCCTTCAAGCCAAAAGGCATGCGCTGGAACTCAAAAAGTACTCAAAAGAACTCTATCCCGAGGCGGTCCATGGTGGCAAACTCCTCCGTAGCGGTCGCTAAGTTGGCCGCGTCTAGGTGCTGCGCCTGTGCGAAGACAGGTGCTCCCACTGTAGGAATGAAGTGCTCCACGCTGTGCCATGTAGATGGTGTTGAAAATGTGGTCGTCGTTAGCAGCGGAAAGTTTGCCAGCAAACGTTCGTTCACATCCCCGATGCTAAAAAGTTAGCGTGCGCTCGCGGCCCAACCCTTCCTCTCTCGCACGGATAGGTGCCGAAAGACACGGCATTGATCAAATGGTGGTTCCTGACGTCTACAAGCAGGCTGTATGGGCACAGAAAATCGGCGAATCTGCGACCCCTGCCATCACCCGCGGGGGCTCCGGTGTCACACTCTGGATGGTGAACTGCTTGGTCATCAGAAGGACTTGGTCAGGTTTCTCCGCCAAACCCCGGCAGTCAGCGGTGGCCAGACACCGGGAGTTCGCCAAGATCTAGCATGCTGCAGGCGGAAGCTGGCGCAGGAAGATATGCACGAATAGGAACCTCCCATCGTCAGATCCCAACAGCTCCAGCCTGCTATCCCATTGGTCCATGGCCGACCCGTCACCCAAACCAGGCAGGGAAAGCAACTTGTCCACCCGCTCCGCTGTACCTCAGGCCCAGGATATTTTTGAGCGCGGAGTATCTACCTGTCTGTGGGGGGTTAGGCTACAGCTCCATGGCTCGTCATGTCAAGTGCTGGTCCAATGCCACATTGACCAAAAAGAACCTAGCTTCATCTGCAAAAATTCCCCGCAGGTGGAAAAACGCTTCCACATGCTGAAACCAGGTGGCCGGGACACTCTGCCAGAATTCCGATAGCCAGATGGTAATGGTAGGCGACGATGGAACTCTGCACTCTTCCTGATCCCCCGACCCGGTGTCCGGCCAAGCTGCTTGGTCTGAACGAACCGGTTTGCTCCCCCATTGTAGCGCCTGCAGGGCAAGCACTGGTATCTGATGATTACGTCTCGCAGGTATTAGCGAGCATTGATCAGGTTCTGGGAGCCAGGAAAGTAGCAGACCAGTTTCAGATATCTCTGTGACCGCATCACATCAGAGTCACCGATGTGGTGCTCACCGGGGAGGTTATTGTTTAGCATTAAAACTTAACATGACAGTAAAAGAATGTGTGCACCTTAGCTGGGCTATATTGATGCCATCAGCGTAAAAAGGTTAAAGTTAAGGCGTTGTTACACATTATTGTGAGCTTTTAAAGGCAGTGCTTGATGACATGCCATTTTCTTTCACTGGCAGTGAGTTGTGAGTGTGTGGAGCAGGGTGGGATGCCACTTATTAACAGCAATTGTTCGATGAAGGGATGAACCTCAGCATCCTTATGTCACCGCTGCATACAAAAATGTATATGTCTTTATCCTTTTGATACATAGCAGAGGTTTGATTCAGTCGACTTTGATCATTTGCAATTTTTTTCTTTTGTCTTTGTTTATGTTATATAATACGTTTTAAACTGAGTATGTTTAAACATTTGACGAAGGGACCATACCCTAGCAGAATAATTCAAATATTGTCTAACATACAATCATACATAGTCTCTTACCAATGGTTAGGTGTTAATGGGTTTGCAAAGTGCATGTATAGCATATGTCAGTTATGAAGTGAAGCAATATTATTTCTCATTTTGATTGTTTCTCTTCGACACCTGTCTCTGCATTACTATCTTTTGTCATGCAGCTGACGGTAATTTACGCATGATAGCTGGCTTTCTATTATGTGCGCGCCAGTATGCTGAGCAAAAACAATAGAGGCGATTGAGCATTGTTGTTTTTCAATATTTGTTTGACGGGGAAGTCTGATAAATGCCTTTCCAGAAATTGTGACAAAGTTAACATTCTGCCCATCACATGCACAAAGACTTGCACATATGTGCTCCCTCTTGTTAGTGTTGTCTGTTGTCTCCTTTGGTTCCCGTTCAGAATCACAGTGCACATTGTGTGGTGAGCCAGAAGGTGAGTGGGCTTGGCCATAACCCAAAACCTCTTGCCTTCGCCATCTTACAGCTTTTTTTTATGTTCACTGCTCATTTGGGGAGGGTGGAAGGAGGATTATGGGTGACCTCTCTGCAGGCATGATGTCCTTCTGTCTTCAGCTTATTCATGTGATGGTGTGTCACAAAAGACATTCAAACAGGAACACAAAGATTTTGATTTGATTCAGTGCCCAATGTTGGAAATTTC
The DNA here is from genome assembly GCA_901007705.1 of Fistularia tabacaria. Taxonomy (NCBI): domain Eukaryota; kingdom Metazoa; phylum Chordata; class Actinopteri; order Syngnathiformes; family Fistulariidae; genus Fistularia; species Fistularia tabacaria. The sequence continues at coordinate 99,727 of CAAKHD010013951.1, forward strand.
ACAACTGTCATGCCAGCTCAAAATGTTATTCCACAAAAAGATACTTGTGTGTGAGGTTTCTTTTAACTGGCTGATCGGAAATGAAAAGGCTAAAGGCCAAGCCCTCAAAATGCTGACTTAACAACTCTTTAATCGTGCAATGCTGCTTTACTCTTGAGCTTCCATTATCGTGTATGCAGGTACCTTCTCCTGCAACTGAGACTCTCATCATCCATCCCCAAAATGAGCCTAATTATATTCCTTGACTCTTTGCATGAATTATCTTTTGAGGGATGGCCATGATTGTTCCAGCCCTGTCGGGTCATTTCCGCGCAGAAATTTCATCTGTTGTAGAATTTGCATAAAAGTTTGCTGTTTGCTGACAATCTCACTTCAACCCAGGGACAAGGAATCACCCGTGAAGGCACAGGCTTTCTTCATAATTTGGACTCAAAGGGATAAAATTTGGAAAAGAAAACAACAAAGCAAACATGTACTGTCAAGGGCTCAGTGACAGATATGATATTTTACCCTGGAATTTACTTTGTCCAGGAATCAGCTGTGTCTCTCCACACCCAATGGGCAATATTCTATGTCTCAAAAAAATCAATGTTGTGCTCTCTGCTTTGCTTGATTCCATTAAGAAGTAATCAAATTGAGCGTGATTACTGTGCCTGTGACCTTCCCACTGAGACAGACTGATAGAGTAGTGAGGCCTGGGGGAACGATGGGGGAAAGAGGTGCGTGTGTTTGTGTGTATCATGCTTTATGTATCAAAACATGTGTGTAGGTAGACAGAAGGAGGCCCTTAAGGCTCACCCATACCATTTTTAATATTGTGAAGGGTCATTGTAAACACAAAGTTAATGTGAGAATAAATTAATTCTTCCCTTGAACATCCACAATGAGCCCAGACTAGCAAGCACCCGCGTGTGTGTTTGTTTGCGTGCAGGTGTATGTTTTCAATCTGCATTGTTTTCTCCAACCACAAAGAGAGAAAACGTTTTGATTGTATGACTTCAGGGCTGATAACTAAAATTAAAGAGTTTCTAAACACTAACTGAAGTGGTTTTCGAGCATGACTGCTTAATGAAGTGCATGACTGGACACCCATTTCAGTTTGGCTTGTTTATGTTGTTTAATTGGCTTTTCCTCAGTTTTTATTATAACTCTATGATGTGTCATTTAAATGAAATCCTTGTGTGGCTTATGTTTTTGCCAAGAACAGCAGCAATGGCAGATGACTACAGACAGGCAGCTGATCCTTTTTTCAGAGGCGGCATTGCTATTGGGCAGATTTTACAGAAGTGCCATATGCCCCCCACATCCCTACCTCCCCACCCAACACACACAACCTAGTGTGTAAGATAAGTTACACACTTGTTACAAGCAAAATAGTTTAATATTTCCCTTAAATATACTCTTGAAAATAATCAAATATAATCATTGATGAGGAACAGTTGCTGTGAGGCTACTTTGTACTGTAATTTAAAAAAAAATGGCAAATTAATAGTTTTCAGTATTTTGTCAAGGTGTCGGCAGGAGATAAGACATTTCAAAAGCATTAAGTGATTGATTATTTTCATTGAATCATTACTCCGAAACATAACATTCACAACACAAAACTCATCATGTTAAGCTCTTTATCAGTTACAATAGACTTAAAATCACAGGTAAATAGAGTTTAAACATTGTAAATATTGTTATTTACATAACAAGCCACCATAACATAGACCCGTCCAAAATATAACAGCAGTTATATTTGAAAACTCTCCATAGGTCATTAGAACTGAAGAACCCTGTCGGATGCTGGGTGAAACGTCTTCAAGTGAAGAAATTAAAGCCCAGGTGCCACGACAAGAAGATTTCGACAAGAATTCACCATGACCTGGATGACTGGGAACCTCCACAGACATATTGTCAAGCTGATATTGTGCATTAACAATTAATTTTTTGTAGGATGGCCCCAAGCCATACAATGGTTCAGACTATCCAAATTCTCTCTGGAATGAGAGGGGGATGGACTCCAGTGCCCTTTAGTTCATGTAAAAACTTCAAATTTCCAGACATTTTATTGTTAAAGTAAAAATAAATAAAATACAATTAAATAAAAGAGTTAGTTTAGCCCCTCCTTGAGCTGCCATCTTATCCTGGTGGAGGGGTTTGAACTTCCCAGTGATCCTAGGAGCTAAGTTCTCCAAGGATCTTCCAAGGAAAACAGGTCCCAGGTGAGAGACCAGCAAAGCGTGGCTCAGAAGATCCTCTATGATGAGGAAGGCAATTGGACCCAGTTTTCTCCTGCCTGGACACGGGTCACAGCGGGGCGCTGCTGACCTCAACGTGAGACATTGTAGATCGGTGGCAGGAATATTTCTCTGACCTCAATCCATTTGAAACGCCTTCCAATGAGAAAGCAGAGCCAAGGGACCCTGGAGGGGGTCCGCCTATCTCTGGGTCTGAAGTTACTGAAGCAGTTACAAAAGCTCTTCGATAGTGGGCCCCTGGGGGTGGATGAGGTCCGCCCTGGTTTCCTCAAGACTGGATGTTTTAGGGCTGTCCTGGCTGACACACCTCTACAATATTGTGTGGATGGTGCCGCTGGACTGGCAGACCAGGGTGGTAATCCTTTTAAAAAGGGGGATCGGAGGTGTGCTCCAACTACAGGGGGATCACACTCCTCAGCCTCCCTGGTAACGTCTATTCAGCAGTGCTGGAGAGGATGGTCATTGAACCCCGGACCTAGGAGGGGCACTGCGGCTTTCGTCCTGGTCGTGGAACAGTGGACCAGCAGCTCTATACCCTCGGCAGGGTCCTCGAGGGGGCATGGGAGTTTGCCCATCCAGTCTACATGTGTTTTGTGGATCTGGAAAAGCCATTTGACCTTGTCATGCAGGCAATCCTGTTTGGGGGGTTTCTGGGGTACTGAACCTCATTATACGGGCAGTTCGGTCCCTGGTTGACCAGTGTCAGAGCTTTGTCCGCATTGCCGGTTATAAGTCAGACCTATTTCCGGTGAGAGGTAGACTCCCCCAGGGCTGCCCTTTGTCACCGGTTCTGTTCATAACTTTTATGGACAGAATTTCTAGACGCAGCAAGGGCGTCAAGGGGATCCAGTTTGGTGGCCACAGGATTGAGTCTCTGCTTTTTGCAGATGATGTGGTTCTTTTGTCTTCATCATACCATGATCTCCAGCTCTCACTAGAGCCATTCGCAGCCGAATGTAAAGCGGCCAGGATAAGGATCAGCACCTCCAGATCCAAGACCATGATGCTCAACCGGAAACGGGTGGACTGCCCACTCCGGGTCAGGGAAGAGGTCCTGCCCCAAGTGGAGGAGTTCAAGTATCTTGGGATCTTGTTCACGAGAGAGGGAAGGATGGGCCTCTCGCTCCAGCTGCTGCCCCGGTGACCCGACATTGGATCGGCATGGATGGATGGATGGATGGATGGATGGATGGATGGATGGATGGATGGATGGATGGAGTTAGTTTATAGTGTATATTTGTGTCCACACAAACGAGATCTGTAATCATTATCATTCAGAAATTGAAATCACTGTTCCTTTTTTTTGTTTATCTTCCTTTCTTTTCTACTTGTTTTTATTTTTAGTGTGTCTCAAACCTGCTTTGGCATTGGCCTAAAAAATCCGATATCAGTCAGTCTCCAGATTGAGAGTGTGCTGTTTGTATTATCAGCGAAGAATGAAGTCCATTAACAAGGACAATGAAGACCTATTGCCTTCAAGAAATTGCTGTCCCATCAGAGGGTTAGAGAGTAGGACTGAAGAATAAAAATATATTTTGTACTGCTTGTCTGCTCTATCTTATAAATACCGTGTATAAACCAAAAATTCAGTGGTTGAGGCACAATATTAAACACTGCATATATGAAAAAATGTTAGGACTTAATTTCTTCTAAAACACTTACTGAATTGGTATTATGCATGCAACAACTATACAGATGACAAATGCATGTAGGAGCTTGGGATTCTGAAAGCATAGCTGTCTCATGGAGATACTGAGTATCTTCTGAATACAATTCTTATTTGGATATTGCCTCCTGCCCTTATAGGAATTCAGATGTTTTTTCCTTCTTAATAACCACCAATTACCTCCTTTCCAGGATAAGTACTGGCTGTAATGGCTCAAAACATGGAGCCAAACTCACTACAGAAAACACATTGTTACACTATTGAAACGAGATCAATTTAAAGAATGTGTGTGTGTGTGTGTGTGTGTGTGTGTGTTTGTGTGTGTGTGTGTGTGTGTATAAATGTATATAAGATGTGGTACATTGGCACTAAAGTGGCACGGGCAATAATTCTAAGAGGTATGTTAAAACCTCTGGGAATCACTCAGCGTTACAGGTGAAATTCGTGGTTTCTTTAAAACCATAATTCCTAGTGGATATGATGGACACAATAAGGCATATATAAATGAACTTTTTACAAAAAGGATTTTTTCGAGATACTTTTCTTGGCATTATAACAGCATGACATGAGTGGCAGCGGGATGATGGGTTCCTCAGACTTGGAAACTGAAATGCATGAGATAGTCAAATAGAGTGCCTGTTAAAGCTTCACAGAAGCAAATGTACTGTTTTTGAAATAGTGTTTTGATTTCAGGAGCTGACTGATTGTAAATTTGTAGGTTTGTGCTCAGTGCATGCAAGATATGAGAGTCCTTGCGTTAATGGAGATGTATCCATTGTTCTAAAAGATAGTAAGCTATTACATTGGAACGTGGAGAATTTTGTTATGATCCTATTGAAACTAGGGGACGTATCAATGAATATTAATAATTCTTAGACTTGTTGAAAATGGCAAAACAAACCAAAAGTGATGCATTTGATAGGCTTTCAAATCTGTGTGACTTCTTTTGTCTGTCCTTCAGCTGATGCAGCGACTAGAGGGAGTATACTCATCATGAGTGGGCAAAAATGTGAACATGAGCACATCATCATTACCTGAACTTTCACCAGGACCCTGAATATACATTGCAAGAGGAATAGAAAGTAAATTAACAGAGAAAGAGGGTAAATTGAGGTTTGAGGTGGTAGTTGCGACTGGGAGGGTAGGTAAGAGTGAAAGTTGAGCTTGAGCGGGCAGGACTGAACAGAAAATGGAAGTCTGAGTAGCAAAATTCCAAGTGGGGAAACATGGGAAATTCGAGAAGATCATCAATGCTGACAACTTTACAGTTTAACTTTACAGGTTAGATTTTTGATTTAATTTCTTTCAATGTATAATGTTTACTTCTCTCCACAGTACTCCTCTCATACCACAACCAAGGGCACAATTTGGTGATATTTATGTCTGGTTGAAGGTTGCAATCTTAACATTTGTGCGGTTCTGTCCTAAAGTGGCTTGAAGGTGAATCATTTTTGAAACGTTGGTTCTTCATCTTTCCCCCAAGACTAAGGCAGAAGTTATCACATTGCTTCGGTGGGATAAAAAGCAAAGAGCCTTAAAATTATTCACATTCAAGCCTAGGCTCACCACTCGTCAACCACTGGCCCCCCATCCCATGCTGAAAAAAGGTCTGTGATTGGAGACAGTACCACAGAAAAAAAGCCAGCACATTTTTCTTTTTTTTTTTAACATAAATGTTTCAGACTTTTATCATCATTCTACATCCGTAATGCAACAAATGCTCAGGTCGATTTTAATTTTGACAGAAAAAGATTTGAGGGTGTATGTTCAGCTTGCTCATCAGATACCTGGCTCCTCAAATCTCAAATCAAGAAATCTCAACACAGTAAATGGGACCTTAAATATCCTGATTGATTGGATAGGAAAGTAATATTTTAGTTATCTAAAACTATTGTGGATAGCATAGAATGGTAAATGGCAAAAAAGATAAAACCCTCTAAATACAAAAAAAAAAGACAAGCATACCCTTAATTTTTCCGTCAGTTTTCACAATTCATTTTCTCAGGTCATCTTGTTCATTAATTTTTCACCTACTTTATTCTTTATTTCTATTTCTTGCACTCTTCATTTCTCCCCCCTCTCCTCCTCTGAATTGCATATTTGGCTCTCTTTGTTAATTCTTCTCTCTTCTCACTCCACTTCTCCTTGTTCATGATTGCTTTATATCTTTTCTGCTTCATCTTCTTCTCGAACTCACCCCTCTCTCCCTCGTTATCTCACTTTTACCTGAAAATACTGTTACCTTGCTCCCTTTGCTGTGACTCGTAGTGTCTTGACCGACTGGGCCTTCACTTACCTGAAAGATTGGTGCTGATCTCGCTGTAGTGCTCATTACACTGGTCAGAGGAGGTGCAGGTCTTTTAAGTTCAGCCTAGTCAAAGAAAGTGGAAGGCCACATTTAGTGTTTGCTCACTGATGCCTTTTCAGTTAGAGCAACTGAGGAGAAAATGCACAGAGGTGAGTGTTTTTTTTTTTTTCTAAGAAAAAAACAAAGAGATTCTAGGCTTTTGAAATCTGAAGGCCCCAGGAGCCTTTATTCCAACTTTGCATATAAAAGTCTTGGAAGAATCAGAAAAGGAAATGTAATTTCTCTGGCCAGGAATACCTTTAACACTTAGGGACAAGCCTGAATGAAACCTGTTCCAACCAGGCTCAATTGTTGCAACGTAGCCTGGAGAAGGGAGCCATTTATTTAAAAAGAAGATAAAAACAAAGATGAACAATGGTCTTGTGGGGCTTGCGCACCCAAGACATTGACAGAGTGGTGATCTGAAGGTGAATCGTTTTAACCACACCTCCTCAGGTGTAGGTCACTGGACAAGGTAACACTTGCCTACATCACAAGACACACACTCGCCATATCTCCGCAAGAGCAGTTAGAATTCTGAGGAGCCTCACACACTAAACATAAAAATAACTTTCTACTTTTTTTCTCCTTTTGTGGTGTGGTTTAACAGAGGTCTCCTGGTCACCTGTACTCTTTTATCATTCAAGGGTTTGTTGTGATTTTTAAGATAGAAAACATTTTGATTTCAACAAAATGACAGTTTTTGTGTAGCCCTACTTTAAGGCCTGGTCTTGCTAACCTGGTACTGAGACCCTGGAAATCTTTCTTTTGTGGTGATGCCCTACTGGGTCATATTATCTTCAAGATGCACATACAGCTTAGTGAGTTTAATAGACGTCACCAAAAACTATCTTGGTCAAAGCAATACTGTAATAATTATTTATTTAATTCATGATTTTAAGTAAAGAACCCTCAAAATTCTTATGATCTGAATGGAGTTTGGATGAGGTCAACTACAACAACTTTAATGATATCATACAGATTTCTCACTCAACTTGAACATATTGCATTATTTGAACACACATTCCTTGTATATATTCTTTATTCATACATCTCAAATTGTTACTAAGAGTAGAAAGAGTACAAGATTCAAATCAGATCAGTATATTCTCTGCGCCAATCTTTACGACTTCACTGTCTTCCATTTCTAGCTGTCACACAGCAGTTTGTATGGCAGTCGTTCACAAGGTTTGCCAGCTGGGTTACCAGCTATAGGAATCATCTAATGTGTGCTTTGAAGCGCCACAAATGTATTTAGCAACACATACAGCTGAATGCAATGAAAAAAAGACCAACTCACTCTTCATTAGCTAATGTAGAGAGAGTGCACATTAAATTAATCACTCCATGTAAAACACAGCACGAAGGTGCTGGTTTTGCACATTTGTGAATAAAAGTATAAATTACTTTAAATGCAGTATTGCCGGTTGCATGCAAGCAGATCAGGTTCCCTTGTAGAAACAACAACAAAAAAACAGATGTGTTGATCTGAAGCAATGAAAATTCTACAGATTTTTTTTGATTATCATGGCCTAATTGTAACATTGTCATTATAAGTTTCAATTTTCCCAAAAAGGCATATTAACACACTGCTCAAACCTTTACTGTAATATTAGTCAGGCATAAATTAAATAAAATAAAGTATTACTGATTATTCTTGACATATGTTGAATATATTGCATCAACAGTATTTACTCATCTGCATATGTATTTCGGCTTGCGTTTTTCACATTGAGAGGCATTTTGGACACACAGATGATATCATTGTGCCCTAATGCGAAATCCTTCATATCAGTGCAGTGGGGATGGTTTTTCACAAAGCTGCACTTTCAGATTTCAGTGTTTAGATGTATATATTCTGAGGTTTTTCTTACAATTTCCCAAACCACTTTTCATCATGTAGGGACCTTCTGTGCAGCAATTCAGAACCCACACCAAATGTAATCAAAGAGTCAAATGTTCTACTGGTCAGCATTAGATTGCAGAGTTGCGCTCTAACCCTTAACAACCACATAAGATTTCATGGGCTCAGAGCTCAAATGGCTACAGAAATTACTACGATATCAACCTCTTTCCATTTACAGAGCTAGAAAGAGACAATGAAAACAATGAAATGTCTAAATTCTGCATTTGCCACTTGGTGACACAGGGTTAGAAAGTGTGCTATTTTAAGAGTTAAGACTTTTGCACTTTTGCAAAGACTTTTAAGACTTTTGTCTTACTTTGTGCACAAGTTCAACAATCAGTCTTTTGAGAAGATCATAAAGTAACCAGCTTCTCCAGCACCCCCCATTCCTCTCGCTCTCCTTGAGTCTATAATCACACAGGGTGAATCACACCTACTGTTTTACTATCTCATTTTAAGGTAACTTCATATTTCTTTAAATTACTTTTTAATGGGTCAAAAATAGGGCGGGACGGTGGCACAGTGGTTATCGCTTTTACCTCATAGCATTAAGGATGAGGGTTTCCTCCCACAGTCCAAAAACATGTAGCAGGTTAACTGGTAGATTGCAGTTCAGGGTGTACCCGCCTCTTGCCTGACGGCAGCTGGAATAGGCCCCAGCATCCCCTGTGACCCTGAGTAAGATAAGTAGCGGACAATGGATGGGTCAAGGAGAGCCCACCGATTATGTACGTGAAATATAAAAAAATTATGAAGAAGCATCGTAAGGGAGGCCGCAAGAGGAACATTGTGAGAGATAGTGGACATTGCCACACATTACATTTAATCTAGCCTCAGTTTGAGCACAGGCGTGGCAAATGCATGGGGATATATAATCTGGAGATTGAAATGGAACACCTTTGTTTTTCACGCTCTGTTGTAGACTGAATATGAGCTGAATGTGGGTAATTTTGCAACATGGCAGGTGAATTTTGCGAACCTACCAGCCGGGGTGGCATGCCCTTGAAATAAATGAGGATCACAAAGCAACAGTTGACAAACCAAAACAAAAATTTAATTACATCTTCTTGTTCTTAACAAGGAGACACAGAAAACAACTGATCAGATCACATTAAGTTGCATTTGTTGAAAGGAATCTGGACGAATCAGCAGACCCTCTTCCTGCTTTTCACTCGGAGCATCACCATGCTCCTCCTCATTGCACCCATGTGTAATGTATTATCAATGTCATCAAGGTTTTATTAATTGACAACTGTTAATTGTTTTATGTTCTACCTTGTCAGAATGTTTTAGTCCAAATTTTGTGTCAGGCTTTAAATTGTTACCTTGCAAAATACTGGAATATCATGGATGTTGTTGCTGTTGAGGCAGTTCCACAGTAAATCCAACCAAGAAAGAGAAAGAAAACATAGTGTAGTGCGGCAATGTTTTAGATTGCGAGATAGTGGTAAAAAGAAGAAAGCATAAATATAACAACAAAAAGTAATGTCTGATCGCACTCCACTGCCATCAATCTGTCTGCTGCCAAGTTATGGGCAACACCAATGTCAGTCAGAAACAGGAAGCCAGTGCTGGTGGAAGACGCTTAGCATATCTAAAAAAAAAGTCTGCCAACACATATCAGGGCTTGAATACTGTTCTGCAGGGCTGAGGGTGTGTTAACATTATTAACTCCCATGTGAGGAGCTGTCCAGGGTTTGGCTCTAATGGCTGTAGGGGGGAACTTCACCCAGCTACAGGAATCCTGGGAAAGTGAGGAGAAAGCTTGACATCACTCCAGGCAAAACTGAAGACGAGCAGCAAGAACACCTGGTAGATTTTGAACCAACTCGGTGGAAATGTCAAGGATGAATTCTCCTTTGACTCGTAGTGCTGACATTTTTAGTTCCAATTTGTTGACACTGCATCATTGCCAACTCCTCCTCTTCATGAAGAGCAAAAATATATATTTCAAAACTCTTGCACCAGGAAAAAAGGCAAGGAAAAAAAAGTTCAACGACTTATATCACCAACCTACACATGTATTCATTTCTATTCAACCCTAAATATGGTTGTGGCCCCTTCAAGTGTAAGTTGAAGCTGTCTGTCAGTCTTGTCAATATTGGACTAACTCGGATGGCTGGGACTGAAATAATACATCCTTGCCCAAAAACGTTTCTAATGTGACACGGGTCGAGATTACCCTTATTTACACTATCCTCTTATTTTCTCCTCCTGGCTAGCACAGAGGTCTTCATGATGCATTTGAAAATGTGCACACCACCTAAAACAGAATGTGGTATGTGACAGCTTCTAACTTGATATCCATTTCACTTTAAGCACAAACGTGAATTCAGACATAACTTTCTATTCATGACAATGTTCGTATTCCTGTTTTCAATGTTTTACGGCAAGCAATGGTTGCGCTTGCATTTCTGATACAGTCTGATACAGATTGTCGATGATTTCCAAACACTTAGAGACCCATATTCCAGGACACAAGAGAGACTGCATAGTAATTTTTGCCACTGGTTGTGTGCCTTGTTTCATGTTTCCCTTGCTATATTCGAAATAAGTGTGCAGTTTCTGAAATTAATATAAAATAATGAGCACATAAAAGATTATGTGACTGCCACAAAAACCCTCCAGCAGCCCTGATGATGAGGATGAGCATGAGCATTAGGAGGAGGAGGAGACAGTGATTATGGTTTTTGCTAATTGAAATATATCACTTGCATTAAGATCATATAGTTTTTAATGTCTAGGATACAAACTGACAGCAGCTGTTCAAAAACACTTTGGAATAGTTTCTTATTAATTAGTTATTATGACGGACAGTCTTTTGTGTGTGTGTGTGTGTGTGTGTGTGTGTGTGTGTGTGTGTGTGTGTGTGTGTGTGTGTGTGACCACAAATCCCTGACCCAAACTACTAATGATATATCTTTTTCATTTACCTTTTGTTCTTTTTTTTTATATCTCTTTTTTTTTTCTTTA